>JXTC01000380.1:120168-237052 GCA_002914845.1 Trema orientale | reverse complement strand
AGGTTATCGGGAGATAACTGAACCAAGTAAAAATATCTTGTGTTATTTTTACTATTTCCGCATTACCACCTCACGTAATTAATTGAGAATTAATTGTATTCGGTAATACCTGATTAACGGACCTAACATATTTTAACATTATTACTTTCTTTAATCAAGAGAAACATAGTATTTGTATTGTTGAATGCTTTGAGATATATGTATATACATATATATATATATATATAGTAAACTAATATACCCTTTAATTTCTGGATCAGAAAGAGTTTGCCAAAAATTCTGAAAGAGTGAAATCAGTGGATGTGCATCCAACTCAGCCATGGTATTTTCTCTCCCTGAATTTTGAACTATAGGTTCTTAAAAGTGCAGTAAAACTACATGTCATTGTTTAATTACTAATGGCCAATTGCCAATCTTGCTTTACATGTAGGATTCTGGCAAGTTTATATTCTGGAACTGTTTCTATTTGGAACTATCAGTCAAAAGTAAGAGCCTAAAGCCATTGCCATAGCTCATACTTGAACTCTAAAACCTATCCAAATTTGCTTCATTTTTCAGTTTAGATGTGGGAATTTCTGCATTTAAGCATATTTCTAACTTGATCACATTGTTTCAGACAATAGAGAAGTCTTTCAAAGTCACAGAAACACCAGGTACATTAGTCATTACTTATGTACTCATATAGAAAATAACATTTTTACAAAAATATGTGTGCTTCACGCAGTACTCAAGAGAAAAACCTACTCCTTTTCTGTGGTTGCAGTGAGATCGGCAAAGTTCATAGCTAGCAAAAACTGGTTTGTTACCGGAGCTGATGACGGATTTATTCGTGTTTACAACTATGAAACAACAGAAAAGATCATAGAATTTGAAGCACACCAAGACTACATAAGATCTGTGGCTGTCCATCCAAGTCTCTCATATCTGGTATCAGCATCTGATGACAAGACTATAAAGCTTTGGGACTGGGAAAAGGGTTGGATATGCACACAGATCTTTGAGGGACATTCCCATTATGTGATGCAAGTGCTCTTCAATCCAAAAGACTCGAATAATTTCGCTAGCGCCTCGCTTGATGGAACAATTATGGTACATACACATAACAGAACTTGCTATTTTTTCATGAGCAATATTTGACATTCATACTTTGGTAATGTCCTTTTTATAGACATGGAACATTGGCTCACCTGCGCCAAGTTTTACCTTGAATGGCCATTTAAAAGGAGTGAACTGCGTCGATTACTTCGATTCTGGTGATAAAACATATTTATTAAGCGGCTCTGATGACTTCACTGCTAAGGTTTTGCAACTATATCAGACTTGTTTTTATCTATTTAGACTTCGTGAGTTTACTTTGAATAATTGCTCATTCATAAAAACTATGAAAACAGGTATGGGACTATGACACAAAAAGTTGTGTACATTCTCTGGAAGGTCATTCGAACAACGTGACAGCAGCTTGTGTTCATCCAGAGCTTCCCATAGTGATTACAGGTTCTGAGGATGAAACCATTCGCATATGGCATGCTTCTACTTACAGGCAGGTTTTTTATACTCTGTCACATCTATTTGTTCACTCCATTTATTTATTGTTTGTATAATTTTGTTATTTGTTTTTTCAACGATTTTCATTTATTCACAGGCTAGAGAACACTCTGAATTATGATCTTGGAAGAATTTGGGCCATTGGATATGTCAAAAGATTGAACCAGTACGTTTATTGCTTTTGTTTCTACTACGTTTTTACAATGTTTCTCTTTAAGTTAATAACAGTTCCTTTTTTGTTTATTACTTTTCTTTTTTTCATGTACTAATATTACTTCTCCTTCAGGGTTGTTTTTGGTTTTGACAATGGATTTCTGATGGTCAAAATTAATAGTTCAGATGGTTGTGATTCTGTAAGCCACAAAGCTTAGGAGGAAATACAACTGCTTGTTATACTACTATTGCTACTACCTTTGTTTTGAAGTTATTGATCTTTTGTTGAGCTGAACTTGAAGACCAGAAGAAATTAAATAGCTTAATACTACTTTAGTTTCTCAGTTGTGTGATATGTAAAATTTACAAGATTGAATAATTTCAGGTAGCCAATAGAAACACATGTATTTGATGTGTCTTAGTGTACACTGAGAAGGTACAATTTGTAATGGTCTCAGTATTAAGTTCTATTTTTATTAGCCTGTAATGTATGTGCTCTTTAATAATACTACCGTTGGGGACAAATTAGTGAATCCAAAGACAAATCTTCCAATCATGATCTTCAGAGCTACAGCCTAATTGAACATTATCATGATGTAGGAAGCAACCTCTCGGCCTGGTCTGATTAAATTGCGCATTTCTTAACAGTTATAACTTTTGGGAGAACTAGTTGCATCTTTCTTTATTAGTCATCCGGATGTGAAGTAATCATATTAACTCACTATAATAGCATTTGGATAATATGGGTTTACTTTTTCATAATTATTGAATGTAAAGAATGAAAAAAAAAATATATATATATATATATATATGGGCAAAATAAATCCAATCAGTGAATGACATTACCACTGCATGAGTTGGATCATGGGGTCTTTGTATTAATTTTTTTTTTTTTGGTCATCTTTAAGTATCATATCTCTAAGACCAGAAATTAAATGCAAAAGGTAGACAGAAATCCTCCAACTATGGCCAAAAACAGACAAGCATTTAATACGTGTAAAGTCATATGGGATTGTCCTGTTATGGTGAAAAAGCATTAAACTAGTCTTCATCACTTTAGAGTGAGTTCTGTAAATTTAGACAACTACTAAATCAGATTTCAAATAGCAAACTAGACAAGCGAAAAAAAAAAAAAAGAAGAAGAAGATTTTCCGAGAAAGTAAGATGGAAAATTTAGACATGGAAGGACAAAGGTCAAGAAGAAGAGTGGCTGTTTTGGTCATGGGGATAGTGATGATTATGGTTTTGGGTGGTGGTAGAGTGCAAGGTCAGACCCCTGGTTGCATATTTAAATGTCAACTGTTTTGTGCTGGCACCAAAGCTAGTTCAGCTTGTTATGGTTTGTGTTTGAAGAATTGCATGAAGCCACTTCCACAGGCTCTTTTCTACTGCTCTCTTGGTTGTGCTACTTCCAAATGCGACCATTTCACCTCTGGTATGAAAATAAAAAAATTTAAAAAGATAATAACAATCAAAAGTTGATTTTTCTTTTCTTTATTTTTTTTCACATACTAAAATATTTGGGGGTTTTTTTTTTTTCCCCTCTCTGTTTTAGCGGAGATAAGAAGATTCATGGTTGAATTTAGTGTTTTAATCCTTTCTTTTAATCTTTTGCCAGCTTTTTTTACTTTTTTTTTTTTTTTTTTGATTTGTTGTCTTTATTGCAGAAAAAGTGGAAGGTTGTGTGGATTCTTGCTCCAATAAGTGCAGCCAAGCTTATGCTCTTCACTAACAGTGTATTTTGTGAAACATACAAGTGAATAAATAATGTAATGATCCTACATTTAATAAGAAAAGCATTTGGATGGGTTTAATCAAAAGTTATCATTTCATCTACTTATTTCATGATATATTGGTTACCACTTATTAGTACGTAATTTGCTAGTTCAACATAACATACATCCAACTACTGTCCATACATAATCTCTTTCAAGTGAAGATAAAACAAAATACAATATACACAATTTTGAAGCAAAATTCATGCATTAAGACGTATTCTAACGGAAAATTTAAGCATCATAAAACTAGAATTTCGCCTTATTTTGAAAAAAAAAAATAAAAGTAGAGTTTAGGTTCCATTTCCATAGAACAAATAGGATTCTGATTATTTTTACTAGTACTACTGTCACTAAATGGATTAAATGCAAAAAAAAAAAAAAAACCTTGAAGAAGTCCGTGCTTTTCGTAGTTTAAACCCCAAGTTCTTAATTCTGCAAAATTATACCTCAAAGTTTCAAATTTCTAAAAAATCATACTAATACATGTCACTTTAGGGTGAATTATGCTATTGAAAAACAAAATTGCACGTCATATCCCTCTTACAAAACGACAAAATAAATGAAGAATTAACTAAATCAAAACAAAATGAGACAAAACTAAAACAAAAAGGAAATAAATGAATTGCAGAGAACGATGATTATGAAAGAAATTAAACTTTTAATATGATTTTCATGTTTGGGGACAAGAATAAGCAAACCTTAATTCAATTTTAGTGTTGAATGAGAGAAAAATTCGTCATTCCATACATGGAAGGTATAATTTTCTAGAAATTTGAAACTTGATGTATAATTTGGAAGAACTCAAAACTTAAGGTTGAAATTGCAAAAGGTGAATATTTTAAGTTATTTTTGCAATTAACCTGTTACTTATTTATTATCTTTAACGTAATTATAGTAAAAGTCCAATTATCTTCTTATAAAATGCTAAAAGGCAGCTTAACACCAAAACTAATATAGGTGAGACTAGTGAGACCTCCATAAATTTTGTAGGGTTCGATAACTTTATTAGTACGTGATACTTAATATCATAAATGCTCCATAGCATTGTTCAATTTTTGGGCGCCTTTGAGAATTGAGTAATATTATGGACACATGTATTACTAAGCCTAAGTACAATAGTATTTCGTGCTTAACAGTTAGCATCACAAGCTCTTTATCTTGTTTTATTAAGAATTGAGATAGTCTATTATTGTGCATTAATTTTTTTCTCCTTATTATTATAAAATTTATATATGAACTGACCTAACTAGGATTCGAACATATTCCTCTCCTCTACATATATTCCCAAAAATCCTAAACCAATTAAGCTAGCATTAATTGGCCTATTCTTGTGCATTAAATTTGATGTCCTTGTACTGTTCATTCACATGGTTAATCTTATTTTTAGTCCGTAAAGATAATATTTCAAATTCAATTTTGATTCATAACTTTCAAAATGTTTTAATTTTAGTGAACTTAAAATAATTTTGTCTCATTTTGGCACCTTACCCTTTAACGTCACATATTGCTATCCTAAATAGTGTTTTTGTCTCAATTTTGGTCCACATCTTAGTCTAAATAATTATGTTATAAACTGTGGGTCAAAACTGATACAAGAAAACATAATTCAAAATAGTAAAATGTGACATTTGAAGGTTTAAGGATCGAACTAATATGACGATGATGACGACGGCAATAACAACAACAATAATATTACTATTAATAATTCAAGAATAAGTCTGAGATATTTTTAAAGTCAAGTACCAATGTAAGATTCGGGTTATTATTTAGGGACCAAAAAATAAAGGTTAGTCTTATATTTGGTTCATGAAAAATACCCATATTTCATGTTGGTCAATAATTATCAAAATATCGTAGACTTGGTCCATGAACTATATTTTCAATTTGATCATGAATTATGTTTTTTCCCCCTCAGTTTTGGTTTTTTGATTTGTAACATAATTTTTCAAAATGAAATCATAGATCAAAACTCACTAGAAAGAAACTGTTCATGGTATTAGAATCTGAAGTTTGAAAGCTCAAACACCAAAATAAGATGGACAGTTGAAAACGTAGCTTATATGCTAAAGTAAGACAAAAATAAAATTGAGAGACCAAATCTGAGATATTTTGAAAATCAAGTACTAAACTAGGATTTTAGTTATGATGTAGGGACTAAAAATATATGATTAGCCCTGAAAAAAAAAAAAAAAAAAACATGTGATGGTGCTTGTGGGATTTTTGCTCCTGCTTGGTCATAGAGTTCTCGCATAAGAAGAGCATGATTTGTGCTTTTACTTAGTGTTATTTTTTGTTTCACAAAAAAAAAAAAAGAAAGAAAAAAAGAAAACAGAGTTGCTGATGTTACTGGACTTGGTGCCCAGGTATACTTATTGCCCAAGCTTGTTGGGTAGCTTTGCCAACTTGCCCAATCAGTGGCAGAGACACTATGTGGCATAATTTTTGCCTTAATTTGTGAAGTAAATTAGATTAAAATGTGTTTACCCTTTTTAAACATTTTGAATTTATATAGACAGTGCCATCCTAATCTCAAATTATATACAAATCTCAAATATATACGCAAGCTCTTAAAGTTTTAAGACATAACATCTAAATATTTATTTTGATTAATCCATAGGTAGCAACTTTAAAGAAACATATTAGTTTTATAATTGTTTTTATTTAGAAAATTTTGCTATAGAACTAAAACCAAATACCAAAGTGCTACTCAATCTAACATTCTAATGTTCATATTCTCTCAAATCAAAAGTGGACCCATATTTATAAATTTAAGAAATGGTTTCAACTTATAATAATGGACCTTAAAAACAGAACCCATACATTTCATTAAAACAAAAACTCACATATTACTTTCAGTTTACGAAATTTTTTATAATATTAATAATGAGCTTGATTTTAGTCATTTTCAAAGTATAAAAATTCATCGGCGCAAATATATTTATACCATAAAATTTGTTAAAAGGCAATATTACATACATTTTTTATACTTATATCTTGTTCACAAATTTCATGCCCTCTCAATTACGATCCTGGCTCCGCTCTTGTGCCCAACCTTGCCTATAAAACGGTGATGTTCTCATCATTTGAAGAGCAACAAAAAACATGAAAAGCTAGCAAAGATTGAGAGCTCCTTGAGTTTATTGAGCTTATGGAAGACCAAATGATTCTTTTGTAGGTTGAGTGCAGCATCTGACAAGTTTGAGCAACCTTGCAATAAGGTTTTTAGATGTAGTGCAACCTTGCTATAAGGTTGTTGGAGATAGTACAATATTGTTTTAGTCTCTATAAGAATGCCTTAGGTGTATTTAGGATTTAGATTGTGAGGTTGAGAGAGTACAATGTAATCCACTTGTTTTATTACTGTTATTAGAATTTTTGATCTTTTTTTACATGGACGTAGGTAAATTGCCGAACCATGCTAAATTTCTTATGTCTATCTTTTGCCAATATTTTGCTTTATTTTAATTTTTCCACTAGTAAGTAATTATCGTTGCCATTATTATCATCATAATCACTATTTTTTCCCAACACTTAGGCTATGTTTCGTAGGAGGGAAGGAAGATAGGAAGAATAATAACTATATTACCGAGGGAAGAAGAAGTGATAGAGAAAAGAGAACAAGTTTTCCTTGTTTTGTTTGGTATGAGAGGAAGGAGGTAAGACTAAAATTATCTCTCTTATTTGGTAGAAGGGAGAAGTGGAAGGATGGGGAAATATCTGTTATAGAATGATCATGCTGTCACTCAAGTTGGTATTTCTCTTTTAAAATCTCTCCAATTTTTAAAGGATAAAAAATTTCGTTAAAATTGAGAATTCAAAATCTAATCTATTCCTATCCTCCTAAAATTATTCTTATTAGACAATCACTATATTTCGAATCTATCTAATAATCCCTTCATCTCTTTCCTTTCTTTCAATTATCCCTCCTACCAAATACATTCTTAGTCCTAGAGTTCTATACTCATTCTCTACTCTTCATAGACACAATAGTTGTGCTTTGGTCTTCCCATATAAAATGCTTCTCGCAAAACATATTTTGGGGTCTAGTCAAATCCCCTCATAAAATTGTCATCAATGTAATATGGTTTACGATTGCTTATTGTGTACGTTAAAAGTACAGTCGTTTGCTCGATACAAGACCCATGTCGTTTACTTGCATAACCGGCTGCTTCTCAGTCATAATTTGTTGTCATTAACTGTGAAAGATCTGTAGTTTTTTAACTGTTGTTCAATTAAAAAGAAACGAGAGTCGTTTTACTTGAAAATATTCAATTTTTGCCTGAAAGCAACTACATGTCGTTTGTTCCTAACTTTGTTGTCTTTAGCTTGTAAAACAATATGTCCTTTGTCATTTTTTAAAATTTATTGCTTCTTAAGAATAAAACCATGTGGTGATCCCTATTTCTAATTTATTTTTTTTAAAAAAAAGAGGAGATCAGGTCATTTCGTTTATAGGAAAAACAACACGAAACTTTTTATTGAATTAAACGACACGTTATCAGTTGTGAAACTTGTGTTTTTGTTGATTTTTGCATTGTCCTCAAATTATAAGGTCACTCTCAATTTGTCCTTGATGTTTTATCTCAATTTTGAAGAATATTGTTATAAAGTAAGAGCCAACACTTAAAAAAAAGTTACAATAAATAAGACAAAGTAAAACATAACTCAACTAACCGAACATGATATTTGACAGTTCTTAGATCAAAATCGATACCTAAATATCGTAGTATGAGGTGGTAGAGTGAGACACTTGAAAGTTTATAGGCTAAAATGTGACCGAAATACATAATTTGGGGCAATTTTTCACAAACTTAAATGACGTTGTCATATTATCTTGGGAAAATAACCTAATTATGCAATGTAGTTTAACCTATTGTTTCATTTATACCTTTGATTTTGTACATTTTCAACATTGTCCTTTCAATTTTAAGATTAAAACAAATTTATGCCTTCTTTTGATCAAATCGCAAATTGAATGTATAGTTTACTAAAATACCCTCGAGGATATATGTTACCAAACAAATAAAATAGTAATGAATTGATTTTTTTTTTTATAAGAAAGCATATAAAATGCCACGAAGATATACGAGTAAAAGATATACATGTATATACACCATTACTCGGTCACAACCAAACATCCTTAAATGTTATTATAGGAATTTTATTAGTTTTATATTCAGTCTGATTTGGGATTTGACTAAATGAGGGTATAAATTTATTTCAATTTCAAATTTGCATAGATAATATAATAATGTGCAAAATAGAAGATATAAGTTGAACAAAAGCTCAAACTACGTCGTAAAATTAAGTTATTATCTACCTAAAAAGATTAAACAATATTCAAACTATAGAGTCAAAAGAGAGAGAAAAAAAAAAAAAGCTGCTCTCTCTTACTCTCCCAAACCTTGCACTTTGTTTTCATCTTTGATTTTACAACCAATCTCTAACACATGATCTGTAAAGCCTCAGCGAAAAACAAGAAGAAGAAGACACAAATTTATTTCACTATTGTATGTTCCTTTGCGGGAGAGATTTATATGTATCTATATTTTGCTCCTAAATATATAAATTGTTGTATTTGTATAACTCTCCTTTTATTGAGAGTGTTGTATGGTTTCAGTTATTTTATTATGTTGAATTAGGAATTTTCGCCTTGGAAGATTATAGTCCTTTTGTCTCATTTTTTTAGTACTAATTGTTATAATTTAACAAATTGTATGCTCTTAAGGTAGACAATGAAATTTTGGATAAAGAAAATCTCATCCAAATCTAATGATCAGTCTGATTGACATCTACTGAATTAACTTGATTTTCTTAAAAAAAAGAAAATGTTACTATCCCTTTCATTTTACATGGTTGGGATTATGGATCACTTGAAATACAGCTTAAACGACGTCATTTATGTTAGAACGTTTTCCTATTGTTTCTTGAAAACGACATGTAGTCTACATTTACACGGATGTCGTTCAATCGTTTCTCTAAACGACACGTCGTTCATCCGGCAAAGTTTGATGTCGTTTAACTTGGAAAACACGTCAACGCCGCACACAGTTACCCACCCACGCATTTTTCACACCGCAACAGCTACAACTCCATCGCGCTCTTACGACCATCCGTCGAACCCCATTTTAAAAATTAAAAATAAATCAAAATTGCACCAGTTCCGATCCAGGGGTAGTTTCGTAAAACCACTTCCTCAACGGCAAATCTAATACAACACTACATCTCGTATTTACAGGGAGAGATTCTCTCTTCTATTTCTCTCTGCATATTACTCTTCTTCTTCTTCTTCTTCTTCTTCTTCTTCTTCTCTCGAAGGCGCCCTCATTCTCTGAGCTCGGATCACCTGGATCGCTAGGGTTTCGTGGACTTCTCCTCTCTCGAGTTTCAGTAGTCCGCGAAAATGGTGAGTCTTGGATCTCTGTTAGTCACTCGAAATCGTAAAAATCGCGTCTTAAGGACATCTTAGATCTGGTCGAAATTCGCTTCGATTGATTTGAATTTTTTATTTTCGGATCAGTTTCGTATGATTTTGGTGCGGTAGTTTGAATCGTTCGTAGTCTGTTTGGTTGCCGGGAAAATTATGTTTATATGAGTTTTTCTTTCGGTTTCTCGGCAACCAAACGATCCGTACAGTGGGCGAATTTCGATTAGATCTGGTGTGTTGGGACTCGTCTGGAGTGTGTAAGAATGTTGAGATTTTGAACTGTCATTGTGATTTTACTGGAAACCAAACATGTTAGTGTAGGGATTTGAATTAGTTGAGATTTATTATTTTTTCTTCGTTTGTGTGGCTATGGCACTGACCACTGAACTTTGACTTTACAATGTGTCTAACAGCCTCTCAGACTCGAAATTAAGGTACGTTTTTCGTTTCTTTTAGCCTCGTTCCTCCATGTTTAACAGATCTCTAAAGTTTTGAAGATTATGATTGCATTTGAAATGGTGAGTGATCGTTTTAATGTCTTCTATTCTCTCAGAGGAAACTTGCTCAGAGATCAGAAAGAGTAAAATCTGTGGATCTGCACCCGACAGAACCATGGTAATGCTGTGGTTTGTTATTCATATTTGATGAATAGGGATACATATGAGGGGAAGATCAATGGCTCTATATATTAGTTAATTGATGTTTATTATGAGTGCTTGGAGAATGTTGATTATTACTAAAATGGGTTAATCATAATTGCGACTGTAGGATTCTGGCGAGTTTGTACTCAGGAACTGTTTGTATCTGGAATTACCAATCACAGGTATATGGTAGTAATGATGACTTTTAATTTACAGGACTATAATTTACAACGTGATTGTATTACTTCCCTCTTTCGTGAAACTGTTTATCTGTGACAAGTGAGCCTTTGAACATTAGAACATTTTTATCAATGAAATATATTTGATGCTAGCATCCAGAAGCTAACTCAAATCTACTTGGTACTGCTACAGACCATGGCTAAGTCTTTTGAGGTCACTGAGTTACCAGGTACTTTTGCAATCTACCAGCGTTTCCTCTTTTCTCTGTGCTGATGAGATCTTCTATGACATTTCACTGGAATCTCTCTGATACAAAATTCTTTCATGTGTTTGCAGTTAGGTCAGCCAAATTTATAGCACGCAAGCAATGGGTTGTTGCTGGAGCTGATGACATGTATATTCGTGTATACAATTACAATACAATGGATAAGGTTAAAGTATTTGAGGCACATACGGACTACATTAGGTGTGTGGCTGTTCATCCTACACTTCCATATGTGCTGTCATCATCTGATGATATGCTCATCAAGCTCTGGGATTGGGAAAAGGGTTGGATTTGTACTCAGATTTTTGAGGGACATTCCCATTATGTCATGCAAGTGACATTTAACCCGAAAGACACCAACACATTTGCAAGTGCATCGCTTGACCGCACCATTAAGGTATACATGTGATAGTAACTTGTATGCTTCCTATAGTGTTTGATTGTGTCTAATGACGCTAATTATATATTTTGATTTTGTGTTGCTTGCAGATTTGGAATCTTGGCTCGCCTGACCCAAATTTTACTTTGGATGCTCATCAGAAAGGAGTGAATTGTGTTGATTACTTTACAGGTGGTGATAAACCTTATCTAATCACCGGTTCAGATGATCACACTGCCAAGGTCCTTGAACCGTCTTGTTACTTCTTATTTTTCTGGTTTACATTTTTTAGATGATTTAGAAAACATTTATTCACTATTTAATGTAAGCAGGTATGGGATTATCAAACAAAAAGTTGTGTCCAGACTCTAGAAGGCCATACACATAATGTTTCTGCTGTATGTTTTCATCCTGATCTTCCAATAATAATAACCGGATCTGAGGATGGAACAGTTCGTATATGGCACTCAACCACTTATAGGTAACATTTTATTTTGTTCATATTTCTTTGGCCTCGTTTTTTAGTTAAGATGAGTTTGGATCGAAAATATTTAGTTATCACAGTTCTACATTCTTGTTGATTTAGTATTAGCACCTTTGAATATTGAAATATGGGGCAATATTCCCTTTCTTTCCTCTTAGAACACACATTATTTTCCTATATATGTATCTTGGACCTGTTGTTGTTCATCCACAAATGGGATTCAGGATTATGCCTATTAAACTTCTTTGTGGTTTCATCTAGATGAACATGTTCATTTTGGTAATAATAAAAATTTAGTTTGATGTTAGAAACTTATCAAAAAATTAACTTTTATACAAACCAAGGTTGAAGTATTTGATTGAATTAAACATGAAATTGGACTAGATAATTAACACTATCAAAACTAGATGTATGGGTCCACAAATGCTTTTTTTCCCCCCCTTTTGCCGTACATTCTAAATTATATTGTTTACATTTGTCCTTTTTCATAATTAGGGGATATACATTTGTCCTTTTTCATAATTAGGGGATATTTGAGTCCATGCATATTTTGCTGACTGTCAAATTCAATCTAAAACCCATTTTATTGAATTACAGGCTTGAGAACACATTAAACTATGGGCTTGAGAGAGTTTGGGCTATTGGATACTTGAAAGGTTCACGCCGGTGAGTTTTGAAATTTATCGGTATTTATTTTTCTCATTTACTTTTCACTCTTGTTTCTCTTTTTAGTAGGTGGCATATGTATTGTTACACCATCGATAAATTTAGAGTGTTTGACGATAATATGTATCTACCCTTGTGTGTTGGACTTTTTCTTATTTTTTTAAACCACAGAAGGAAAGGTACAACTTTAATCATGTATTTCAAAGCTAACTTTCCTTCTTTTCACGCATTAGGATAAATTTGTATCTGTTGCGGTTGTGCCATGTCTCCTGGAATAACACTTATTGTATTTTCTGTTTTCTTGTTCACCTTCTATAGGGTTGTGATTGGTTATGATGAAGGGACCATCATGGTAAAACTTGGTCGTGAAGTACCTGTTGCTAGTATGGACAACAGTGGAAAAATCATTTGGGCCAAGCATAATGAAATTCAGACAGTGAACATTAAGAGTGTGGGAGCAGATTTTGAGGTTTGAACTCATTTTGATTGACTCTTTATCTTTGCAACGTAAATGTATAATATCAAGCGAGTTGTTTCCGTTAATTGATATCTGACATTTCAAGTTTTTTTTTTGTTTGTTTTGCTTATTAGGTTACTGATGGGGAGAGATTACCTTTGGCTGTTAAGGAGTTGGGTACGTGCGATCTTTATCCACAGGTGAGTTGCTTGCTCAACCTTGAAGTTACGATGACATTGTTTAGGATATTCTAGATTTCTCTTTTCTCTTTCGCCGCATGAGTTTAATTTTTTTCCCCCCGTACTTCAACAAGTGGTCATCAGAATAAGTAGAGATTCATTCTTTGAAGGAAGAAGCTCTTGCCTGATATCAGTTGTTCTGTTGAATGATTTTGTGGTACTATTAACATAAATATCCTTTTTGCAAAGAGGTAAATGGTTTTGGGCTACAGTTGGTTTTGCAGGTCACTTGTATAAATTTAAAAAACCAACTTGAAAGGAAAGAAATTTTAAGTTACACTGTCATCTTGATTAGATTTTTGCCCTTTCAATTCCATTTCAGACCATTAACTAAATTATTTTTTCTTACGTATATATAGCCTTACCCACAATTCTAGGCGTGACTGCTATTTTTTTTCTAATACTTTTTTTCAAAGAATTCTAGTTCTGTCTCTTAACAATTTTGTAAACATGAATTAAACTTTTTTTAGTGGTGGTCTTTGTCTGCAAATCAAAAGTTCTAAGATATAAACTGTGCTCTAGAATTGTTAACTTTTTTTTTTTTACATATGTTAATTGGCTGGCATCTTATGGTCACTGTCTATAACTCTATCAGAGCCTAAAGCACAATCCAAATGGGAGGTTTGTTGTTGTATGTGGAGATGGTGAGTACATTATATATACCGCTTTGGCATGGAGAAATCGGTCATTTGGTTCAGCTTTGGAGTTTGTTTGGTCCACTGATGGAGAATACGCTGTTAGAGAGAGTACTTCAAAGATAAAGATATTCAGTAAAACCTTCCAGGTTTGTTCACTAACTTTGTTTTTGGAACTTTGTTATTGTTCAGCATTAAAAGAAACTTTGGAAACAAAAATGTTTTCTTATTCAGTAAAATGATTTCTTCTAATGATCATAGTCTTTGTAAATACGTGGAAAATTTTTGTCAGAGCACCTGTTCTCCTCTCCTTCCTGCTCCCCCCACACCCTAAAGTAGTTTCCCTTTTTCTTGAATATCTTGATGCCCGCTACAGCAGGGTTGCTGTAGCAGCACTGATGTGTGTGTGTGTGTGTGTGTGTGTTTTTGGGTATCATCTGTCTGTATATACATCTTGATTCTGGTTTATCGGGCTTTTTGAGACTCAGTCTTATTGTCACGTCTAAAATTTCCTCATTGGATCATAGGGGTTAATTTTAATGGACTTGTCATGTTTCAGGAAAAGAAGAGTATTCGGCCAACCTTTTCTGCTGAGCGTATTTTTGGTGGAACTATACTGGCGATGTGCTCAAACGATTTTATTTGTTTTTATGATTGGGCTGAATGCAGGTTGATTCGTCGAATTGATGTTAATGTCAAAGTGAGCATTTACATACTTAAAATTAACTTGTTTTTCACCTTTTTGTTTATTTATTTGTAATATTCATTTTCATCATTTGAACTTTCAGAACCTTTATTGGGCGGATAGTGGTGATTTGGTGGCTATTGCAAGTGATACATCATTCTACATCCTGAAGTACAATGTAAGAATGATTTTATATAGTCTAAGATAATTCTCAGTCTTTTGACAAGCTTCATTATTTATTTTGCTCAAGTTTATTATATGCATGGCTGGTTTGGTCCAATGTTTTATGAGATTGAGTTTATTTTTCATATTGCAGCGAGACGTGGTTTCTTCTTATTTGGATAGTGGAAAACCTGTAGATGAACAAGGTGTTGAAGATGCCTTTGAGCTTCTTCATGAATTGAACGAACGTGTCAGGACTGGTATTTGGGTTGGGGATTGTTTCATTTACAACAACTCCTCATGGAGGCTCAATTACTGTGTTGGTGGTGAGGTATTGCATCAGTCATCCTTTGTTTGGAAAACTGATACCCGGATATAAACCAAGCTCATGGATTTAATAAAGCCATGAATATTGATTGCTTAATATATTGCTGCACTATGATTGCAGGTAACGACAATGTTCCATCTGGATCGACCTATGTACTTGTTGGGTTATCTTGCTAGCCAAAGCAGGGTGTATCTGATTGACAAAGAGTTCAAGTAAGCCTGGTTCTGGTTTTGTGCTTAAAAGTTGCGACAGTTATCATTGTCGCTTTGTGATTTATCCCACTTCTTCCTTTTTATCTTTTCTCTTCTTTTCCTGTGCAGTGTTATGGGTTATACTTTACTCCTCAGCTTAATTGAGTACAAGACGCTTGTAATGCGGGGAGACCTGGAAAGAGCCAATCAACTTTTGCCTTCAATTCCCAAAGAGCACCATAATAGGTATATTAAAACCTTTGACCTTTGGAACAATGACACTTGATGAAGTTTTCATTGTATAATATGTTGACTGTTGTATAAATGGCTTGAGATACATTGTTTTTTCTCTATAGTTAAAACTTCGTTGTACTTCTCCGACCTTTTTTAGCTCAAAGGTTCTTTGTTATTTGGTTTTTGTTTCCAATCTTTTGTAGCGGGAGGCATTTGTTCTCTAATCTAAGTTGTAGTATTCTTTTTAAAGTTGATACATTGTTTTTTCCCCCCTTGTAGTTTAAACTTCATTGTACTTTTCTAACCTTTTTGAGCTCAAAGGTTCTTTTGTTATATGGTTTTTATTTTCAATCTTTTGTTGTGGGAGGGCTTTGTTCTCTAGTCTTGTAGTTTTCTTTTCAAAGTTGTGTTTATGAAGTTTCAGTTCTTTTATTTTTTATTTGGCAGCATGTGACTCTTTACTCGAGTAATTATTTCGATGAATAAGCCTTATGTTATTTTAATAATTTCTATGATGTATATTATTTGTTTTTATTTCGTTTTTGTCCTAATTCTGCTATTACCTGCGGAAAACAAATCCATTCTGGTACTTTTTGCAGATTGCTTGACAATTCGTAATAGATTTTAGACTCTTTATTCTCACATGGTGGTACTATTTCTTTGTGGTTACTCAATTGTTTTGTTTTTATGATATAAGATCCATCAAATGTTTTCTGTTTTGAATGCTATCAGTTTTGAAGTTAGGTTTAGCTGTAAATGTATTAATATGATGTTTCGATCCTAGGAGATTTACTTCCAAGAGAATATTCTGTTTTTTGTTTCTTCTTTTTGTTGTCGTCTGATTTGTGAATATTTGGTTATCCAAATCTTTCTTGCATCCTAACCATGCAATTTTTCTTGATTTTAGTGTGGCTCATTTCTTGGAGTCACGAGGTATGGTAGAAGAAGCACTTGAAGTGGCTACTGATCCTGATTACAGATTTGATTTAGCCATACAGCTTGGTAGGCTAGACATTTCGAAGGTAAATCCATGTGTTTATGTCTGCGAGGAGATTTAACTAGCATCATGGACACTGTTACCAAGATGTATGAATGAGCTTTGCAGAATTCCACATGATATTGTAATAACTTCCTTTTTAATGCTCATTTGCAGGAAATTGCCTCTGAAGTGCAGAGTGAGTCTAAATGGAAGCAATTAGGAGAACTAGCAATGTCTACTGGAAAGGTACTGTTGTTATTATTTTTGCTCGTGTGTTTTTTCTCCTCTTTTGTCTAATAAATTTCAATTTGGTGGAAAAAAAGAGATCCTTTAAAGTTAATTTTTTTATGTAATGTTCGCATTTTTTTCCTCATCCGATATCTTATTCTGAGTTACGAATTACAGTTAGAGATGGCTGAAGAGTGTTTGAAGCATGCCGTGGACTTGAGCGGTTTGCTACTGCTATATTCTTCTTTAGGAGATGCTGAAGGGATATCAACTCTTGCAACGCTTGCCAAAGAGCAAGGAAAGAACAACGTTGCATTCCTCTGTTTATTCATGTTGGGTCGTCTGGAGGATTGCCTTGAGCTGTTGGTGGAAAGGTAACTCTATTGAATACTTGAAATATGATATCAAAATTGATGTGATTATGACTGTTGATGTAATTCGTATGTATATACTTTCTTACGTTTGTTCTTGCAGTAAGCGGATACCTGAGGCGGCTCTTATGGCTCGATCTTATCTTCCAAGCAAGGTCTCAGAGATAGTAGCTATTTGGAAAAAAGATCTAAACAAGGTAACTTTTCATATGCACCTTTGTTGTGTTTACATGACCATGTTGCTCATGTGCACCCTTTTAACTCAATGCCTGTAGGTTAATCCAAAAGCCGCCGAGTCATTGGCTGATCCTGCAGAGTATCCTAATCTGTTCGAGGATTGGCAACTTGCTCTTGCTGTTGAATCTAAAGCTGCAGAGACAAGGTAGCTCTCTGCTGCTGCTGTTGTTTTATGTGTGCCTGCAAACGTGTATGAGTGATTTATTTCAAGTTTTCTACCACTTCGTTCAATTTAGCTTTATCTCTTTTCAATATCTTCTCCAATGATCACTATTAACTTTATTTTTATTTAAGAATTTCTTTATGATGTTTTTTTTATTATATATTATTATTATTAGTACATTGTGGCCTATTGTGTTTTGTGGCTTACGTTCAAGTATGCAGCTAATTTCTTGATTCTGATTTGTTGCCGTTTTCTATAGAACGCGTTCCAATAGGGACGCAGCATATAAACTATGCTGATAAATCACACATGAGCCTTGTGGTAACAATGATTTTCCTTCTTAATTGTTTTGTAGGGGTGTTTTCCCTCATGCAGAGGAATATTTAAACTATGCTGATAAATCACACATGAGCCTTGTGGAGGCTTTCAGGAACATGCAAGTGGATGAAGAGGAGGAGGAGCCTCTTGAAAATGGAGATGCAAGTTATGAGGAACATGAGGTACATCCAAGTGTCATTTTGTTTATGCAGCCAATTTCTTGACTGTTGAAAATTCACATCACAAAACAGTTCTCCTGTCCTTATATTTGGAGCGTTGTGTATATTATGTCCTTCTAGATGGTTAATCGATTCAATTAACTCTTTTTTTTCAAAATTTTGCGTGTGTTTGTGTGGAGCTGATTTATTTATTTTATGAATTAAGTGAATGTTTTCGAAGCTGAAATTTGCTTTGATAATTGGCTTTGAATTTGATCTTTTTAACTTTGATATGTTATATTACAAGGTTACTGAGCAGAATGGTGGTGAACAGACTGTTGAGGAACAGAATGCAGAAGACGGGAGTCAAGAGGAGGCTGTGGTGGTGGATGCTGATTCTACAGATGGTGCAGTCCTCGTTAATGGTAACGAGGCTGACGAAGAGTGGGGTACGAATAATGAAGGAACCCCGTCAGCCTAAAAGGAATTGTGGTTGGGCCAGTGTGAAAATCCAATTTTGTCTCTGGTGATTAATTGATCTAAAGTGCCATCTCTAACTCCCATGCTCTTCCAGTAGTACTAGTATAACCTTTTCCAACTACAACTAAAACTAAATAAAATTATACTTCAAATTATATTACTCTCTTAAAATAAACATATTTTTGTCTGTATTTACATATATACTATAATGCTGACCCTATTCAGATGCTTGGACTGATAGGCTATGCTTTGATTGCATGGCTGTTAGGTTTTGGCAATTAGGTATTTTTTATGAAATTCTATGAAACAACATACAGATTTTACCCGATTTAATTGTCAATAGTTTCTTCAATTCTTTCTTGTTTGTTATATGCGTCTTATATTTCTGTATACATGTGTATATTATTCAAGTGTTTCGTTGACATTTTTTTTTCATAATATCTTATTGCTTGCTGAGGTTACTAGGTTTAATTTGGTGATTTGCCTCGTATAGTTTTTTTTGTTGTGGCATTAGAACATGATCTGATTAGATTCAGCTTAGTTTTTCTCTCATAAATATAGTTCTTATTCACTTCTTTTACTGTTGCAGTGCTGACGCCAAACCACTAGGTTACTCTGAAGATTCTCGGTCCAGCCATAAGGGATCCCTTACTTAGGTTAGACAGGACTATATACTCGAATAGAATGTAGGGGAGTGATATTTCATGTGCACTTTTTTAAGCAAAAACTATGATTTTTGGAGACAACTATGAAAAATGGTTTTCTGCATTTTTTTCACCTGTTATTGAATAGGTTTTGGGAGAGTAATGGAATTAAAACAATCTGGTAAGAGAGATATATTATTGGAATTGTATTCGAGTAGAAAACTTGTGAAGGGGAAAAAAAGTTCATAACACATGAACAGAATATAAGTCTGTATTTTAATTCAAGGATTCTCTTCTCTTATGTTCATTTTGCTACAGTAAGTAGCCATTTCCTTCTATGTAAATGCTATCAGTAGGCTTGTCTTAATTTGGGGTGTTTCAGAAAGCAATCGGTTGTGTGCAAATCGCATTTTGAACGTAAATAATTTTAATTAATTTCTTCTCTTTTGGGGTTTATATTATCCGTTTTAACTTTTCATTTTGATGCAATATATATTCATTTTCCAAGTGATTGATTACTGCAGGTCTCCTGGAAAGGGCGGAAAGAGGTGATTTTACGGACCGATTGTCTCTGTTACCAAGTGGTGTGGCTTTTGTAGCAAGTTTCAATCTATGACGGGCACAGTATGAATAGTTTCATAGCTTCAGTTAGTTTGCTTTTCTGATCGCATTTTTAGCATATTCTTTGAGGCCTTTCTTTCCCCTCCTAAAATTTCTTGTGCCATTGTGAATGTAGAAAGAATTGATGTAGTGATAATTACCCGTTCAATTTTTTTCCTTTTTCGTTTTGATTCTTCAAAAAATTTTACCCTTCGCTTTCCCATAAATTGTGTTTGTGGGAATTCTTTCTATATCGACTCCGTGATGTAAACATCTGGTTATAAAAATATATCTATCTCAATACATATGCCTATTTGCTTGGGGATGCGTACTACTACAACCTTTTGTGTTTTGCACAAAACGACCTTTTCTTCATCTGTATGTGACAATGGTATATAAAAGGCAACTACGATTGCCGGCATTACCTTGTTAGTGGCGATATATGCCTGTGGATTCGGACTTTGATTTGCTATCTTTTAATCCTTTGGGTCTGAACTTTTTTCGACATCGTGGAGTGGTTGGGGGATCTAGTTCCTTGATTATAAAGTAATAAAAGTAATTTGAAGAATATGATGCAAGTAAAGCGTGAATTTTCTTACACCGTTCCCCTTTCCTTTAATGCTTGACTGGAACACAAGTTATCGTTCCTTTGCTTGGTTAGTCTTATTTGTTATTTATAAGGAAATTTTCTTTGAGAGGAAAGAAACGAAGAAAAGAAAAAGAGCTTTTTCTTCTTAAACGTGAAGGAGAAGATGGTGAACTTTGCGCTACATTTAAATTAGAGGTAGACCGTCCACGCAACACGTGCATGCATGGTCACTTTCAACAAGTTCTGGAAGTCTAGAGCTTACAAATGTCTCATAATTGGTGTTAATTATAGTTTATGAGAGCTGTGAATGTAAATCCATAGCACTAATGCTGAAAGGGTTAGGGCATATAGCAAAACGAATTTTGGGTCTATTTTTAGTAAATAATTGCTTTTCGAATGCTATAGCAGAATGATTGGTATATGTAATATATCAATTGTAAAACATGATGTACCCGGTATAAATATTAAGTATAAATATTAATATACTCAATATATAAACTAAAGTTGGTATAAAGATAAATATACCAAATATGACAATATATGTACTTGGATTATGCTAAAAAAATATATATTAAATATAACATTGGCATGAGTTATAACATTTCCATTGGAGATGTTCTTAACAAAATAAATTCTCATTCAACTACAAATACAATACAACTATATGACGAAATTATCGTTTCTCCCCACTACCTAAGGAATAAGCATTCCAACTAAAGTCAAACTTTAAAAACCTAGTTTTTCCTTTTTGTACTGTAAAAATGAGGATGTTTTCGCTAACATAATATTTATTTTACATACTCTTTTACTTATCTCAGATTTAAACCAAACAATAAAATATGATTCTTTAAATTTAATAATTACATTTTATGATGATACTAGTGGTGAAGCCAGGATTTTCAATCAAGGGGGCAAGAACTAGCAAGTGGCCTACCTTGTAGTATTGCTCCCAATTTCAATTCCAATTTGGCAATTAAAAATCACATTATAAAAAAAATTACCATGTGGTGACAACTTTTTAATCACCACAAAATTTTTTGCGACTAGCTAAAAATACTATTTAGTCACAACAAAAATTTCATATAACTAACATGCTTTTATTCACAACTAAAAACTTCATATAAATATTTAGCCATCACAAGTTCTTACTATTTTAATCACAACAAATCACATTTTTTGTGACTTAATGCTTTTTGTCATGGATTTTTTAAGCATGACATACTGTAGATAACATTTTTTTAGTTATGAATTTTTCACTTTTAGTCACAAATTATGTCGTGACTAAAATCAAGTTTTTTTTTTTTTTTTTCAATATCAGTTATCTCTAAATGTTCTAAAATTCTATATATTTTAAAATTTAAAATATGTAGTTTTAATGACTCTATGAGATTTAAAAAATAAAACAATCCTAATTAAATGTTTTCTTATAATTCTAATTTAATATTTAGAGGAAAAGTTAAATTCCATATTAGTTTTGGGGAGGCTAAATTATTATTTTTTGTTTGTAAGAAGGCGTCAAAGTCTACTTTATATAAAGATATATGTCTTTTTTAAAATTTTAAAAAAATTGAGGGGGCCACCGCCCCCACTCACTTATTGTAATGTAGCTCCGTCTATGACGATTCCCGTAACTATTCTATTTCCATTCTTTTGAAATAGCTTTAATTTTTTTTTTTTTTTTTAAGATCAACAAACCCACTATTATAAAACAAAATTTTAACTATAACATATTATAGATAATGGTCCAATCTAAAACCTTATTCTCTATTCTTATAGCAATATAGCTAAATATATCCTAACAACATGACCAGAGACTAAAAAACATATGAATCGTTAATGAGCCTATGCGTCTGACTCTATAAATTGAAGATTTTGAATTTATATACTCTTTGAAAAACTCTAATGTGGATGGTATTTATGCATTTCACAATGTGGCCAAAGTTGATACGTTTAGACCTTTTTATTTTATTCTTTTTTTTTTGTGAATCTAAATTTTATTTATAATTTTATCCTCACTAAATTTTTATCAAGTAGAGCTCTTTTTTATTACTTTGCTACTTACGTATTTCATAGAATAAATAACATTATTCATACACTTTATGAGTACAATAGAGTTTTTATGATAAATAATTGAAAACAAGAAGATTTCATAGTAGAAAATACGTATTTTGTAAATAAAAATAATACTTAATAATTACAAAATAGCATTGTCTATAACATTTATGCATTGAAATAAAATCTAAAATGTGTGTGCTAAACTTAACATATCAAGCTAAATTTAAATTTTGCACATCCTTTTTAGCTCAAATACATTGGGGATGGTCTAAAAATGTGTTACAAATAATGGAATGAGCCTTTTGTAGAAAGGAAAATGTTAGCGTTAAGATGACAAATCACATTACCTGTTAAGATGAGCTCTACCTCAATGAATAGTAAGAATTGGTCAAATTGATCGTCTAAACAAAGCACCCCTCTTGTAGGAATGATCAATCCATTCTAAAACTCAATCCTTCAAATCAAGAGAAATCAGTCAAATATGCATCATAATAGGCATATTTTGGTCCATATACTCTTCTCAATAAAAGTGTGTAAAATATATATATATCACCTGAAAAATCACATTTGCCCTTAATAAATTATATGTCTCTCTTCTCTTTAACCAAGTCGAAATCTCTTCTCCTCCATGCCTTTATGCTTCCCCATATCTTGTTTCTTCAAATTAACAGTCGTATAAGAAGATGAAATTGTAAGATCAGAAAAGAATAAAAGGAAAAAAACGAGAAAAGATAACCGAAAAAAGAATTTGAGAAGAAAACCTTGTTCTCATCTCTCACATCGCCGTCAAACTCATCATTTCCCTCTCTTCTCTCTTTATTCTTCTCTATTTAGTTCTGGGTATAATTTAAAATAATATATTATCAAATTTTGAGATGTTATGTTGAAAAATCATTTTGAGGTTAATTTTTGTGAGTTTTAACAAAAAATCGCGATAATTTTCAATGATTTTTGATGGTTTTTCGATGATATTTCAATAAAAATTATATTCTTATTAAAATTTCGATGAAAATGGTATTTTTGATAATTTTCGATGCAATTTCGATGAATTTTCGATGCAATTTTGATGATATTTCGATAAAAGTGATTTTCTGTATAATTTCTATAAAGTAGCATTTTTGATAATTTTTTATGCAATTTCGATGATATTTCGATGAAAGTGGTATTTTTGATAATATTCAACAGAATTTCGATATAAGTTCGATGAAGTGGTACTTTTTGATAACATATTATCAAAAATACCACTTTGATCGAAATACTATCGAAAATATATCGAAATTGTATTAAAAATGATCAAAAATGCCACTTTATAGAAATATTATTGAGAATACCACTTTCATCCAAAATTCATCGAAATGGCATCGAAAATTATCAAAAGTACCATTTTCATCGAAATTTTAATAAGAATATAATTTTTATTGAAATATCATCGAAAAACCATCAAAAACCATTGAAAATTATCGCGATTTTTTGTTAAAACTCACAAAAATTAACCTCAAGATGATTTTTCAACACATAAATGACCTCATAATATCTCGAAATTTGATAATATATTAATGTAAACTATACCCATAACTAAATGGAGAAGATTAAAGAGAGAAGAGAGGGAAATGATGAGCTTGATGGTGATGTGAGATATGAGAACGTGGGTTTCTTCTCAAATTCTTTTTTTTCCCCCTTTTTTTCAGTTATCTTTTCTCTTTTGTTTCCTTTTATTTTTTATTTTTTTGGTCTTACAATTTCAACTCCTTATACGACTGTTAACTTGAAGAATCCAGATATAGGAAAGCATAGAGGCATGGAAGAGAAGAGATTTCGGCTAGGTTAAAGAGAAGAGAGGCATATAGTTTATTGGGGGTAAATATGACTTTTCAGGTTATATATGAATATTTTACAAACTTTCATTGAGGAGAGCATATGGAATAAAATATGTCTATTATGATGTATATTTGACCTAATTTCTCTCAAACCAGTGTAACCTAAATATACAAACCAGTAACCACTTCTTTTTGGAGCTTAAAGTAACAAAAGCAGTTATTATTATTATTATTTTTTTAATCTAGTAAGTACCACTTTGACATATAAACTTGCCAAACAAAACCTTTTAAAAGCTTGCGAAATTTTTGTGAAGTTGAAAGCTCTTATAGTGACTTATCAGCACCCAAAAAGAAAGAAAAGAAAAAGAAAAATAAAAAAAAAAAATTGGTGATTTTCAGAGAAAACAAACTAAAGCAACCGCACATCACCAATCTCCTAGAAAAAGTGGTAGTACTAGGTCACAATTCTGGCTTTCGCCGTTTTAGTGTTCCAATGATTTTGGGCCCAAAAGCCCAATTCAGGGGTGAGGAGGAGACGAGGAACTGCGGGAGTCTTGTTCAGACCCCCCCCCCCTTCTACACGTGTCCTAAATGAACTCAGTAGGATGCAAATGTATGAAACCACATGGTATGAAAGCCCCCTTTCGCTCACATCGCTCCTTCTTCTCCTCCTCCTGCTTCCGCAGCTCAAACCCTCATTTTTGCTTCCACATATATCCAAAACCTTCAAATCAATCCCATAAATAAATAAAACAAATAAAAAAAAAAGAATCTCAAAACCAAAACCCAATTCACTTCTCCATCTTTCTATCTCTTATCAGTTCTCTCCTTCTCTCTCATTTCTCCAAAATTTCCCCACTTCTGCTTCTTCTTCCTCAGTTTGGTTCTCGGTAAGTCTGGACTACAATCCCTGCTTCTTTTGTTTGTTTGTTTGTTTTTTTTTTGTTTTTTTTTTTTTTTGCTTTTTTGTTATTTTATTTTATTTTATTTCTTTTGAATTTATTTTCTGGTGCTAATTAACATGATTCTTTATTGGGTTCATTTATTTATTTTTTTTTTTGGGGGGGTTGGGGGTTGGCGTGACTTGTAGATTCACTCGTTCTATATTATATTATTAGGGATTATCCAGTTCTTGATGAGAATTGATTTTGTTCAAAATCTGGGGTTTTACCTCTTATTCTCTGCTTAGCTACTGGAGAAAATGGGCGAAATGAAGTTAAATTTAATGAAATTAATGAGGGTAAATGCCATCTTGGATGATATTTTAATTAGCTGTGAATGAAACCCTAATCACAACTTTCTTATTTTAATGAGAAAAAAGAAAACCCTAGTAGGGGTAATACTAATAAGTCATTGTATTTTGGGTTTGGATTCTTCATGACCCCGTTAATAATTATTTTTAAGAAATTAATTTCATGTCTCCATAAGCTAGGTTTTTTAGTATCAGTAGTTTTTGTCTTACTCTGGCTCTTGGGGTCCCCCCCGCCCAAAAAAAAAATCTGGTTCTTGGGTGGCTCTATTCTTAATTTCTTTTATTTGTTTGTAATTGTAATTTATATAACACTGAAATTTTAGTTTTATTTATCATACAAATTAGTCTTAAATGTCCCCTTCTTTTTCTATATTTTGTTTATAAATTTGCCTGTTGAGTCCTGTGAGTATTAGCAGAGAAAGAAGAGGAGGAAACTTTAAGATGTTATGGCCTCACAAAACCAAAATACTCAAGTATAGTCAATCTCTCTCAATAATCTGGAAGATTAAATGGATAATTGCAAGTGAAAACTTCTTGTGCAGAGTTTTAGTATAATTGAAAATTTGTAGGTAGTATTTCGGGTTTGTAAATAAATTTCTTGCTGACTACGTGTGTACTTTACAGCTCTTTTACTTAATTAAGGCAACTTAACTATTGCTGCAAGCTTTTTGCTTTCTCGTAGCATTTTAGATTTCCACTTCTTTTTTTCCCTTCTAATGACAGAAATAGAAAACTTGGTTTTGTTTTTAATTCTCATTTACTCTTTAAGCGTGTTTTTGTTTTTTTAATCCTTGAGAAAGATACACATTATGATAAATTCCTACTGATGCTCCTGTATCTGGGATTTCGATTAATGTTCCCTTTTGCAAATCTTCAAGGCATCAGAACTTATCTTCAAAGAAGTGCTGTTTATATGTAGGCCGGCATATCCTGCCTACTTATCTCTGTTGTTGGAATTGTTTGATGCTAATGGTTTGAATCCATTTATTGATGTTGTCTCCTAATTATGTCTCTCTGAAAAATGCTTTTGATGGTTTACAGAGATCTGCATTACCTACAGCCACTGAGACAATAGTAAATTACATTCTAGGTTTTTGAACCTATTTCATTCATGGGTGATGCGGAAAATGCCCTTCCATCCTCAAAGAAGAGGGCTGCTGGACGGGAAATCTCTCGAGATAACCCGGGTCTCGACGATGAGGATGATGCTTCCGAACAAGAAACTGGAACTTTCAAAAGAGCCAGTGATGAAGTCTTGGCAACCAGAAGAATTGTCAAAGTTCGTCGCCAGCAGCAGACCTCCGCTCCCTCTTCCAATCCTTTTGCGGGGATCAGGTTGGTTCCTAGCACAGAATCCAGTGTAATCAAATCTGAAGCTACGACAGAAGCACAAGCTGCTGGTGAGAAAACAGTTTCAAATGTAGTAGATGGAGAAGCAAAAAGCAGTAATGAGAACGAGAAGGGTAAAGATGAGGATAACAAGCAGTCCGCGGTCAAGGATAATGATGCTGAGGTTCAGGTGGAGAGTAAGGCTGACGCCAAGGATGAGGGTAAGGCCAAGGCAGAATCTGCTGCAGATGAACAAAGTTCGGCAGAGGAGAAAAGTGCTAGTGATGAAGCAAAACCTGTCACAGATAATGAACCAGCTGCAGCAGAAGATAAGACTGAAAATGACGAGAAAAAAGACGAGAACAGTGAAAATGATGGTAAGAAAGATGACAAGACTGAAAATGCAGATCCAAGCGCAGAAAGTGCTCCTTTGAGCTCATTTCAACAGCTTTCAAGTAGCCAAAATGCTTTTACTAATCTTTCTGGAACTGGCTTTTCCACTTCTACATTTTCCTTTGGCTCTATTGCAAAGGATGGATCTGCATTTGGCACAAGTTCTGGTTCTCTTTTTGGATTGAAAACTGACCAACCTTCCTTTGGTCTTGGTCTCAGTAATAATGGAAATTCTTCCCTTTTTGGCACATCAAGCACATCTGTCGTATCTAAGAGTGAGGGAAGTGGTTTCCCACCAATGCAAGAGGTAGAAGTTGAAACCGGGGAAGAAAATGAAGAAGTTGTTTTTAATGCCGATTCTGCCTTGTATGAATTCATCGAGGGAAGCTGGAAGGAACGTGGAAAGGGAGAAATCAAGATCAACGTTTCAAAACCTGCAAAGGAAAAAGCCAGACTTCTCATGAGAACAAGGGGAAATTACAGGTTAATCTTGAATGCCAATATTTTCCCAGACATAAAGCTCACAAGTATGGACAAGAAGGGCGTATCGTTTGCCTGCGTGAACAGTACCGGTGAGGGTGCAGGTGGTTTCTCTACTTTTGCTTTGAAATTCAAAGATCCCACCATTGTGGAAGAATTTCGTGCTGCTGTAACTGCGTACAAAGGCAAGGCTTCTGCAGTTCTGAATACTCCAGAGAACTCCCCCAAGGCTTCCGATGAGTGACGAGTTAAAGGTGCTCCGCATTTATCCGCCAATATTCTCTTGAAGTTTGCCATTCTCTATGGTAACTGTTCTCTTTCATTGCAAACAAATCAAAAGAAAGTTGTTTAGAATTCGGGAATGTTAAGCCCTTTTGTAGCAGAGTCATAGACGTCGTGTCCTTTTTGTTGTAGCTTAATCCGGTTTAGTATTTGGGAGTGTTGAACTTCCAGTTTGGGTAAAATCTCTTGGGTCCAAACTGAGACTGCATAAAGCAACTCAGGTTGAATGTTTGACACAGCTTTATGATTGGCCTATTATTATATGAGAGACATTTTGGACTCATATTTCTTGATATGAATTATTCTATATTTTTCTTTCTTTCTTAATAACTAAATTTACATATTTCAGTTTTGTGATACTCTTTCTTGGAGAATGATGTGGACTAGGTTATTAGTGTGGTCGTCCCACTTTTGCAGCATTAACAGTTTTTAACACCCTGCCATCGGTTCTGTGTTTACTACTCTCTCTTCTTTTCTTGAGACACCTAAAAATGAAACACCTCCATTACTCATTACTGCCATCTACCATTTTGGTGTTGCCAAGCAACCTATTTGGACTTCATTGAAAACTCTCACGTTAATGATATTATAATGCATAGTGGAGTTTACCTATAAGCATTTAAAAAAAAAAGAAAAAGAAAAAGAAAAAGAAAGGGAAGTGGTACACATACCGAATAAGAAATACTTGTTTTGTGATGTGAACTCTTGCCGAATCTTTAGATTGAAGAGCGTTATAAATACAGGACTTGTTAACTGGTAAGTTTGTAAACGAAGAGAGTGCAGGAGGGTTTTTGGGCCAGTGTAATTCATCAGTTGAAGATGTAACTGGGCCAAGCCTGATCGAGCTTTGAAGGCTAGGACATGAACTATCCAAGAGTCATGATCCAACTACCCCTTCATATTTGGATCCAAAGTAAGATTGTATGGACCAAGCTATTTTTGGATGGTAGAGATTCTGAAGGGCGCGTTTGGTACAGGATTCGAATCTTATTCTTCAAATTCAGAAACAACTTTCATGTAGAATGTTAGAAGGATAAATGTTGTATTCGAATCTTGTACCAAACGTGCCATTACATTCTCTTTTAAGCAGGGAAAGTTGATGCCATATTTTATGCAAGCATGCTTGTGTTTGGAAGGTCTATATTCCAGGAGTTGTGCTGTCATTTTGTCTCTTCCTTGGCAACTAGCTCACGGGTTGTTTCTTACTACAAATAATAGGCCCATTCTACTCTTATAATGACTTTGGGGCCACCAAATTATAACGAAAAGGAAAAAAAAAAAAGTGGGATAACTTTTTAAGTTATTGGGGGCACGCGTGCCATAGTTTGAGTGAAGTTTTTAGCTTCTAGTTTAAAGCCACATGATAATGGTCACATGTTCATCCACCACCATTTGTCGCACCTATCCCGTGAGTAATACTTTAATCAATATTTTTAGTGGAGTCGAATTATTCCAGCTTTATAAATAACCTTGTACATACGATGGTATTATATGAAACACACATTATTTCATCCAGTGGAACCAACAAAATGCAAATAGCGCATACTACAAAACATACTAAAACTTAATTATCTTTCATATTAATTTAGTTCCAAACTACAGTGATCTTGGCAGATATGACTAGCAAAACACATTTAGCCCAAAGAACTTTATAACTGGATTTCACTAATTTGTAAGAACAATATAACCAGAGAGGAAAAGGGTAAAACATAACCATAAAACCAAAGTAGCCAGTACCAAGCCTAAATCTTCTTAGGTGGTGCCTAGTTGTTGGTGGTGCCTAGTTGTTAGTGGTGCAAGTCTCTGAGCAAGAGTCTACACAGCGTTCCACTTTCTCTGAACCTGTAAAAACACAGAGAAAGAACAAGAATTAATTGATATGTATATATATATGTTATATGGCCCTATATATATTTATATAAGGAGAATTAATAAATAGAAATGAAGAATAAGAAAAATTGTTACGTGGGTCATTTTTGGAGCTGATATTGGTACATAAAGATGAAGCACATCCAAGCTTGCAGAAGTATATAACATTATTTTTGTTCTTAGTAGTAGTAGTAGTATTGGTGGTGGTTCTAGTAAGTGTGTGTGACTGAGCAGGAAGATGAGTATTAGGTGGTTGTAAGATGCAATCTTTGAGGCACTGGAAAGAGCATCCAAAAGCAGAATGGTTGGGTGTGATAAGGCAGATGAGGAAGCAACTCCCGTAGCAGCTCTTGAAAGATGCTCTTGTTGGCTCAACTAGAATCCCCAACACCAACCAAACCATCAACACCGATCTCATCACTACTCTTTTCTCTTCCATCTTCTTCTTCATTTTCATCTTTATCAAAATCCAACCTCAATGGCCCTATATATATATATATATATAGAGAGAGAGAGAGAGAGAGAGAGAGAGAAAGAGAATTGTCTTTGGTGGGTGGGTGGTGGAAAGAATTAACTAATTATGAGCATGAATGAGTGAGTCATGTCGTTTGTGAAAAGTTAAAAGCATTTATAACTTAAATAATGTAAATTAAAATGAATATTATTAGTGATTTAATTTCTAATCTCGTTTAATGTAATATATAAGTTGTTATTGTTCAATTTTTAAAAGATATTAAACTTATTTGGGATGAATTATAAATTTTATTTCATTAAATGAAATATAAAAAATGTTGTAACACCACTGAGTCTCACCCAGAAGTGCTAGCTTGAAGATACTCACGGACCAAAAATGCTAGCTTGAAAATACTATTGGACTCACGGACCACCACCACAATCTAGCCTCACCCAAAAGTGCTAGCTTGAAGATACTCACGGACCAAAAATGCTAGCTTAAAGGTACTTTTGGACTCACGGACCACCACCACAATCTCTCCTCCGTTAAGGGCGAGGGGGTCCACATTTAATAGTTCACATATAACTCATATGGGCGGGGTCTACATTTACCACGATTCAGGCTCGTAATAGTCTTCCAAGGCCCACACAGGTATGGACTGAGTCAACTCTGAATACCAAATATAACACTACTAAGCCCCACCCAAAAGTGCTAGCTTGAAGGTACTTTTGGACTCACGGACCACCACTTGAATACCCATGATCTTCTCAGAGCATACCCGATGTGAGACTTGAGGCATTACAAATATAATACCCCGTATAAAAAAAAAAGAAAATAAATAAAGTAAATAAATGAAAAAAGAAAAGACAAATAAGGCCAAAGGTTTAGTTAAATAATTAAGGACATTTTGGTCATTTTAATAAAATTAGGAAACCCTATATGTATAAACTTTTAGAGTCTGACTGAGAGTTAAAAAAAAAAGTATTACACTCTGTAGAGGGAGAAAAAACGGTTAAGAGCATGGGAAAAGAGAAAGGAATATAAGAAGGTTGATTGTTACTCTTTTAAGGTAATAAACTCAATCTCATCAAGTACCGTGTTATTAATTGGGGATTCTTAGGGTTAATTCATTATCTAGGGTTTAGAATCAATTAAACATCTATTTATTTTAGTCATTATTCTGGGGATGATTTATATTTTAAGTGATCCTTAATAACTCCCTTCGAAAAGGCTTCATTATTTAGAGTGATGTGGCTTGATGTTACTTGATTAATGATGCATGAAGGGAACAAGAACAAATTGGACAAGTAATCTTCCTTTTTTCTTTACTTCGCATTATCATATAGCTTTATGTTTATAAATGATTTCGTTTATTTATTTTGTTATGTGCAACAAGTCATTTTATAATTGTTGTTCAAAGTCAGACTCCATTATGGATGTACTCATTCATGTGTTAGATTTGTTATGGATTCATTTTAGGAAGGCTAAGATGATAAGGTCATCCCTAACTCATTACACCAAAAATGGTGTAAATGTCACTATTGGTGCTGTTTTACAATTGTCCACATATCCTTGCCTCCTTTTACATCTCTACCTCTTACACCGAAGGCCTCGGGGAGTGTCACCTACAAGGCACTCCAATACTTAAGTCAGTAGAGGCAAAAAGCATTAAGGAAGTGATTATTCAATATGAATCTAAATACAACATTTATAAGCGAAGAGATTAGGATTTAGTGGTTCTTCAATCTGGACACACGTCCTCCTCTCAGTCACTTGTCCTTATGAGTAATGGGGGCACTACATTCTATGATAGGAGGTGAAGGAGCTACCTGCAGCTTTCTATACTACAAGCCATCATCATAGGTTAGGACCACTCCTCTCAAATCATTTTCAACATTCCTATCTAGTACTTTTAAATGTTACCACGTGTAAAGTAGAATCATGGCCCTCAAGAGTGCTTTACTTTAGCTCGGGTCTGGGTCCAACCTTAGCCTATGTGGTAACTTGGGGCCCTCAGGCCTGATTCATCTCTAATGAGTATTAAGAGGAGGTAGGTAGTCTGAGGGCCATTCCGGGAGTCTGGCAAACCCTTAATATCATGAATTTCTAACCCTGGTCCACTAATCAAAAGGTCTGTTGGTTCTGACCTCGACATAGTGATCTAATTTGGGTCACGTGATTATGCGTTACTTTAAAATGAGCTCTTCAAGAAATCACACGGATACTGCCACGTGATCAATTCTAGTTCATCAGAGGGTTAATGGTGGTTAATTATCTCTAATTAACCCATTAACTTTTCCACGTTGCAAAATGCGACTGGTGCTATAAATGGGTCCCACAATCACATCAAATAGTAATTTCATCTCTAACCCATAATACCATTTCTAACACTAAAAAGGAATATTCTGTGTATATTTCTTTTTATCTACTTTTATATAAATTTTTTCCTAATTCCCTATTATTTAGTAATTTTACAAATTATGCCCACATTTGATCTTTCCTAGTAGTTTTTTTTATCCAAAAATTTAATGTTTTATTGTTTCTAATAAACTCATGTTTATAAAGTATTTTCTTAAATATTATGATTTCGAGTGAAAATATATTTTTTACAAAATGAGTTTATCCATTGAAAGAACATTATTTAACTGAAACAGTCACTTTTTCTAAAAAGTATTATGAGTTTATTTGATAGTTATTTGTACCAAAATATGGATCAAGTATATCAAATAGTTATTGAGCATTGTTACATGAAAATTATTTTGGAATGATTATAGTGATGTAATGAGAAAAGTAAAACTGTTACGAACTACTATTGAATATGAATGTGTTTTGAAACTCTCTTCAGTGACTATGCAATGTGAACCTATTTCGCAGGGGTTATATATGGACAGTATGTACTGAATGTAGACCTAGCTACAGAGGTTAAATGTAATAAATCTGGACATAGCTACATGGGTCAAATATAGTAAATATGGACCTTGCTACATGGGTTAAGTATAGTAAATATGGACCTAGTCACATGAGTTAAATGTGGCCATAGTCACCAAAAACTGTTGAGAAGTGCTTTGAAAGTATTAATGAGTATTGAATGAGACTAAAATGATAGATTTTGAAAACATACTTCCTGTTTTTGTTAAATTAATTTTCTAAACAATCTCATTTGATTATCTTGAAAAGTATTAAGTTCTGAAACAATTTAATTCTGAAAAATATTCCTGAATCTTTTCAAATGTATATTGATCCAACTAGGTAAGGTTATTAGTTACTTATTGGGCTAGCAAACTCACCCTTTTATTTTCTTCTTTCCAGATTTTTGAGGATCATCAGTAAATGAGTTGATCAAGGAGAAATTGTTAAATAGTGCTTGAGATGCTTTGACATTCAGAAGTTAGTGGAGATGTTTGTTGTATCTTATGGAAATATTGTAAGGACTCGAAAGATTAATTAGTACGAATCTATTGATTATAGCTTTTCGTTTACATTATATATTTTGAATATTTAGAGATTTAGAGGAATTATTGAATTATACATAATTTATGGGTATTTATTGGAGATTAATTCTTCTCTATTTTATGGATTATAGATAGATGCTTTACATATAGGTATGCAGTGCACGCCCTCGGAAGTAGGATGTGACAGATGCTACATCAAATAATATGACATATTTACTAATCCATAATAAAGAAAAAATGGATTCTTTTTCCTTTCATGTGATCACATATTAATTAATTACACATGAAAGGGAATACTGACTCCACACTCATTATTTTTTATTCTCCTTTATTCCCTTTCCCCGCCATTCTCTTTACTAATTAGTAACGTGAAAAGTGGGATAGGAGATAGATTCCTTACCTTGACACTATTAAAGAATCATTTAATACTACCTTATATGGATACTACTTATATGTAATGCTAATTGTCACCATTTATTTGGTAAATATTGTTAAATCCATACATAATATGGTGTAATTACCAATTGAATGATAATAACTCGTATGTTACATTAAGTGCTATTAAAAATGTTAGATAAATGTGGGATTATAGTTGTATCCTACTTTAAATATTATCTAGTTATATGATGTCAATAGTAGTCAAATTATGGGCTAATCTAAAAAGAAAACAAACAAAAAAAAAAAAAAACTCCTCTATTATCACTAAATATCAATCTAACTCTCTGTTGTAATAAAACCCAAAAGTATTCCCTATTTTTAAAACAAGATAAAGTTATATGCTTGGTACTTTTTTGTCAAACTTTAAATGTGAAATATATAAAATTCCCTGGTACATGTTTCAAAAATCTATCAAAAATTCTCCACTATTTAATTATTTTTTTCTTTGAAAAATAAAAGGAAAATCACACCTTTTTTTTTCCAAATTATAGAAAAAATCTGTTGATAATGTTCTTTTTTGGGGGGCAATAATTGTTAGGTTTCTCTAAAAAAATTAAAAAATAATTTTTTAGATATCAATATCTTAATGGTATCACTGTTGTTTTAAAAAAAATAAAATAAAATAAAAATCAGTCAAAATTTTGACCCAAAAAAAAAGAGGTTATTTTTTCCTGTTTTAGAAAATACAGGGATATTTTTAGATTTTATGATAATAGAGGATTAAATGTGGAATTTAGCCAAAATAGAGAGATTATTTTTAGGATTATCCCATTGAGTTATTTGCTCTAAAAAATATATTCTTCAAATTATTCTTGTTTGTTTTAATAGAATTTGTTAAAAAAATAATTAGCGTTATTGTTTCAAAAAAGTTTTTTCTACGCATAATGAAGTTACTTTTTAAAAGTTTTTTTTTTTTTTATATAGTTACTTTTTAAAAGTTGAGAGTTTACTTTCTAAATTTTTCTTATAGTGATGTTACACATCTTAAAAAATAATTTGAGTGATATCGCATCATTTTCAACTACTCTTTATCTCAAAGTAAGACCATACCATTTAAAGATATTCAGTTGAAGATGACGCGACATCATTTTGTTCAAGTTTTTAGTGTCTTTTGTATTACTCGTCATTTATTTCTTTTCCTTTTTTTTTTGAAAATAAAAAATTCCATTTATTAATAATAGAAAGATGGAGCAATACCAATCAAAGGACATTCTGGTACAAAACAGACATCTGTAAGAAACTTATTAAAAGTATTGGATGAATTTTGCACACTTGGATCTTCGTGAAATCGATCCAAAATAAGAGGACTCATATAGTTCATAGTTGTTGTGTGCTTTAATAAAGCTTTAAACTTTTATTGACTTGTTATGACCCTCCACTCAATCTTTATTATTGTTGTTTACGGATTCAAATGCAAAGGCTTGGAGAGCAATTTCTAATTAATTACTTCTTAAAGAGAAAAAATTGCTGTTGTTCACTAATGCGGCAAAATAATTTCCAAATATTAGTTTTATGTTAGACACACAAATCAATATGTAGTTTTAGTTAGTATGTAAACGTCATGTCCTTTATTCTTCAATATTTTAGAAAGATGTTTCTTTCCTTTTCTTAACTAGAAAAAAAAATAGAAAAAGGAAAAAAAAAGACATGTTTCCCTTTTTGGTTAAACGATTATTTTAGCAGTTAAACGACATAACGTTTTGTGATTATCAAGGCACATTTGTGCTTTTTATTTATTTATTTACGGCTGCAAGAGAATAACATGATTGTCATTTTTTAGTCTCTCTTTCTTTCTTTTTTAGAGGGAGCATTTTTTGTTCTATTTTCTCCTTCAAACAAAGCAAAATCCGGAAAATGACATATACTATATTGTTTCATCAGAAGTACTCTATCATGGCTAAAACGACATGCCCTTTCATATTCTATGCTTTTTTTTTTTTTCGATAGTTACTTGTCGTTTTTTGGGTATAAAGATGTGGTTTTGGTAATTTCAACAGTATAACGACGTGTTGTTTTCAAAGCACTATCCAACTTTGAAGACAACATGTCGTTTATCGGAATAAAAAGAAATAGTGAAAAGGGCATTTCCTTCAATGCTAGGGGATGTTATGATTTACATTGAGACCCAGGATTCTTTTGCAACCACCATACTCTCAAATAGATTCTCTGCATGAGTTGGTGTTGTTTATTTAGAAAAGGAATAAAGGGATGTCGTTTTATGGAAAACTGAAAGCAAAGTAGAAAAGTGGAAATGTGGTAGAAAAATGTCGCTGTTAGGACTAGGATTAGTAATGAAGTTAGCTGTGAGATGCCATGGCTTTTGAAACCTCAGAGTGTTAGTTCTTAATTTGGCGAGAATATTTTTGAATTGAAAGTTGAAACCCTCATTTTCTTATCATAAAACATCCCAACAATATTATTCTTTCACTTCAAAATGTAATGATTTTTAACTAGATAAAGAGGTAGGAACCAAAGTATTCTAGAGTAATATTTCTCGTAAAAATCTTCATTACAGAATAACATTTTATTAAAAAAGAAAATACTATTTTATATATTAAGCACCACGCGTTAATAGAGTTATGTGATTTAGTCATTGATATTGATACATAAACAATTTTGGAAAAATTACCGTTCAAGCAAGTTTTCATACACTCTTCATAATACTGATTACTGCGTCGATCTTGGATCTTCAACCATTCCACCTTTCTAACACTGATAATAACACATTTTCTCACAACAGTTTTGTCTAGCCGAAGAATAATCATCCTCAAGAGACATTGAGGATCTTTTGCCTACTCTTAATTGTCCCATAACTATGACTATCACAATATGCATAAACGACAATATTATGATCATCACCAAAATCATCCTCCTAATAACTACTTCCATATATAGCTGTCTCACTCAATTTTGAAGTTCATACTTGAATAAGATTATATTGCAAAACGAAGTACAATTTGAGTCATATGCCGGTTACATTTAATATTTGTATCCATTTCTTCATTCGGATGGATATGGAACCCATACATTAGTTTATTTGATACCTGAAAATATTTATAAAATGGGTCTTTCTTGTATCATTTTATCTCTTTGGTGGGAACTAGCTACCGTCATTTGATATCGAGTTAAGGCCAATATTTCTTATTTCCACCGACCCTTCGGATAGTTTTCTTATGTGGTCTTAACCATAATTATATAATACTTCAGTTTTGCTAATATCTCCATCAATATTAGTGTGTTTTAAAAGGAATATTGAAAAGGCAGGGCTTTTTTTTTATTTATTTTATTTTATTATTATTATATTATTATAGGATGAAAGATTCATAAATTAATCAATCCTTTGCTTTATTACCATATTAATTTGGTATTGAAACTAAGAAACAAAGAAGACACAAAAAGTTTCCCTATCATGCAGATGCTCACATATGTCAAGTTGATTAAGAAGCTTTTGGACTGCATATGTTGTTGGAGCAATGGTTGACACAGCCTTCCATTTTCTTTGGATCTGCATATATTAATGTAACCAAAGTTAAAACCCATACATTGAAAATAAGACATGCTAGCATTACTCATCTAGCACATCACATGTTCACATGCTAGCGGAATCCACCCTAGTGAAAGATTGAGATTCCTTGGTCAGTCGTGTCACCATTTGTGAAAGATATAAAAAAAATATATCAATTAAGATAATATAGAGTCAAGCGTATGGTTTCAAAATGATTATACCATCATATGAATTAGAGCAAGCATCCACTGAGCAACCAAGTCTGCAGTAATAGAGGTCAGAGGAGCCAGAAGAAAGCATGCATTTCTTCAAGCATTTCCAGGCACAAGACACAAATTTGTTGTGCAAAACAGGATTATCCCCTTGCTCCATTGAGTTAATGCACTCCAAGTAGCAATCCACATAGCATTGCTTAGAATCTGCCAATGCTTGACCGAAAAATATCCCCATAATCATAAACATTGCAATAACATTTGTCTTCATCCTATTTTGCCTTTTCAAAATTATTTCAAATGTTGATACTTGATTTTTTTTTCCGGTCAAGCTGTACTTTCTACATGGAGACCAACCAATCTTGGGGGCATATTTATAGGTCCATAATATCCATTTCTCTTGTCTAACATAAATTTTGGATATGTACGTTATGGAAGGTAGTGCCTAGTTTTTTTAAAAAAAAAAAAAAAACTAACTAATTATTGAGATACTAATTAAGGATGAGAATTGTAGTTTCAACAGATTATGCAATAAAATCATATACAATTCTTTGCTAAATTAAAAGAATACACAATGAAAATTCGGAAAGTGATTTCTATTATGTCGTAAAACAAAAAATACAACTTGTATAATGTATTGACAACCATTATGTGAATTAAATGATCAAATCCAACAGATTAATTCTGCTACAATTGTCTGTAAATTTATAAAATTAACACATGGAAGGTGATTTTCTTTTTAAAGTGAGGCTTAATTAATGACATCCACTAATTTCAAAGAAATGAAAATAACTCACGCACTCTTGCGTTGAACTTCTGACCTAATACTTAGGGCTTGTAATTCGTGTTATTTTGGGTCGACACAACTACGACATGACACGACACAATAACACCTCAATCCAAATACGACACGATTAGTTTATATGTCAAAAACTTAAAACCGAACACGACACGTATAACCCGTTTAATAAATATATCGTGTATCATATCATAACCTGTTTAACATGATTATTCAAAATTAATATGATTACTCAAATTTAACACGATTATACACTAATTAATTCAATTTTACATATGTAAAATATATAAAATTACATTTAAAATATTAAAATATCAATAAATGTGTCGTATTAGTGTCGTACTGACATAACACGAAAACAACCCATTTAATTAAACGGATTACAGGGGTCATTTTTGAGTTAAGCGGTTTGACCCGAAATCCACCCGTTTATCATACGTGTTACATGTGTCAACCCGAAATTGACATAAAAATTAAATAGGTCACACAATTCCGTTTATTTCGTGTCGTTTTCAAGTCGTATCGTGTAGAAAATTGCCGGCCCTATTAATACCCAATCCCCACCCCACCCCACCCACTCACTGAGCTAACCGGGCAGGTGATTATTTATGTTAGGTTACCATAAAACAACAAATTCAACTTGTATAATATATAGGCAACAAAATCATAAAAACAATAGACCAAATTTGATAAATAAATTTAAAAAAAAAAAGATGTAGATATATCTGAAAATTTAATAAATAAATAAAAAAAAGATGTAGATACATCTGATGTTTAAGCACCTCAATGATCTGTCAAGTGGCAAGGATAATATGAGAAATTAAACAGCTATCTTCCCCCCTTTAAAGGAAAGCATTTAGGTCTGAAGTTGATGCAATAATCCATACACTCTCCATAACACCATGTTAACCTAGGATTAATTATAATCATTCCACGTTTCTTACACTGCAAGTAACATTTTTTATCGCAAGATCTTTTCCTAGTAGAATCTGCATCGACCTGATCCAAGAGTGGCCGACGGCAAGGAGGAGTGGCATGAGATTTTGATGAGGGAAGGGTTGAACAACTGCCTTGCACCTTAACCGTGACAATATGCATATTAGTCCACAATGCTATTAACTTTACTATTTTCCTCTTATAATTTCCTTCCATTTTCTCAACCTTGAAACACACTGCTATATAAGATGAAGTAAAAGTGAGGCCATACTAGCTATTAAAAATTGCCTCACTAGCTATTAAAAATTGTTCTTTGTCAACAGATGATTAATTCTCTTTTCTTTTTTTTTTCTTTTTTTTTGTATGTTTCTGGGTTTTGCATTCTTCTAAACCACGCCATTTTAGTGGATATATATACATATAGTAGTTATTGGTCGATATCAAAAGCCACAGTTTAGTATACAATACAATATTGCAAATAATAATATACTACATAGTAATTATTGGGACAAAATGTGGAGAGGCCCTTGAAATGATTTGGAAGGGCAGATCATAATCTTATTTAAACATTTATGGATAAAATAAATAGATGCCGAATTGTAGATTACTTGATTAGGGCGCCAAATTGTAGATGCCGAATTCTACAATTACTTGATTAGGGCCAATGATCACCGGAGCCACTACAATCAATGAGATCTACTGAAGTTTTTTGGACCGCCGGGGATACCTGCAAAAAAGAGACTCCGACGCTCAAATCAGAAAAGTGTAGGATGAATAAAATTGAAGGAATCGTCATATATTTATAGGCTTAGAAATAGATATCTTAGTATGGTAAAACTCTTATTATTATCAGAAAATATTTAAAAACAAATAACAAGATAAGATTGGGATACTTACCCAATCTTGCCATTCAATTAAAGATTCTAGCAAGATAATTATATTGAAATATCTACTTACCCAGAAGATATCAGGAAGATTGAGATTGAATCGTCTTGATTAAGATTTCAAATAAAAATTACCTTATCCAACCCCTCCAGCTAGGCATTTTCTGTATGGCTGAGTCGAGTCAACCCTTACTTATACGACTAAAACTCTTTAAAAACTTCCACAAATTGGACTCCTCCAAATTTGGGCTAATTGAAATCTACCTTCCATAAATTGAGCTATCATATATTACCTTTATGTACTTTTTGTAGCCAATCATCATTAAATAGGATGAGTGAAATCCAGTTATCCATAACTAAGCTGACCCGAGTCTACAATCACTTTTACACACTCGACCATTATTTTTCCGACTAACAAAGACACGTGGTGGCTAAAATTGAGAAGATCGAAATTCAACCCCAACAGTAATTATTGGGACAAAATGTGGAGAGGCCCTTGAAATGATTTGGAAGGGCATATCATAATCTTATTTAAGCATTTATGGATAGAATAAATAGATTTCCACCATCTAAATCTTGTTATCCTCAAAACTTAGCCAAATGAATATTAGTCTTGTCACTTGTGTAATTCTGTCCAAACGGATTTGTTGCATGTGATATTTGGTGATTTTTTTTTTTAGAATTAATATATTTGGTGAATTTCAGAGACATATTTCTATGATCTAAGAAATTAGTACTGGTTAGTTACATACATCAGCAATAAATTAACAAAGGAAACAACGGGCAGGGATGGAGCTAAAACTTTGTTTTAGTGGGCATTAGGTAAATGGAAAAAAAAATAACCCAAAAAAGAAAGTATGTAATTCTTGATTCTACTTCTTTTTTCAATGTATATATTCTTTTAAAAAAAATGGACATAATAATTGGACAATTAATTTCTAAGTTTGGCCTAGAAAACTCATGAATGTAGAAAGTAGTGCGTCAAGTGATTGGGCTTGACCATACATATGAAAATTTTAATTTTAAAAGGGGGACTATTATAAAATTTATGAATATTACACATAGAATATAAATTAAATTCCTAGTGCACATCCCTGACTACAAGGAAACCGGAGTAGCTGTAAAATTTTAGATGGGTTTATAATGGACATTGACATTTGGGCTTTGGAACTAAAATGAAGGAGATAATACCAAAAGGGAGCAAAATAAATAAGGAAAAAAACAAAAGTAGAGGAAGAAGTAGGTAGAGTTCAATGTGCCAGGAGGAACTTTTTGGTACTTGGTTGGCGGCTTTGTGTGGTTGGGATTGGAAGCACATTTTGACTAACTAAAAATGAAAATCTTAATGCGTCTCACGTAAACAAAAACTTCTACAATTAAATTGGGCTCTCTCCTCTCCAAGCCATCCTTCCTCTACCAGCAGTTTTCCTTCGTTGATAATGGGGTTTTCCCTCTCTCCGGTATGGGTGCTTTATAGTTTTTTTTCTTATTTCTTGTTTTAGTATTAAATAATCCTCCCATGTAGGAAAGTAGTCTTCCTCCTAGATCTAAATCTAGAATAGTCTCGGACTACCCTAAATCTAGATCTGTGGTAGTTTGTAGTGTTTGTTTATGTTTCTGTTATTTTAGTTCACCTAGATCTTAATCTATAGTGGTTTCTTTCTAAATCTGTTCAAATCTAGGCGTGTGTAAGATAATATTTGCTCTCCTGTAGTTTTCTGATAAGAAGCAAGAGACACCAACAACAGATGCTAAATAGAGGATCACAACGAACTAACCGCTAAAGCGTAGAACTCTATCGAAGCACACATCAATAGTGATCTACATAAATCTCCTCCTCACGGGTCCATTTCGCCAAGATCCGAGTATATATTTTTCCTCTAAGAACTTTTATCAGTTTTTTATGATTGTCTATTTTGTAATCAAAACTCCTTTATGAATATTATACTATCCTCTTAATGAAAGTTTTTTCCCTTCGAAAAAAAAGTAGTGTGTCTCACGTGATACATTTGTACTAATGTTTTGTATAATGATGCCAAGTGTTTCTCAACTTAACAAAGTTATATTGTAGGTGCTATAGTTTATTGATATTATTTTCTGAAAAATAGAAATTTCTTCACCGAAATTAGGAAGAGTTACGATAATAAAGGGGTTTTGGACAGTTTTATACGTTTTTTGAAAAAAAAGGACAAAAATACAAACTTCCAAAATAAGTTATTTTTATATGACCTTTTGCTGTTATTTTTCTAAAAGCCGGGACGAAAACGTGGTGCTTGTATTTGTAAATTTTGCAATCACTTTTATTTTATTATTAATTAAAACCAGTGACAAGAAGCCACGAATGCTTTTCAGCCCAGTGTTTGGGACTCTTTATACTGACCTCCCGAAACATGGCTCAAACCCAATTGCTATTTTAGCTCTTTTTTCATTTTTTTTCCTTCTTTTATATAATTTTTTCAGTTTTTTAACTCTCTTTTTTTTTTCTCATTGAATCTTTTTTCCCCTTATTTCGTTATTTTTATTCCTATTTCTTTTTTTTTATTTTTTTATTTCTTCTTTTCTTTTAAAGTTTTTTATTCCTTTAACTTTTTTCTTCCTTTTTTAAATAAAGGAAGCACAAATACTTTTTCTTCTTTCTTTTTTTTTCTTTTTTATTTTTTTTTTCAATATCATTATTTTGGTTATTATTTTTTTCACTCCTTTTTTCATTTTCTTTTCATTCTTTTTTTCCCAATTTTTACTCTTTTTTATTTATTTTTTTTATATTTGTGTTTTTTATTTTACTTTTTTTTAAAAAAATTAAAGTTCTATGGTAAAAACCAAACTAAGGATGAATATGAGAAGATGAGCAAAATTTGTTTTTAATTTTCATATTTAATTAGCTCCTAATTAGTTTCTAATTTCCAAATTACTAATTTGGTTTCCACTTGAAAACAAATTTGGTTCTTAAGAAACTAGTTTGGTTTTCTGGTTACTACGGAAAACTATAATTGGTTTCCAGAAGAAACTAATTTAGTTTCTATTTAGCAGAATGCCTGAAAACTACAAAAATTTCTATTATTATATCCCATCACTATATTCTTGGAAATCACAAAAGCTTCTAGGAGACTGTTTAGTTTTTTTTTAGCAGAATGCTTTGTATGTAAGTGTTCGGGATCGGACCTCGTTTTCTGATTAATTAACGAGAAATGTAATTAATTAAAACAAAATAGAGAATAATCGGGATTACAGTTAGATCACAGGGTGTACGCAAAAAGGGCCACCACAATACGTACCACATGTCAAAGTCTCAGTAGGCGGTCGAGTTAGAAAACGACAGTTCCCATGGTGCCCTTGCTACGTTGGCGATTGTAAAATGAATCACTTAGTGCATACAAGTGTAAGAGTTATCACAATACTATCTACGTATCGAAGTCCTGATGGGCGGTCGATATAAAAACCGACACTTCCTACAGTGCCCTTGCCACATTAGCGGTTGCGGGGATAACATACTTACGATATAATAATGATAATAATAACAATAATAATTATTATTATAATGTAATAAGGGCATAAGTAGTATCACAACACTGTCACTACGTATCGAAGTCCCGATAGGCGGTTGTAATAAGTAACAATACTTCCCACAACATCATTGTACGCAGGTGGTTGTAAGAATAACAGGCTTACAGGATGATAATAATATAGTAATGCAGTAATAATAAAAGAATATAGTTGACGGGGGTGAATAAACTGAGGATATTGTCAACTAGAAGTTGAATACAGAAAATGAGAGATTAGAGATAATATAGGCAATAATAAATAAATGAGGAATGGTGAGAGAACACAAAATCCTGAACTTGTACCACATGTCAAGCACAGAGTTTGAGGAGAGTAGCTTGGAATCCACAGATCATTGAAGCATAAGAGTTTTGGACTGCATGCAAAGAAACTTGTTGTACAAGTTAGTAGGAAAGGTGATGTAAAAATAATAGGATAATAGAAAAGTTTTGTAAAATTAACATGATGATAGAAAAGTGGTATATAAATAATAAAATTAAGAAGGAGTGATATTATTATAAGAATGAAGTAAATGGGCTTAGGACATGCAAGAGAATATATATGGGCCTAGGAATGGATACATGCAAAAGTATCTAAGCTTATAAGAATATTTAGAAATATATCAATATTGAAAATTTATTGACTAAATTCTACACATGCATGAATATGTATCAAGGTGTATATGTATATGTATATATATATATATATATAAACATGCAAAAGTGCATAAGAGAAAGGAAATATAAAAATATAAGTCTATATGTATAAAGATGAGAACTTAGCTATGAGTTGACGAAAAACACTGAGTAATGAATCTAATGATGTTGGCATGTCCACGGGTTGAAAGAGACATAAAGGAATAGTCACATGTAAGTTAATGCACAGATATGTGTATGGAAAGATATATATGCAACTTTTGGTGTGTATCAGATTGAAGAAAGAAGTGGATAATGGTGAAGATAATCAAGCTTATATAAATATATATAGGTTGCCAATCCAGTAGGTATTTTTTTACCTATGTGTAGGTATTTTTTTTTAGCCGTTGGATCATCATCTAATAGTGATCCAACGGCTATAATCAAGTACATAAAAAGACGTGTATCATTAATGCTATTTCTCTCTCCTACTTTTTATAATAAAAAAATGTGCAAAAAAAATTTTCATTAGCCCAATTGATACCCATGTATAGGTAAAAAAAAAAAAAATACCTACTGGATTGGTGCCCATATATATATGTGAAGAAGATATTATGAAAGACAAATGGGTCACGGCTCAACATAAAAAAAAAGAAAGTTTAAGGCCCAAAAATGAGGATACTTGAATCAGAAGGCTTAAAAATGGAATAAAGATGGTGAAGGTAATGATATTTGGGCCACGGCTTGGATAAGAGAATGAAAGATAATGTAGTATTTGGTGATACATGATGAGGATGAAGAATAAAGGAACCACAGATTGGTAAGTAAGAAGACAAGATGGTGATGAGGATGAAGCTACGAGTGAACAAAGGAAAGGAATATCGAAAGAAGACCCAAAAGTCTCAGATGAGCACAAGAATAACAATAACAACAAGCACAAAAGCACAAGGAAGAGAGATGGAAAATTCAGTTGAGAGCAAAGGAAAAAAGAGAATTGTATTAAAAATTTAGTAGCTGAATGTCCTCCTTTACAAATGAGATGGTAGCACCTATTTATAGATAAATCATCCCTTAGTTTACAAGAAAATTTAAGTTACAAGGGATTAGATATCTAGCTTTCATTGGTTAAACTAGCTTAGTTAACAAGTACTTACCTTGCAAGGACTTAAGCTATAAGAGCTTGACTTTCAAGTTGGAATGTTCCGGAATCTTCTAGAAATATAGAGCAGCTTGCTACTGAGGAAAATGAGTTTGTCTTGTTAGTACTTAGGCTACAAGCTTGAGGCACAAGTTGGAGGGTTCTAGAAATTTCTAGAATCATGAGAACAACTTGAAATTGAAGCTAGTGGGTATCTTGATTGTAAAAAATAATTTCAGCATATGTATAAGATCTCTATTAATGTTGAACAAAAATTTTTTTTTTCTCAACAGCTAATACACTTTTTTCGTTCCATGGAAGAAATGTGTAAAGCATGTAATTCAAATACAAAACTTGATTTTTAATGCTTTCAAGTATTTTCATTCATGTATGTGAAAAAACAAAAATCTCTCAATCTGATTCAGGTTAATTGATATAAAAATGATCTGAATGGTAACAATTTAAGAGTAAAATGAATAAATAAGAACAAAATCTTGAAAGAAAATTCAATTTGGGCGAAAAACATACGAGTTGAATGAAGTTTGATCAAATCTAATTGTTGGGTTGAGTTTACTAATTGATTTGGTTCTGAGTTAGAAGCCATGCGAAGCTGGATATCTCAAAGCTCGAAACCAAGAATCCATGGCAATCAGATCATCAACTGACTTGGAGCAAATCCATGGCAATCATTAACCCAGTCCGAATAGGTTCAGGTCCAGGCCATTAACGAGCTTGGAAGACTATGGGGCTTCGATTGGCTCAAATGGTTGGTCACAAGATCCTCAAAGTTACTGACTACTCAGATCTAAGGGTGATAAAGTGAGAGAAAGAGGGATAGAAAGAAGACGACATATATTGTCATTTCCTAAAAAAGATTGTATAAAATTATTTAATAGACCAAGCACCGTATTTTTGTCTTTATTTTTTAAAGTCCGTGCTCCGTGTCATTTACCTATAATAAAGATGGAAGAAAGTTATTAATAATATAAATAAAAGTCTATAATCACCTATAATAAAGATGGAAGAAAGTTATTAATAATATAAATAAAAGTCTATAAATGATAATAATATTTATACATGTATTATTATTTTTAACATCTTTTTTTTTAATTACTTTTGGTACTTTTTTTAGAACTACTTTTAGTACTTTTAGACTGTTTTAATTGTCTTGTTATTTTAAAACCCTTTTGACGTGTACATGTACGTGTAACACCTATTGAAATAAAAATATGTCTTTCAATGAAAGGAAGATTTTGGGACAAAGGTGGATATTACTTAGATTGCTGAATACTCCCACAACCTTGGGCCACCCTTGTTGATGGTAGGTGGAAGAAGTTAAGCTTTTAAACACTTCTTTAGTGAAACAAGGGATTTTTTTTTTTTTATAGGGTTTGGGCAATGTTTAATTGGGATTTGGGACCCTAGTTTTTGGCCTCCGAATGACAACATCATGATTGATTTACCTTAGAAAAAGTATTCTCTGAGATAGCCAATAATAATCTAATTAAAAAGTTCACTTGCAACTTTTTTGCCTGTTTAGTAGACTTCGATGATGTTTATTTAAACTTCCAAATAAAACAAAATGTACCTTAAAAAATAATGTGACATAGAAGGGAGGAACCAAAAAAAAAAAAATTGACACTTTAAGATTACACATGGAACCAAGTTGGGACATGAAAACTTTCGGATTATCTAATCTTTTATTTATTTATTTATTTTCAAATATATATTTTTTTAAGAAAATAATTTCATTTAACTCAAATAAAGGTTATAATAACAAATCGGATTACATAGAACCTTTTACAATGAGAATCAGGAAATCGATTCATAAATTTGAAGACAAAAAAACCTTCAAATATCTCGGAGCACAGATGATCTTTATCAACAATCTTAGAGGAAAAATACATAAAATTTGTATTAGAACTCTTCAGTAGCTCACTTTGATTCATCATTATCCGAATTGGCACTTCTGTGTGGACTAAGAATACATGTCTAAATCTGAGTGGACAACTACATTCACAAATGAAAGGATTATTTAAAAATAAATGTAAATACGAGGAAAAAAAAGAAGAAGAACACATACCGAAGAGGATAAAGATCTCCTTGTTATTTATATAGTATAAAAGATCATAATAAAGTCTTTGTAAAAAAAGTAAGAAAACCTAAAGTAGACCCAAAATATAAGTATGTTTAATTACCAATAATAGGAATGGTGATAATGAGAATAATAATTGATACCTGTTTCGTTATTTACGGTCAAAATCTCAATCTCAGTCTAAATTATCATCCTTGGACGACTTAATAAAAATAATTTTATTCCAAAATGTCTCTAGAAAGATATAACAACCTATTATATATATAAATTTTCTTTGAAAGTTAATTAACTTCTAGAAAGAAATAACAAATTATGTGTAAATTTATTTTGACAGTTTATTAACTTCATTTCGAATGTAGTACATATCAAAAATAAGAATCTGAATATTTCTGTTCCTTCCCACTCTTGCATAATAAATAACTTCTTTTTTTTCGACATCATGAACGGCTAAAAAACCACTATTTGGAGCATTTTTCTATTTATATGCTATGTGATATGTTAATGTAAAATTCTAACATTTGAGGTCTTGAGGAAAAAAAATTTTCCAATTACATAATAAATTTAGAATGAATTTTAGTACGTTTCCCAATTTACAATGTTGTCACTGATATCAATGTAGTGATCTAGTAGATGATAGTTGAATAGAAGGATAATTTTAATTAATATGTAGAAAAGAAATAGTTTGTAAATGATAAAATGTCTAATGGTTTAAGTACGAAATAACATTAGAAAATTGGAGCGCAACCCAAAAATATGGGCTCAACTTTAACATCGAAAGCATCTCATAGCATATATTATTAACACGCCAATATAAAATTTTAGTATTTGCAGTGTCTCAAATGTTATGTGAAGTTTAAAATAAGTTTTAGCATGTATATTTATTGTGTCCAATAACAACAACAACAACAACAATAATAATAAACCCTAGCCCCCCTTACCATCTCTTCTTCCTTTTTTTGTAGGTCTCATATTCTTTAATTTTTATCTAGTCGGAGAGGGAGATGAGATCCTAACTCCCTCTCCGATACGGTTTTCTTTTTCATTTTTTTTTCTTCTTTTAATAATCTATCCATATATGTGAAGGTATTTATCCTTTTAGATTTATATTTATCAAGGTTTTCTCCCACCTAATTCTAGATTTGTGTGAGTTTTTATCTATTTTTGTGTGTCTTTCTGTTATTTTTTTTTTAGACATAGTTGTTTATATATTATCCAATCTAGAAGAACTTATTTAGTTGAAGATCGATATTTACAGAAAATTCATTTTCCCATCAGTTAGACACTAATTCACATGATGGAGGACATTTTGAAAGAGTGAAATTTCTAGTAGAGCTCTAATTATTCTTTTTTTGGAGTTGTGCATATGTTATTTTTATTTCATATTCTATTTTCATTTCCCATTCGCTAGTCAGAATCAATAATTTAGTAAATTTTTTAGTGTCATAATTCTGTAATTTAGTTTATATTAGATTATTATTGATTGGAATATAATTTTTGTTATTAAAAAAATATTGTGTCAAGAAAAATGCATGCTAAATTTTTAACACATGCTTCAAACTTACAATATTATCATAGAATAGATGGTAGTTGGATAATAAAATAATACTAAATAATGAGAAGAAATTATTTTGTAGATACAGATATTATTATGGGCTCCACTTCAGTAGGTTTTTTTTTTCTCTATTTATAGGTATTATTTAGCCCAATTAAAATTCATTATGCATATTTTTTTTATGGTAAAAGGTAGGGAGAGAAAGAACATTAAATAATATGTATGTAATATGTATTGTTATTTTTTTTTTCCAACTCAAATCATGGTAGTCTTTAGATAATGATCCAACGGTTAAAAAAAACTTACAGATAGATTAAAAAAATACCTACGGGATAATCATCTATTATTTGAATATAAATAGCATTTACACTCTAGAAAATACAATAGTACTTTTAGCGACATAATATTATGTCAGAGCATAACATAAAAAATCTATATTTTGACAATACAAATCATCGTGAACATGATATATCTTATGTCAATGCTAAATTTTTACATTTGACAAAGAGAGAGAGAGAGAGAGAGCGCAACTAATGGCATCACAAAACTAAGCATAATTGTTGGTAGGTACTATTTTGTACATCAAATATATCACCAAGAATAATATAATCTAAAATTTATCATAAGCTCTAAATTTACTATGTTGTCGTATAATTAGGTGGTGAATACTTATTATATAATAAACCAATGATAGTTAATAAGATGAAAACACATTTTGTAATTGAAAATAATTAAGTATAAATAATAATTAATTTTTAGAGAATTTATGTTGTATATCTATTTTTTAAAAATTGATATTAGTAACTCTTAATTAACAAATGGACATTAATTAATGTTAAAAGATTGGTTTTAATGAGGACAAGTTTATCATTTATTTTTAATGGTTATTTAATTGAATTATTTAGATGTAATTGTTTAGTTTCGAACATTTGTCGATTTTTAAGCCAAAAAAATAGAAGTTCGGAACATTTGTTGATTTTTAAGCCTAAAAATACATATATCTATTCAGCTCTTTCTTTCAGCGTGATAGGATTGCAGCATAACTCAATAAAGTAGTGCAAATTTTGAGGTTTTTTTTTTTTTTTTTTTTCTTGAATAGTGCAAATTTTGAGTTAGTACACCTTTTATGTTGCTAAATTTAGCAATAATGTACCATTTATTAATAAGGAGTTGCATTCAAACGGTGTCAATAATGTACCATTTATTGTGAAAAAAGGAAAAATATTCTTTACGAATTACGAGTACGACTGCTGACAACAACTGACTGTGTCGGCATACCCACGTGGCCGACTTTGATTGGCTGGTCATTGGTAGACCGTAGATTAGAATCCAGATAATTCAGATTCAGATTCACCCAAACCGGGAGCCTGTGCTGGGCCCACCTGACTATTTTTTATGATCCACGATCCCTCATAGGCATCTCACGTGCCAAAGCCCGGGCAAATCTAAGGAAGGCAGGATATCTCTCACGTGTCAGAATCCGACCAATCCCAGAGACTCCCAACCCACACGCTAATTACCCATAATACCCCTGCAAAAACTCGATAACTCCCCAGGAGCTTCTTCTCCAAAAAAATGGTGTGTTTATATAATTAAATAAAAAAATTATATATCGTAATTCCAAGTCTTCCTATTTCTAGTGATGACGACGCACCCATAATCCCCAAATTCTCTCCTTCTTAAATTCTAGGGTTTCGCCTGAGGAGTATCCCTAGATCCCAGTCCAGAATAAATCCCCTAATTTCATCAAATTTGGGTGATTAGGGTTTGGATTTTTGACGGTTTTTTCCCTCCATTTTTGGTTTTTGTCTCCTGCGAAAATCGTTGGTTCTTGATACTAATTTTTCTAATTGGTCGAATTAGAGTTTGCTTCGCGAGTAAGTTTTTAATTTTGATTTGAGATTTGGGACTGATTGAGTTTGAGGTAATTGGTGTTTAGGGCTTTTCTTGGATTTTTTTTTTTCCCGAATTGGGGAGTTTGGAGATTTAGGGTTTTTGTTGGTGGAGATGGCAACGGTTGGTGCGGAAGAGGTGGACTATGAGAGTGATCCAGAGGAGGCGAAGCGATCGCTGGCGATGCGGAGGAGGGAAGCGAGCGATGATGAGGAAGGTGAAGGCAGTGAGAAGCTGAGGGGGGTTGATCGGAGGGGTGGGATTCACTCTGACGAATCTGACGGTCAGGGTGGGGCAGCGGAGTACGATGAAGAGGACGAATTGGGCTTGGAAGACGATGAAGAGGACTTGGGAGGTGAGGAGGAGATTGATGAAGAAGAGTTTGATGAAGGAGAGGAGGAAGAGGAGGTGTATAAGGCGAGTGGGCGTGAACCCCAGGGTGGGGTTGAGAGTTCGGCGGTTGCTGTTTCTTCGGAACTGGCTGGTGATGGCAGGAGGCCAATAGATGAGTCAGTGGATGCCAATGTGGGGAGTCAGGCCGAGGGAGAAGAGGAGAAGAAGGAGAATGAACCCTTTGCAGTGCCCACGGCCGGAGCATTTTATATGCATGATGACAGGTTTCGGGACAATGCCGGTGGTCGGCACAGGTATGAATTTTGTTTTGAACGAGTTTTGGACTGCAACCTCTATACAGATGGTAAATCTAGGAATTTTGTGAATTTTTAAAAAAAATTTGTGTAGGTGCGATATTTAGTTGGCTAGCTTTGCATACTTTATCTGTATGTGGCTCATCATCCCCTCTCCACCCACTTCTTCTACGTAGGAAAATGTTATACAGGGTGTTCTGTTGCATTGTGTTAAACTCCAGTAGTTGGCTTATCAATATTGTTGTAGTTTACAGTCAAGAAGATATAGTTCTCTAGTAACGAATCAAATTTTATTTATTTATTATTTTTGTTTAGGAGTAAACTTATTGATAGTTAATAAAGATCTAAAACTTTATTTATACTTTAAATAGAAGAACTCATGGTGGGAGGAAGTTGTGGGAGTCCAAAGATGACAGGAAGTGGGGGCATGACAAATTTGAAGAGATAACTTTGCAGGACAGGCGTTATCAGGAGGTATATTTTTTTAATGTGCAATCTGCGTATTATACTGGTTTTAATGTTTTCCCACTCTATTTATTTCTCACCCCTTCCTTCTATCTCTCAAATCTGCCTTCTTTCTTTACATCCCGTAAAAATGTCAGGGAAGGAGATCTTCCAAGGGTCATTATAGAGGTCGTGGTAGAAACCGTGGTGTTGATCGTGGGGTTGTTGATCGTGTTGGTGTTGATCGTGGTGGCTTTGACCGTGGGTATGGTAGAGGGAATAGGCCTAAAGCATATAACAACAGTAATAATCAGAGCCAGGTATCCAAGATCGTGAGAGGAAAGGGGCTTAGAAAGTATGAACCTGCTACAAAGAACAACATCCAGACACCTTCAACACATAACAAGCAGTGAGTGCGACATGTTCAAATAGCAACCGATCAATTATTTATTAGATACTTTTTTTGGGTGGATGTCATCAGTTACTTTTCTGTCAAAAATTATCAGTTGTCCTTTTTTTTTTTTAAAAAAAAAAAACACGTTTTAGTTACTATTCTTTTTGTTGAATTTTGCAGATCTGGGAAGCATTTTGAGAAACCTTCAAATGCTAATTCAACAAGAGCTTTCACACCCACATCCGATGCTGAATTTGACCCAGTTCCAGCCAGGAAAAATGTCTTTGCATCAAGCTTGAATTCAGCTTCTCCGCCCTTTTACCCATCAGGCTCTTCCAATAAAGAGATCTCTCTTACGCAGAAAAAGGATGGTCAGGCTGGAAGTACTAACAGGAATCTTCGCCCATCTACTGTGGACAACACATTGCCGCGAGGAAAGAATATAGCAGAGTCTGTTGGCATGGACAAGCTCAGCATTGATGATTCTGTCAGTTCAGTTACTGGGAAAACCTTGAGTAATATCAATATGCAAATGCCACCTTCTGGAATGTCATTGGTAAATACAGTTAATCCAACGCAGTCTTCTCAGTCTAGGATTCAGGGGAGGGCTGTTCTCCCTGGACAGAGTACATATCAACCAGCTCCGCCTCATAATCAAGCCATAAGAGGTTCTTTCTCAGCACAACCACATGCTGTTCAGCGAAGTCCTGTTCAAGGCCGAGGACAAACTGCTGTGCAAACTTCTGCTCCGCAATTCGGACAGCGTCCTGGTAGTGGATCTCAAGCTTCCTCTCCACCAAATACAGCACTGTCAATAAATACATTTGAAACCGGAGAAGTGGATTCCCCTTCAGAGGCAAATAAATCTAAAACAGCAATCATTGCAAAGGGAAAAGGCGTTGCCCAAGGCAATGGAAGGGGCTCTGTTATGTATGGTGGTGCTCAGGTCATTGGAGCCACTGGGAGTATGGCTGTTAGTCATGGAGATCAGAACTTTCCTGGTGCTCCGGCCTTTCTTCCAGGTATTTGCTTCTGGCCACATTTTCTCTACTTATTTGCTTATAGGTATTCTTGATGAGATGGTAGTCTACTTTTGATTCACAAATATAATACTGAATTCTCTTTTTCCCCTCTCGAATAAGTTGATTAAGATTTGTTAACTTGGAAGAGAACCTAGATTTTTTAACTTACTTCTCTACCGGTTGGTTTATGAGGTGTTGAGAAGAACTATACTTTACTAAACTGTTTTTATTTGTCTACATTCTTCGTACTATGAGTTACAAATTATCCCCTTTTTTCAAAATATTTTTGAGCCTCACATGGATTTTGCATTTGGCTTCTTGCTGGACAGTCATGCAATTTGGAGGCCAGCATCCTGGTGGTATTGGAGTTCCTGCTGTTGGGATGGCATTTCCTGGATATGTTGCTCAGCCACAAGGCCTTGGTCTGGGAAGTTCTGAGATGACATGGTATAGCCCTTTTAATACACTTGGTCAACAGTTTTTTTTTTTTTTTTGGATTTATTTTAGACACTGTGCTCTTGGATTTCATGTTTTGGCTGGGTCAAATAAGTATCATTTAGTGACACTTATAATAAAGGTGCAACTGTCTGGCTTATAAATTCTGTATATTAGTTAGCTTTTCAAATTTTATTTCTATTTTTCTGTCGAGAGGATTTAACAAGATGTTTTTATGATCTACTCCCTGTCTGAGGAAATTTTCAAGTGAAAAATATGCTGTTGGGTCATATGTAAAGAGATATGCATATTCCTTTGGATAATATAATGAGTTATTTTCTTTATTTAATTCTTTCAGGTTACCAGTTCTGGCTGGTGCTGCAGGAGCCTATTGTCCACCCTATATTGCTGTTGATGGTTCTTACCATGCTCGCCCGTCAGGACAGTCATCTTCTGGGGGTGCCTTGAGGTTGGTAGCGTGTTGATTATAAGTAGTGTTTCTGTCAAATCCAGCTTATTTTATATTAGCTACTTTCTCATTTTGTGTTTCATTGTTGGTGAATTTTTTTTCTTTTCATATGTCTGAAGCTCATAATAGTGCTATATCTCCAGATTAAAATGTATAAATGATGAGGTCTCTTACTGAAGGATTAAGAAATTTGTGTTCATGACAAATAATGTTCTTTGCATGCATCAAGTAAAGGGTGGGTGTTGTTTTTGTTTTTTGTTTTTTTTTGTTTTTTTTTCGGGGAAAAGAACGAAAAGGACTGTTTACACAGCCTTTAGGGGATCTATGTTTCAGTGTGTTTTTGGAAAGAATAATTTGACTTTTTGATTACATAAAAAGTTTCTTCACCATGATTGTTTCTTCATGCTTTGTAAATTTTTTATACCAATCATATAAGAAAGTTGACGCTTTATCCATTGTTCTGTTTCATCTTTGGGATCTTTGCATCAGCATTTAATCTTTGTACACCATTTCTCTTACTATTTTTTCTTGTATATTCTAAAGGTTTCATCTTTGGCTCCTGAAGCTAGAGATAGTTGGCCAAAAATTTCTCAGATTGCTCTGTATTATCATTTAAAGTTTTTGTAGCCAGCTTTGCATCTTTTCCAGTGTTGACAGAAGGAGAAATTTTAATAATGTTCAATTGGACCCCACTTTATGTCTTTGTATATTCCCTTGCAGCAAAGAAAATAATGCAAACAAACCCAGTAATGAATGGAAGCCTTCACAAAGGCCTGGTAAGACATTATCTTACCTATAGCCTCTTTTACATTTGTATAATGTTGGTATGTTTACCGTGTTTTTTTGTCTCCAGAAACTGTGAATGATGAATTTGGACAGCGGCAAAATAAACCTCGCAGGCAAGTTAACATATCCACTGTTCCATGATGACACTTGTGCATTGAGATGCTTTTTCTTTCACTGGAAGTCTGAAAAATTAGAATCACCCATCTCTTAAAGATTTTTGTTCTTCATATTGCAGATATTCAGAGATGAACTTTGGCCAATGAAGTACTTAAATAGGACGGAGCTGTTTTAATAAGCTGATAAAGGTTTTATTTTGCACGAATAAAACTGTCTTACTTTGGGCTTCGGAAAATTCTGGGTTGTGATAAACTGGTATCTCAGGCCTTCCTCTAGGTCCTTTGTGTTATCCAGCTTTGTTCTGGGGCACTTTGGGCCGCAATGTGTTCCAACATATGTTAGGTATTTATACCTGGTCTTTCCTTTTCCCCCCTTGTTTTTATCTTATTTTTGACATAATATTGAAGTTATCATTTGAGAGTTGTTAGTAACCCCCAAGTTAAAAAAAAAGGACACATTTTTTACATATTATATTGCTGGACATTTTTTACATATTATATTGCTGGACCTGAATACTATTTTGGTTATTTTCTGATCTCTAATGTCCTGCAATTTGTAATTCTGAAGTATATTAGCATGTATATTTCTCTTTCGTATTTTGTGGTGCTGCATATTTTCATGATCAAAGAATTAGGTATTTCGGTACTTCATTTGCACAGTGGAAGTTATCCTTTGTCTTTGTCGAGCATTTTATTTTTAGTTGCATATGTTTGCACCCATTTGTTACTTGGTTTCATGTTCTTGCAGTTATGCAGTTATATATGGCAAACGCCTGCTCAATGCTGCTCTCAATTTAAGGTCAATATGGCGGCTTGACAGGTGGCAGTTCCTCAGTTAAATGTGCGGTAGGACTACTTACTGGAGAATGTGGACAGTTTTGATCTTGCTGAGTGAGATTGGATGGATTTCTTATCATCCCCTGGTTTTTTCCTTTTCAGGTTTTCTTGTGATTTGGTTTTCTAAGTGAAGCTTGTGAGAAATGTAGGCGGGCTTCTCTTTGATCTATACCCAAAAAAAGAAGAAAAAAAAATAAACAAAAAAAGTGCAAGAATTATTGTGCAGAGCTGTTACCTTGGTGAAGCTTTAATATTCTTATAAATGGTGCATATTGATTTTCCTATTCATTTACACTACTTTTGTGGTTAGTTTAGTTTTCCTGGTTTTGAATTTGATGGTACCTTTTCGCATCTAGACTTTCCTTGTTTGGTTGGTGACTGCTACTTTACTGGGATGATAATGGAAGGGGTAGAGTTTTTACATGATCAGGGAACTCTTTGGTGCAGTAATTTGTATTGCTGTGATGAGTGAGTTGATGTTTAAGCAAACTCATGTGACAGACTGATGTTTTTCTGCAATGCGAAAGTTTGGTTATGATTTGTTGTATCTTCATGATTATGATTGCAAATATACTCGAATTTGGGTCTGTCCAAATGCATTTGAAGCTCTGTAGTGTGAAAAATCTTACATGGTATCCGAATTTAATCTTGTAATATGAGTGTCATCTTCATCATGGATCAAGATGGTAAACATGTTTGAATGTTTTCCTTTTCATTTATGGATTGCTGGTGGTGGTTATTCAATCTAATTGCAAATGGGCTTTTACTTGATTTGGGATGACATAAGAAGTTTGGCCCCCAAGAGAGAATGCCTTGTATTCTTGCTATGTATGGTCTTTTTTTTTGCTCGTAACTATGTATGGTCAATAGAATTGGACAACGTATCTACCATTGACTTTTTTACTTACCTCAATTATTAATTGATTAAAGGAGTGGTGCATACGTACAAGTGCTACTTTGCGCAAGTGTCATGCTATGTTGTAGACCTTTTGTTAAAGAAAATTAATATTGATGTACCTATCGATGTAACGACTAACGACTTTTGGTCTCATTAATATAATAATTTCTTCTTGTAGTATTATATACTTGCTACGCAGTATTTTTGTATTTGATCATAAAAATTGATAGCATCATTCCCCTAGTTTTTAGTTTTATAGGGAACTGTTTATATAACCAAAATGGAACTGTTTAAAATTTGTTGAGGAGTCTAAATGTATAATTTTTGCTTGAAATTTTTAAGTCAGACTTGCATGTGCACAAATTAAAGGCAAGATTCAATACACTATAATGGTATCATTAGTTAAAAGAATCATTTACCATTATACTTAAAAGAATCATGATTGTAGCACGGAGATTTAGGCATTTCCGGCACTCCCCCTTTTTCTCGTTCTCATTTATCTTTTTATCTTTGGTTGTTTAAATTATTGGTTTATGGCATAAATGGTCTTTGAAATATCCAATTTGTAGCAATTTAGTTATCAAAGTTTTAATTGTGAAAATTTAGTTCCTGAATTTTTTTATTATAAGAATTTAGTCTCTGGATTATTTACATTGTAATTTGCTGTTAAATTTCTGATAAAAAACACACGTGAGAAGTAAGTGATAACATTTGATGATCTGAAAGTGTATTTAAAAAATAATTTGAAAATTTCAAGCATAAAAATGAACAATCGCATAATTTTTTTTCCCTAAATTTACAGCTTCAAGAACCTTATAAATTGCGAAAAATATATGTTTCATTCCCTTTAAATCCTTTTGTTTAGTTTATTTCCTTTTAAATACGCTTTCAAATGCTATAATGTGCTCCTCATGTGTATTTTTAGTAAGAATCATGATTGTAGCCATGGCCGGCTCAAGTATTTTTGGGATCTTAGGCGAATCCTTTAATAGAGGTCTTTATAAAAAAATTCGAAACAAATTTTGGAATTAAACTCTCTCTATTTCTTTTTTCCTTAAGTTTCTCATATCCGGATAAATATTTTTTTAGTAGACATATTTACTCTAATTTCTTAGGTATAGATTATAAAAACAAAACAATTTAAGACAAGATACCAAAAAAGGAATACTAAAATAGCTACCATGAAATTCAAACAACAACATCAATCAATAAATTAATAAGAAATGAAATTAAAAAAAAAAACAAACAGGAATCAACTTATTACTAAGCAAAATAAGTAATTAAGAATTTGAAGAGATAGAGCTTGAAAGATAAAAATAAACTGGATTTTTTTTTTTTTGGAAAAGTGTACTATAAAATTGAAAACTAAATAGATATATATTTATAAGTAAACAAAAAAAAAAAAACAGTTTATATATTCTAAAAATGATAAACATTAATGGTTAAAAAAAACGTTAAAATAAAGAGCTATCCATTCTTTTCAAAAATTTTAGGTGATATATTACTTTAAAAGATGGATTAATCATTCTCTTAAAAAAAAAAAAAAGATGGATTAATTGTGAAAATGTAATTTGAAAAGAAATAACTATGGAAATATGGAAAGATAATGCATAATTTTTTAAAGGAGATAATGCATAATTAAAGTATTTAATTCTTATTGAAATTTGGGGATCAAGATTTTGTTTGACTTTTCAAATAAGAAAATGACTGAAAAATAGGATATTATTATTCCAACTTCCAAAAATACAGACCTAATATTTTTCTAATTTATTTTTTCTTTCCATGGTTTAAAAACAGTAGTGTTAAAAGGAACCGGGGGCGTCGACTTAAAGTTGGGCTTAGGTATAGGCCTAAGTTGCCTATAGCTTCAGCTGGTCCTGATTGTAGCGTAGCACGGAGATTTAAGCATTTTCGACACTTTCCCCATCCTTTCTCGTGCACATTTATTTTTTTTATCTTTGGTTGTTTAATTATTTATAGAACTTTTTTTTTTAAAATAAAGTGGGACTTAACTAATAACCTCTACTTATTATAAATTGAAAAAAAAATACTAGTATTGCCTAATCTCCACCCCACCCTTTAGGGATAATAAGTTTTCACGTCTACCTCCGGTGTGACTCGATTCTAAGACTAAGATCCCAAATAGTGGGTGCTTTTACCACTTAAGCCAACCTACTTCGTAATTTATTAAAGTTATTTAAGCAGCCTCAATTTCTTTCCCGAGAAAATGTGTCTTGATGTTTATTAAAGTTAAATTAAAATGTTTACCATCAAAAGAGGAATTGCGGTACTCAAGTTTTGGTTGATTAGAAAAAAGGAAAAGAAAGAAAGAAAATAAAAGTCAGGTGGGTCCAAAGCAATTAATAAAACGAAAAAAAAAAAAAAAAACAGAGACGAAGGGGGTAGAAAATCCAACGATAGGGATCAATTAGTGAAAGTGACACCCACCGACGGTACAGAAGCAATTAACAGAGCCGAAAAGAAAGTGAGCTCAAGGCGGCATTTAGCCACATTTCACCACGTGTCGTAATGAAGCAACGTTGACTGCTCAGCTTAAGGGCGTTGACTGTAACGGAGGGCATCATTGGAACTTTTAGAAAAACTTTCTTCCAATCTTGCGGAGAGTGGCAAGAATCGCGTGTTGCTCGGTAGTCAGCGCCGTAGCTGACCACTACCACCTTCCTCATATAACACTCCGCTCGCACGTGTGGACTCGCACGCGCGCAGAAAGATCAATTCCTCCTCCTACCCTGCAATCGAAAACACACACACACTGACTCTCTCTCTCTCTCTATACTTTCTCTGTGTATCGAAGAAGAACCTTCCAAAAACCTGTGTTCAGATCTCGCGGTTTCCGCTTTCGAAGAGAGATCTGACTCGGTTCTTCTCTCCAACTCAGTGGAAACTCGCTGTTGCGAACTCAGTCGCCAAGTCCAGCTGAGCTGAACTTGATTGAGTTGAGTTGCCGTAGTCGTCGTCGTTGGACTGGAACTGTGAGTTTTTTTTGAATCGAATCCTTTTTCTTACTTAGTTTTGATCATTACTCTGGACTCTGGTTTGTTTTGATCGGTTTCTTGCTGTGAAGTGCGACCTTCTATTTCTATCTTTCTGCTTGGTTGCCGAGAAAATGCGGGAAAATGATTCGATTTAGTTGTGAAATTCAAATTTGAGAGAGAAAATTTTGTCGACTTACATCGCATTTTGTATCGATTACTATGTTCAGTTCAGGAAAATTAATTAGAAAAATAAAGAAGTTGCTAAATTTCACTTAAATAGCACATGGCATGTGTTTTCTTTATCGTTTGATTCTGTTTTAGATATATATATATATATATATATATATATATATAAGGTCCTTTGTAAAATGCAATAAAATTTGAAACAAGAAAATCTTGAATCAATGAATTATTTGAAATCTTCAGTAAAGATCCCAAGAGCTGAGATAAAGAATTTCCTCAAATTCTTGAAGAAAGCTTCTTTTTTTTTTCCCCGGGCTGAATTTCATTCTTTTTTAGCTCGAATTCTTTTTGAGTTTCCCGAAAATGATTTATTGTTTTTGCTCATTTTAAAAATTGATTTTTCTTGTTCCATGTAGGGACTGGACACTGGACAGGCTGTTAGAGAATGACCAGAGGGAATGTTCATTGTTCCTCTGCTGATACTTGAGAAGGGGATGTAACTTAAACAAGGCAATGTAATATAATTGGAGAAATGGAGGAAGGAAACAACATACCGGAGCTTAAGTCGTCGAGGATAGGGGGTAGTTTTAAGTCTTCATTGTCTGGGAGAACAACTCCTCGAAGTTCTCCATCCTTTCGAAAATCGCATTCTGGCCGAACTCCTCGAAGAGAAGGAAGGGGTAGCACGAGTGGTGTACAGTGGTTCCGTAGCAATCGGTTATTGTTTTGGTTGTTGTTGATTACTCTCTGGGCGTATCTTGGATTTTTCGTTCAGTCCAGGTGGGCTCATGACAATGATAAGGATAAGGATAACTTTCTGGGCTTTGGAAATAAACCCAAGAACTGGAACTCAGAAACTGAGGAAAATCCACGACGGGATTTGAGTGCCACTGAGGTTTCTACGGCAGTCAAGAATGGGACTGATGCAAATCAGGTTAGAGATGATAAGAGGATAGATGTAGTTTTGGCCAAAAAGGATAATGGAGTTTCATCCCATCGAAAGCTAAATTCAAAAAGAAAGAAAACTAAAAAAGGTGGTAAAGTGCGTGGTAAGCAGAAGACCACCGTGGAGGTTAAAAGCCTTGAAATAGAGGAACAGGAACCTGAAATTCCCAAGACAAATGCTTCTTATGGAATGCTAGTTGGACCATTTGGTTCATTAGAGGACAGAATTTTGGAATGGAGTCCTGAGAAGCGTTCTGGAACCTGTGATAGGAAGGGGGACTTTGCACGCCTAGTTTGGTCTCGGAGATTTGTGCTAATATTCCACGAACTCTCAATGACCGGTGCCCCTCTTTCAATGATGGAGTTGGCAACAGAGCTTTTGAGCTGTGGAGCTACTGTTTCTGCTGTAGCTCTTAGCAAGAAGGGTGGATTGATGCCAGAGCTTGCTAGGAGAAGAATCAAGATGCTTGACGACAAAGCAGATCTCAGTTTCAAAACTGCCATGAAGGCTGACCTGGTCATTGCTGGATCAGCAGTTTGTGCATCCTGGATCGGTGAGGACCATATATATATATATATATTTCATTTTCAGCTGGAAAGAGATTAATGTATAAAGCAGCATTTAAAATGGCAACCGCATCCTCCCATCTATTACAGTTCCCTGAGCTCAAAGTACGACAAGCCCACTTGGATATAGCATCAGGTGTTACATTCAAATTCTAGGAACCAATTGAAAAGCAATTTATTAATTTGGTTTGTGGAATTCAAACATGATTGCTTGTGCTGCTACTAGAATGTAGTTGTTTGCTGAAAAATGCATTATTTTAAACAAGAATCATGTCCATGATTTTTTTTTATTTATTTTTTGCTTGCTGATTCAATATAGTGTTGGCGGCACAAAATCCATTATTTTCAAATCCAAATTAGTATTCTATAAGTCATGCATCTGTTCTGTATCATTTGTGTGTTCTCATTGTTAAATTCTACTGCTGTTTCAGCTGAGGGATATGCATTTTAGCTTCTTCTGGAGGTTGAAACTTAAGACCATTTTCCATTAATTTAAAATGGTATTGGATTCTTTTTATGGAACTTGTATATGAATCATATTAACAAGCAATCTTTTCTTTCAGATAAATATATTGACCATTTTCCGGCTGGTGCAAGCCAAGTTGCTTGGTGGATTATGGAAAACCGGCGAGAATATTTTGACCGTGCAAAAGTTGTTCTTAACCGAGTGAAGATGCTGGTTTTTATTTCAGAATTGCAGTCAAAACAATGGCTAAACTGGTCTGAAGAAGAAAAGATTAAGCTGAGGTCTCAACCCGCCCTTGTTCCACTGTCTATTAACGATGAAATGGCTTTTGTAGCTGGCATTTCTTCTACTCTTAATACTCCATCTTCTGGTACTGAGAAGATGATGGAGAAGAGGCAATTGTTAAGAGATTCAGTCAGACAGGAGATTGGCTTGAAAGATAATGATATGCTTGTGATATCTCTGAGTAGTATAAACCCTGGAAAGGGCCAGCTCTTGCTTCTTGAATCAGCAAACTTGTTGACTGAAAAAGAACCATCGCAAGATAACTCTAAAATAAAAAGTCCAGTGGATAAAGGCCGCAATCTGTCGCCCGCTAAAAAGCGTCGTTTGAGAGCTTTATTTAGAAAGTCGAATGCTACTGGTGAACCATCAAATCCCTTGCAATTTACAGTTTTCCAATGAATATGTCGAACTTGAATGAATGCTGAGAAAACGTTTCTGCCTAATTATTTTCTTTCTTGATGATCTAGGTACTTTGGGTATCGATGATCTTAGTAGGAAGAAGTTGAACGATAAAGGCATGCCAGACCAGTCTCTTAAAATTCTTATAGGCTCGGTTGGATCTAAGAGCAATAAGGTGCTTTACGTCAAAGAACTTCTAAGGTTCCTATCTGAGCATTCAAACTTCTCAAAGTCGGTTCTGTGGACTCCAGCAACTACACGCGTGGCTGCACTCTATGCTGCTGCAGATGTCTATGTCATCAACTCCCAGGTGAAGTAGCTTTTCATTGCTAATTTTCATATCAACATAACAGTGTTATTTTCTTTAGGAAACTTGAGGCGTGTGTGCACTATGTATTTGTTCAGAAAACTCGACTGTTTAGTATTCTCTGCCATCACTGTTTTGCAACCCTGTTGACGTTATTCTTATGCTAAGTTGTTCTATACGCATTTAATTTAGTTTTGTGATTCTTTTTTTTTTTCCCCCATAAATGAAAGGTCATGATAATTTGGAAATGGTTTTCAGGGACTGGGAGAAACATTTGGGAGGGTGACAATTGAAGCCATGGCATTTGGTCTTCCGGTATGACATTTTCTTGATTTTCTTCTTTTATAATTAAGAAATGTCTGCTGAAATAACCGAAAAACATGTTCTCTAGACACTGTCGGGGATACCTTTTTTCCGTGGTCTATCTGGACTCACGAATTTGATTCTCAAGTGCAATGTTCTTTTATGCATGGATTCACAATACAAAGAAGTCTTGACAAGTTCTTACTGATTTCATCCTATTGAACAGGTGCTTGGAACAGATGCTGGAGGCACAAAAGAGATTGTTGAGCACAATGTAACAGGTCTTCTTCATCCTACAGGGCGGCCAGGAGCTCCCGTCCTCGCTGAAAACCTTCGGTTCTTGCTCAAGAATCCATCAGCAAGGAAGGAAATGGGGACAAAAGGAAGAGAAAAGGTGGAGAGGATGTACTTAAAGCGGCAAATGTACAAGAAATTTGTAGACGTTCTCGTCAAGTGCATGAAAACCAAATAAGGCGTACTGTCTTGTCATTCTCATTCTTTGATTGCTTCTAAACTTTAGGGGTACTGTGAATATTGAAACTGATTTAGTCACCCATAATTGATATGATGACAGATAACCAATCATGTTTTTAATTTTGTTTTCTTGAGCAAATGAAATCCTTTTTGATTGAGGGATTGGAGTTTGATTTCAAATGTTTAGATATAAGTTGAATTTCTTGGACTGATCTAACATTTGGGTAGCTTGAAGATCAAGATTAAAGGATGATTGGATACATGTGGCAATCTGTCCACGCCCTAGTTTGTCCTATACAAATTTGATTGGTTGTTTCTTGTTCAAGCTTTGGTGGCTGCACCTAAAATGACTCGAATTCTTAGTCTCTTCTGTTAGTCCTATGGTTGATTTGAGTGCTGAACTAAACCATCGACCAAATTAATTGTCTTGTTTCTTTGAATATTTTTACATTTTTCACTACTTTTAGAAATAAACATGAAGAGCTCCCAAACCTCACACACACACAGAAAAAAGAAGAAAAAAATCCGTAAGCCCTGCCTTGAAAATGGATGCCCCTGGTCACACGTCATTGGAAGACTTTGACTGGTCTTTTGCTTTCTTCCGTCCTCGTAACGCTCCACGTCGACCAATCAAGGTATGCGGCTGAGAAAAATTGTTCAACTTGAAAATTCAGCTTTTGAACCAATAATCAGTACAATAAATGTGAAGTAAACTAGGTGTAAAGTACCAAAAAAAAAATAGTGACTGAGCGAAGGAAGGATATTGAGAGGGTGAGAAAGCTAAAAACTTGGAGTACCGAATTAGTAACCACGAAAACCGTGCCCGGGATTAATGATGGAATTCCAGCAAAGAGGCCAGAAGTAATGGCTGTAAGTGGTCTTTAACTCTAAGAAGAAAAAAGGTTAGTTTGGTTGTGTATAGTAAGAAGTAGCATGTTCAGAAATCAGAATAGCTCTGTGTTGCGTTTAGCCTGATTGTGATTGGTAAAAACACTTACCTTAACTATCAAGGTCTAAAGTTCGAATTCCGATACTTTTAAATGAATTGTTGAGTTTCTTGACGATTATTTGTTCACAAATATTAATTACTACAGTTGTTTTACCGACTGTCACTGCATTTTTCGACTTCTTTAACTCTTGTTGTCTTATTCTTCTATATTTTCCCCAGTTTTCGGATTGATTTTCTGAATAAGATTTAGCAGAGGCATGGACTGTGTGGGCCCAATCTTGGACATATGCATTCGCTTGTGGGATTGCTCAGCCAAGCGTATGGTTTACATTCATGAACTTGAAGAGGAAATCACCTCCTTGAGTAATGCCATGAACGAGCTCAGGAACCTAAGCCAAGACGTAAAGAGAAGAGTTGATTTTGCTGAGAGACAAGACTTGCAGTGTACCAACCAAGTGAAGGGATGGTTGGAAAGCGTGGAAATCATGGAAGAAGGAGTGCATCAAATTCTGCTAAAGGGTAGAAAAGAAATCCAAACCCGGAACAACAGCTGTTTTGGAGGTTTTTGCAAGAACTTCTGTTCGATCCACAAGAATGGAAAGTTAGTGACTCAAAAGCTAGATGCTGTGAGAAGGCTACTGAGCAGTGGACAATTTCAGGCTGTTGCTGACAAGTTGCCTCGCGCTCCGGTGGATGAGATGCCTATTGAGAGAGCAGTGGGCTTGGACTCGACCTTGCATGAGGTTTGGAGTGGCATTCAGAACAAGAGTGTGGGAATTATTGGCTTGTATGGTACAGGCGGTGTTGGAAAGACAACCCTTTTGAAGAGGATCAACAATGAGATCTTTGGTACAAGCAATGACTTTGATGTAGTCATTTGGGTTGTGGCATCCAAAGAAGCAAGTATAACAAGAATTCAGGATGCTATTCGTTACAGATTACAGATCCCAGATGATGTATGGAAAGCCACCAAAGTAGAGGACAGATCCATAGAAATATACAAGATTTTAAGAGGGAGAAAGTTTGTCTTGTTGCTAGATGATATCTGGAAGCGATTTGATCTTTTGAAAGTTGGTGTTCCTCTTCCAGATGTTCATAATGGTTCCAAAGTAATATTCACGACCCGTTCTAAGGAGGTCTGTGGTCACATGGAGGCTGATAGGTGCATTAGAGTCGAGTGCTTGGAACAAGACAAAGCCTTGGATTTGTTCTTGGAGAAGGTTGGAAAAGAAGCTCTGAATTCTCATCCAAATATACCACACCTTGCAAGACTTTTTGCTGAAGAGTGCAAAGGCTTGCCGCTTGCTCTTATAACCATTGGGCGTTCCATGGCTAGCAGGAAAAAACTTGAGGATTGGGAACGTGGTATCGAGTTACTACGCAGCTACCCATCAAATTTTTCAGGGGTAGTTGATTATGTTTATCATCTTCTTGAGTTTAGCTACGATAGCCTGCCTAGTACTACCCTCAAGTCTTGCTTTCTATATTGTTCCTTGTTTCCAAAGGGCTCTAGTATTAGAAAGAGTGGTCTTATTGATATGTGGATAGGGGAAGGGTTTTTTGATGAATTTGATGACATACATGATGCACGTAGACAAGCAGAAGAAATAATTGGGACTTTGAAGCTGGCGTGCTTGTTGGAAAGTGGTGAATCAGAACAATCTGTGAAGATGCATGATGTGATCCGTGATATGGCCTTGTGGTTAGCTTGCGACCGCGGCGAGAAGAAGAACAAATTTCTGGTAAAAGATAGTGTAAGGCCAGCTGGTGCAAACAAATTTGCAAAATGGAAAGATGCAGAAAGGGTATCATTGTGGGGTCATGAAATTAAAGATCTATCTGGACTAATGTTTTGTCCTAACCTTGCTACGTTGCTTGTTTCCGGTACCTTGGTGGGAACGTTTCCATGTGAATTGTTTGAAGCGATGCAAGCCTTAGGAGTACTCGACTTGTCAGGTAATCGAAGTTTAACCTGGTTACCTGAGGGAATTGCAAACTTAAAAAACCTGCAATATCTTAATTTGTCTAGAACTGCTTTGAGAGCTTTGCCTGTTGAGATTAAGAATCTCAAAAAATTGAGGTGCTTGTTACTCGACGACACACATAATCTAATCGATATTCCAAAGGATGTTGTATCAAGTCTTTCTAATTTGCAAGTGTTTAGTATATTACAGAGCCCTGATCAAATGCATTACTGTCCACAATATGACGAACTAGTCTTGTTGAAGGAGTTAGAATGCTTGGGACACATGGATGACATATGCATCACCACATTTGATGCCCTTTCTATCCAAAAACTACTCAACAGTGATAAGCTGCAATGGTGTATAAGAAATCTCACAATTCTATTGCCTTTCACTCCATTCAACTTGTCAACTTCATCTCTACACAGAATGAAGTATCTGGAGAGTCTCGAAATATGGAATGCTGATCCTCTAATCATTCATCCGGAAAAGCAGAGGATTCAAGGTCCTCTAAGCGTCGAAAGAATGCGCAACCTTCGCGTTTTGGTTGTTGTTCGGTGTGGAATGCTTGACATGACTTGGCTCATTTATGCTCCATGCCTTGAGATTCTTAGAGTCAAAGATTGTTCATCACTTAGACAAATTTTGGGTGATGATTTAGAGAATCCAAAAAGTGCATTCTCGTGTCTCACGAGGCTACATTTGCAAGACCTTCCGAGGCTGAAGAGCATTGTAAGCCCGCAGCAAGCCCTAACATTTCCTGTCCTGGAGGAGATTGAAGTGTTGAATTGCTCAAGTCTGATGAAGCTCCCTTTTGATTCCAACAGTGCAAAGGAGAGTTTGACTCAAATCAAAGGACAGCGAGATTGGTGGGATAAGCTGGCTTGGGATGATATTCTTGTTGAGACTTTCTTCAGTTCAAAATTTGTGTCATTGGATGGAATTGCAACTGAGAGTCAAGACTCTCTCCCAACTCTCTCTCTTTCTCTCCCAACACTCTCTCTTCCTTATGGTCATGTTTGGTACACTGTATAAGACTCACTATTGTATTAATTAAATACATTACTATGTTTGGTTGTGCTTTTGTATTATACTATTTAATACAACATCAAAATTTAATATAATATGAAGAGTATTATCTAATACAGAAAAAAAATAAAATCGTATTACACTATATTATAATGTAGTATTGTACAATACTCTCTACCTTTAATTTCTCTTTTATTACTTTCTTTTTCCATAATTTCTCTCTCATACATCTTTCTCTCATTCTTTTCTCTTACATCACTTTATCCCTTTTAAAAGTAGTATTTTTCTAAATAAATTTTTAAAGTGGTATTTTTTTTTCTTAAAAAAAAATTTTAAAAACAGTATTTTTCTAATTATTTTTTAAAAGTGATATTTTTCAAATATTAATTTTTAGTGTATCATCTAAATACAACGCAAAACTAAACATAATATTGTAATAAAATAATACAATACAATACAATTTAATACAATATATCACAATACAATACAATAAATACGGCATACCAAAAATGACCTAAAATATTTATTTACACATTGCCACCATTACCTCCTCCTTAGAATGCACATTCTTTAAACATTTGGAATATCCAAGTTAGAATTCATGTAAAATGACTTGATTGAGTATAGAATTCATTGACTTTTTATTTATTTATTTATTTTGAAGAAGTAAAATTGGTTAGTTTATTTAGTCGCATTTAAAACAATCTTTTTCCTTTTGTCACTTTCTTTACCGTTGAATATTTCTCTTATCCCTTTCAAAAAAAAAAAATATTTTTCTCTTATCCAGATAACTTGGCACTCCCAAGTTTCTAAATGGTTGAAAGTGATGGTCACAGATCAGATCATATTCATCTTCACAAGTTCATGGCTAAAGCCAACTGGTGCATACAAATTTTGCAAAATGGGAAAGTTGCGTAAAAGGATAACGTTATGTTTCGTGGGGTCATGGAATAAAAAATATAGTGGTCTAGTGGTTTTTTTTTTTTTTGTCCGAAACTTATCATATTTTATTGCCCTTCTTTATTTTATTCTTTTTGTTTTTTATAATCATTTAATGCTACTTCTTGCTGATACCTTGACAGGTTTGATTGGAACTTTTTCAAGTGTAATGTTTGAATGAATCTATGGATGGGAAAATACTATGGACTTGTCAGAAATGGAAATCTATAACTAAAAATCTTGTTACCTGAGGGAATTGTTTTGTCATAAATTAATGTCACACGGCGTTATTTCTTTCACGCGACAAACGAGGCAATAATTTTTTTTTGGGTAAGAAAAAAAGACGGATGAGATTACGGTAGTGGGTCACTTCATAGATTCACCCCTATTCGGTTGGACTCCAAAGATGACGGGCTCAAAACTCCCATTCGGTTGGACTCCAAAGATGACGTGGGAGCTCGAACTATTGACCTCATCCTCCATAAGTGAGAGAGAAGACCTGAAGGTAGAGTGCCTTGCCACTTCGACCACCCTTTTGGGAGTGAAGCAATAAATTAAAAATTGTGACTTACGACTTGTGAATATTATTATTATTTTTTTTTATAATTACATTTACTTTTTTTTATACGTAAACGATAATTGCATTTACTTATGACTTGTTAGTTGTGACCTCATTGAGCTGGATTTCAGCTCCAGCTCCTTTAATTCCTTGGACTTTCCCAAAATGGCTGATTTCGTGGGCCGTTGGCGGCCCATAACATGGATATCTATAATCCAACGGCTGAAACTGAACCGTTCGGCTTTTGACTTCTGGGTTTATTTGTATTCATTTACTACGACCAAATGCCACAGGTGCCTTAGTTAAAAAAGCAAAAGTTTGCCAAAATAATTAAATACAGCATTTGGGCAGACAAGCGGGAATAAAGGTTGTACTTGAGTTGGGGACAGTTAACTAGTCACACACTTCAAAAAGTTGTACCCAAAGCCTTGAAAGCTTAATTGAATAATTTTTTTTTTCCCGAAAAAAAAAGCTTAATTGAATAATTGATTGAAGTGAATGGTACTCCTTTTCTTATGCTAGATGATTCAAAAGCACCAAAATGAAAGGCATGTTTTCTAGCATCAATTCCGGAGCAAGTAAAGTAAAGAAAATGCATATAAGATTCTTTATATGTACATTGTAATTACGACACTACACATACTTCAAACTTGAAAGTGTCAAACAACAACAATGACACGCTGAAACTTTTCTGAAAATTTAAAGCTCTAAGCAACACCCGGATTGGACATGACTCGAGTACTCATCTGACGCTGTCATTTTTGTCCACGTGTATTGCTTCGTGTCTAACACGTAAGCAGTGTGGGGCTCACCAAACCTCGGCGAGCCAATCACTAGGAGCTTACCCTGCCAGGTAAGCACATAAGCGATCTCGTGCACCTCATTGGGTAAAGTACCGATTACTTTCCACGTGTCATTCGCCAATGCTGCCACCTCACCCGCGCGACACATGTACAACAATCCATCCTCTCCCGAGACGCATGTCCTCGGGCATGAGGTGGCATCCAGGAAGTCCTCGTGTACTTGGTCCCACTGCCACGTGGAAGCATCGAACACCTCGGCGCTGCTCTCGAATTGGCCCTGCATCTCGGTGCGATACCCACCGATGACGTGGAACTTGCCACGGTGGAATACCCCTTTGCATTCGTCACGCTCCCTCGCCATGTCGGGCACAGTCCGCCACTCATCTTTTGCCACGTCATACGCCATCGCCGACCTCAACGCGTTCTTCTGGTCGTCGTGCCCGCCGGCGAGGAACACCGCCCGATCAGAATCCGACGCGGCGCAACCGAAGAACGACCTGGGCACACCCGGCATGTCGGTCCCACGGCGCCACTTGGCAAGGACAAAATTGTAAACATACACGGCGGTGGAAGCGGTCCAGGTCCTCGGGTCCCACCCGCCCATAACAACGAGATCGGATCCCACCCGAACGAGCTGGCAAAAGAGAGGAAGCCCATCGGACAACCCGAACCCGGGACTCAGCTCAGACCAACGACCCGACTCCGGTTCCAAAACCGTGAGGCGGTAAGTAGGGGTGACGAGGTACTTGGTCGAACCCGAATCTCCTCCGGGTTGGACCCGGGCTTGGGCCATGACGATGAGACTCCGGCTTAATCCAACGGCCTTCCTTCGGCGGAAAAACTCGGGGACCCGAATCTCGGCCCTCCAAGCTCTGCATGTGGAAGCCAGAGTGGGAAAATCTCGGTGATTGGCTCGGATCAAACATTCCCGGGCGATATCATCAGGTAGACCCGGAATCAATTCCATGGGTCAAGGCCTATATTAGGCTGTGTTTGGCAAGAAATGAAAAAAAGGAGAGAGTTTTTAGGAGAGGAGAAGTGATTTTTAGAAGCACCTTTTGAGAAGAGATTGTTATACAGAAATGTGCAAATATAGGTGTCCCTATATATAAATAGATAGATAGACACATATAGTGGCGATACTAGTTGTATTTATGATAAGGTTGGAGTTTCTAGAAGGTTGAGAGAGGGGTGGGGGGCCAGTGGCCAAAGGCCGGAGGTTTATGGGAACTGTGGATCCGGGTTTGATTGGGAGTTTGGAACTGCCGTTGCTTTTTCTTTTTCGCTTAATTGATTCGGATTTTTTTTCTTTTTTTTTTAATTGAAACAATAGGTTTAATTAAATCAATTTTGTGCTTTTATTCCCAAAAAAAAAAAATCAATTTTGTGCAATTAACGTGGGAAGAGAAAAAGGAGGAAGGGTATATGTCTCTTTAGCTTTAGAATTGGATGGGGACCAGCACGTGGTTTAAGTGCATTTTCTTCTTGCCAAAGCCAAACAAGGAGTCATGCCTCTCTTTTTTCTTTTTCACTTTCTTTTTTTTTTTTTGTAGCTTGAAAACAACGGATCATGGCTTGGCACCCATATCTTTTCCTTATAATCTGTCCTCGTCAAAATAAAAATGGCAATAATAATGTTGCATTTATTTGTTCCCCCATGACCTATTATGTACTAATACTAAGGTCATAGTAGATTGTACCCCTAAACCCTTTTATCAAAATAGAAATTAATTTGTGTTATTGAGTATTCCCCGCTTAGTAGGCTTAACCCTGTTTTTCGTGCCTTAGATGAGTACCCAAAAAATTTTAACAAGTTGGATCCGAATAATGAGTATGACCCATAAAACATGGACATGTTTAGAGGGAGAAGTAACGCTTTAAAGTCCATTTGGCTAGAAGCAACCATAGGATAAGACAATTATAACTAGATTGAAATAAATAATCAAAGTGAAAAAGCATATAGGATAAATCAATGCCGCTCCCTTCCCTATATTCATGTACCAATCACACCGACTTTTGGCTCTAGTTGCTGCTGTCTCACTAAATGTAAAATATATTATATTATTAGTTTCTTCGGAAGGTCCAGAAAGAGCAGCGAAGAGTCATGAGAGCCACTAATGAGTGTTTATTCTTCTCTCTCTCTCTTTCTTTCTTTTCTTTTTTTTTTTTTTTTGGGGGGTGGGGGGGCTGTGAAACAGCGAAAGCAACTTATATATGCTGTTTGGATACATACAAATAAATAAATGGCCATGGCAATTGGCATGGATGAGACCGTCTCCATGAATTGATTTGTTTCGTCCAAATCCTTTGAGCAAAGTCGTATGGATTCTAGTGTCTATTTAGAGCCAAATTTCTTCCCACGAGCCAACTTTTGTTGACTAACATCTAAAACCAATTGTCGCAACACAACACACAGCACGAATATCTTTTTTTTTCTTCTCCAATATTGAAAGAATATTGGAAGTGGCCCACCACTACTAGTTGTGCTATGTCAACTTTATTACGAAGAAGTAATGTAACTAAATGGCTATATTAAGAGTCAATTAGGGGTAAATAATTAATGAGTAATAACCACAATTTAACAGAGGACGTGGAAATATTGTAATGACGATTATTATAAAGACAGAAGAAAGATACATATCAAGAAACTTAATAAAGCTTATAAACTATTTTTTGACAATGTACAATAACACGTTAATAAGGTCAGCCTAAGCATCAGTTATATTAATTAACATAATGCATTCGCAAGGAACCTAATTACTGTCGTAACAAATTTATTTTATAGCATTAATAAATAATGTTTTAGTCTCTATTATATTTATATGCGTACATAAATATATATTGACAAGCGACAAGAAACATAAACACATGCTGACATCGAAAAGCACATGCATTGAGAAATGTGAGGAAGAACGTAAAATCAGCTTAATTTCAAAATGCATAATACATGTGGAGAGACTTAGCTTAGATAAGGATGCTGATCCTTCAGCATGGGTCCAGGAATTAAACGACAAAACAAACCAATTATTTATGTACCGAATAATAGGAGTAAAGCTTCACATATAATTCATAATCTCTTATTTTCTAGTATAAAAATCAAAAGCAAATTTCGGGTTTTCGGCAATGAAGTAAGCGAGAGACTTTAGAGTTATATGTATAATGTACAATTAACTATTATATATTTTTATAATCATTATTATTATTATTACTACATATGTTTAGAAAATTTATTCGTATAGTCCAAAATTTGAGACATAGCGTAGTAGCTATATTTGAACGGACCCGGACAAGACCCCTCATTTGTTCCACTAGTCAAAAGAATCAAAATAGTTTCTAAATCCGAATTTAATTAATTAATTATCATATTATTATTATTTTATACCATGTTCCATAATTTTCCATGGACGAGAACCATTGCTATTTTTATCTCCATGTTGTGACAACAAATAAAGTGTTGAAAAAAGGTATTTAAAATATAAATTAGGTAACCCGAAAGTCCTTTCGGATTTTTTAAATTCTAAATCCGAATTTAATTAATTAATTAACATTTTTTAATACCATGTTCCATAGTTTTCGATGGACGACAACCATTGCTATTTTATGACCATGTTGTGACAACAAATAAAGTGTGAAAAAAAGTATTTAAAATTTAAATTAGGTTTCTTCAAAAAAAAACAAAATTTAATTAGGTAACCTGAAAGTTCTTTTGGAATATTTATATTTTTTAGTATGAAGTTTATATATAAATTGGCCTAAATAGGAATATTCTAACACTCTCCACCCACAAACTTAACACAGTATTAGGAGCAAAAGTCATAACAAATGCACTTATATGCTCGGAATTAGAAATTTCGGTAAACAGTTTTTTTTTTTAACCTAAATTTCTATATCACACCCTAACTGATAACATGAATAGCCGGAGAATTTCTAAGAGCTTGCTTGGATTCACTTCTAATTTTTTGTTTAAATAAATTGAAAATAGAAGTAAAAATTTTGTTTTGATTTTCAATTTTTATATACAAGAAACATGCTTGGCAAATTTTATTTCATTATTTGTTTTCAAAAACAATAAAGTGCAAATAATGATAGAGAAAGTCATATAGACTTATATTTGTGTATGTATATATATATATAGGTATATATGCACTTGTGTACAAATATTTGTATGTTCTTTTGTTTTCGAAATTCGTTTAAAAAAATTAAGGTATTAAAAATTTTTGGTTACCACTTTTTTGAAATTTTTGGTAACAATTTTTTAAAACAAATAACAAAAACAAGGTTGCCAAGCAAACTTCCAAAAAATTAATATTTTCATTTTTCTGTTTAAAAAAACAAAAAACAGAAAACGAAAGTGAATTTAAAGAAGTCCTAAAGGTTTTACTAGATTTATTCAGCTGTTATTTTCCAAATGGAAAAAATAAGCCATATGGGAGTGATACTCACCAGCATATGCTGGCGAAGCCATTCACCTACAATGCAACAACCTTGTATTCCACTTCATCACATCAGCTCTATAATGCTAAAACCTGTGGAAATTAAATACACTACAACATCTTGATTGGGATTAAAAAAAAAAACCGATAAATATATAATTGACGACCTTAAGAATTTAATGATGGTAATTGCACTTAACTAGTTGCTAATTACATGAAAATTTGATACGTGGATTGTTGTTGTTGGCCGCTTCAGTTTATGGATTCTAAACACGTCACTTTTCTTATTATACGCATATACATTGCCACATCACCACCGTAGAAACGTCTTATAGTACACGTGTAACGTATTAAGGAATACTTGTCCACAGTCCACTGCCACTTTGACACATAAACTTCGATTACTCAGAAGAAGATCCAATCTAATAAGCGAAGAAGAGGGTCTAAAGTTTAACTAGCAAGGAATCCGGTAAATTTGTAAGATCGCATTTTAAAAGCTTCATATTTCTCTAAGAACAAAACAAATAGGGTTTGATTAGTAGCTGTTGCTGGTGTAATTATGAAACGGTATTTTTCCGTTAAATTGAGTGCGCATTCTATTATTTGGTTGTAAAAGTCATTGTGGCGTTTCTTTTAAGTTTTCTGGAATCACTTTCATCATTTCAAAATAGAAAATCTAGGACATAGGACTAACTGATAGTGACCACCTTCCAACTTGTCGTTCACGGGGCTTCTGCTCACCATTATAATTTATAAACTTGACTAGCAGAACTAAATCAACACAAATCACATATCAAATACCGTAATCTTAGCTCATTAACATTGCACGATATTAACACAATCTCAAAGGCATTGAAGTATATTCAAACACAGGAGTTTAGAAATTATCTCATTAGCTTGGTATTGAGACGTTTTCTCAACATCAAGATCAACCTACAAAATAGCTCAATAAAGGCAAGAGGGCTTATTAGCTCTAGTCATCTACTCCCTAAACATCTTCTCTTTAGCATACCATACAACTAAACACGTCAAATGTACATGTCTTTTATATCAACCATATGTGGTAAGAGAGGTCTCTTGACCTAATAGACTAGCCAAGACATTACGGGTGAGGAAATCCATGAGCCTTTTGTTAGTTAAATTAACAAATATCCATCCCATTACGGCTTTTACGTAATATAATATGCACAACTAATCATACAAATTTTTCTCTCTTTTTTTGAGAAAATCATATATAGATATATTATTATCCTTAACATGTCTTAATTAAGACATTAGAGTGAGTTACTAATGACTATGTTAATCTATACAAAATATTCTAACATTCTCTACTAAATAGCCTCCAACATTAATGAAAGTGATCTTAATGTAATCTTATGGTATATATGCTAAGTGATCATTATGTACAAGTAAACGTGGAAGAAATAATTATTTCCTTATTTTTAAAGTAATATAGAACAATAATGAAATAAAAAAGATACGTACGGTTAGAGACAATATAGCAAATTTGTCCGTTGTGCTACGTGGCTTTAACCGGTAGATAACAGTTTTATATGTTAGTTAGAAACAGTTAGTAATGGGTGGTTGCAACATGCTTAACAGATTATAATCTCTATGCAGTACACAATAATATGTTAATAAGGCTGAGTCGCTCAGTTGAACATTTTCCTAAATTTCAGATTTTACTAGCCTTAACACGTTATTTGTTAGGACAGAAGGAATGCAGGAAGAAGGAGGAGTTTAGGAAGGAGGAAGAATGTGAAAATGAAAAAAGAGAGTGTTAATATCTTTAATAGTTTAATTGTTTGGTAACGTGGGTGAAGATATTGTAGGATAAATGATTTTTTTATAACAGGGCAAGAAATCTAGATAAATGTTCAATATTTTAAATTTGATAAAGTAGATGTCCACTTTTTAAATTTTAAAATTAAATGTCCAAGTCTATATATTTTTAAACTTGGTAGACAAATATATCTACAAATTTTATTAATGTACTGAGTATATAAATTTTTATACTTAGTACATAATATTTTATACTTGGTATATATGTTCGGTCATTTTGCTATAAAGTCCTAAAAATGCTATATTATGATTTCTTTTCACATTGTAATGGCTTTTTAATCCGAAAACTTTTTGAACTCAGAACATTTAGTAAAATTAACCCTGATCTCAATTTTTTAGAGGCAAAACCCTTAAGTCTCCTAATATAAGTTTTGTTATAAAAGAAAGGTGATCCTGTTTTTTTTTTTTTTACAGTTAAGTTCTCATTCTTTTATTTGTGGCTTTTAGATCTTCATTCTTATATTTTTATTTCATGTTTTAATCTTTTTTATCCAAAACTGCTGTTAATTAGCATTTACCCAAAAGTACTCATCTCAACAGAAGTAAAATCGAAAACAAAGGAAAATTATTATTTGAAAAAAACAAAAGAGTTGGGTTATCGTTTTCGTTCAAGACGGAGGTAAAAAAATTGGAAAATTCTATATAGTTCTAATATAGATCTACTTTGATCCATGTATTCATATATCTTGAAGAGAAGTATATGAATACGTGGACCCAATTAGATTCATATTGGAACCATATAAAATTTTGGCAATACATGTCCTATAAAATTGGAATGACAAAACATAAAATTAGCACTATATATACCATAAAATTAGCAATAGAATAATTAGATCCAATTTTTTTAAATAATAATTTCTTTTTATTTCTAATTTACCCCTACTGAGTTGAGCACATTTTGGGCAAGTGCTAATTAACAGCAATATTGGACAAAAAAGATTAAAAGGGATTAACGTGAAATAAAAATCTAAGAATGAGAACCTAAAAGCCACAAATATAATAATATGGACTTAATCTTTAAAAAAAATTAACTAATAAAAATACTTTTTTTTTCTGTCAGAACTAATATTAGGGGGGTTCAACCTTTCAAGGGGTTTTGCTCCAAAAAAAATTAAGTTCAGAATTAATTTTACTAAATTATTCTGAGTTTAATAGATTCTGTATTAAAAAGCCTATATATATATATCATGAATTATACATAAAAAAAAAGGAAGGATATTTGAGTTTTGTTTTTAATTTTCTTTTAAAATAAAGGTATGAAAAAAGAATAGAAAAACTATAGTAGTTTTTTCTACAAGAATTGATAAGGGCTTAGGGCCAAACAAAAGCTCTTCAAATACTCATTTTTGAAGTCCTTTACAGTTTTTTTTTTTTTAAATTCAGGAGAATGTTTTAAATGTGAAGCCACTAATTTGAAGAATCTAAAAGATCAGACAAGAGAAAATTAAATAGAGTGGTATATCATTCTTTAGAATCATATAATAGTGTGTTTAAATAAAGTCTTTAAATATTATATTTTTTTGATACTTTGGTTACAAATTAGTAGGGAGGAGGAGGAGTGTGGTGATCAAACTCCACACCTCTTGCTCTCAGGAGAAAGCCTTTGCCATGGAGCAATACTCGTGGCTAAACATTATATTTTTGTATTCTTTAGAATGTAATCATGCCTAGATCACGGGTGGAGAATGATGTTGGGGATCGTGGCTCTCCCATCGATCATCTTGGCATTAGGGATTTAGAAAATACCTGAATCTTCAAGATGTAGTTATGCAAGGCCTTTAGGAGAAGCCAAGGAGATTCTATTAATTCAATGTTAGAAAAATATTGCAAAAATATAATAAATCTAGAAATTTAAATTGTAAAATAATTAACAAAATTAACCACTATTGTTATCAAGAAAATAACGATCTAAATAACAAAATAAGATTATGAAGCAAAAATAGAAATAGACCAAATATATTCTCACGAAAATTATAATGAAATAAGAATGAAGTCTAAGAAAATTAAACTGAGTCTTGTGTGAAAACACAATTTCCTTAAAGTAGTTAAGCCTCCTCACTGGGGTGTTTAAAGGAATGCTAACGGTGTCTGTCTCTTAAGATAAAACAGTTTACGAATAGCAAGATCGTACCAATTTGCTACACCCAACAAATTGAACAGTGCTCAAACATTATCACCACGAGATTCTATTAGAAAGCTTGACTAGAAAACTCAAAACCTCATAACAATAACTCTTAACCGTCACAAAGAGAATATAAGAAAGAAAGAAATATCTCAGAATGCTTTGGTATATGGAAATGAGAAGAAGAGCTATCCTTTTATAGGCTTCAAGGAGGAACCAGCTATAAATCCTCTCCATAAAGCCAAAAAATATTTTGACAATTTTCTAAAAGGTTAATGGCCTTTATAAATTGGTTGTTTCACGTTACTAATTAAGTCCAATCATTTCTGGAGTCACAAACATTGTTCTAGAATCTTCTTTTTTGGGCTTTAGAGATAGGAAAAAAAAAATTGAGGTTGCAAAAGAAGACTCAACACGAAATAGGCTTTTCGATTCAGCATTTGTGCCTGCGCGCAGGACACGCGGGAGCACAAAAGTGCATATTAGGCCAGTCCATGATTTACACCCTTGCGTGCTTGTGCAAGAGATAGTATCTATGCTTATCAGATTATCAACAAAGAATAAGATAACTCTATGTAAACACATCTTAGTTTATACTCCTTTTTTCATTTGGGATTTTAGCAAATCCCTTCCATTTTTTCCCTTCTCATTTAGGTCATTTTTAGTGACAATTTCTAATTTACCTTATTACCAATATAAGTAAGTAAATATTATTTTGAAGTACTCGCAGAGGAGAATACATATTAATAACGATCTCTCACTAACATATAGTGGGTCTCACTCGTAAATTTGCCTTAAAATGGTTTAGCAAAGTGGTGTAACACATCTATTTTTCAACATTCCAAATATGCAAATTCCATGGAATTAAGAGACTAAGGTGTAATTCCCAGGACACTAAAGTCATAGCCAGAATCGATGACAATCACAATTATGTCATTTTATCCAAGATCCCATAAATTAGAAGAATCTAAAAGATTAGATAAGAGACTAACTTGCTAATTTAAAGTGTCCTTGTTGATGTTTGATGTAGCAATATGCAAAAGTTCTCGTTTACTCATTTCAATCAGTAAGAAATTAAGAAGCTGGTAAGACTGATTTTCCTATCATGTTAGGTTCAAACAACATAATTAATTGAGGCTAAGCCTTGACTGCCCCAGTGAAGGGCCTGACTTTGTCAACTTTCTATACTGCAATTGATTCTTGACAAACTGAAAACTGTAGTTGGAGATCGAGATTGCTCAACTAGTGTATCCCAAAGAATACGTAAAAGACCGGTTTGAAATTGAAATTTATCATAATAAAAGAAAACTACGTGTACAAAATTAGACACGTATCCTGACCTGGCAGGCAGATTATGTTTCTTTTCTTTTTTTTTCTTCTTTTTTTTCTATTGCCCTATTTTGGGTCTCAAATCTCATCTTTCATCTTTTTCCACAGCGGAAGGAAACAAAGGCTGATACTTTTGGAGCAAATAAACAAATTTCATGGACATATGGACTCTTTTAATGGGATTTTGGTACCTCTTGTTTAATATCCCAACTAGAGGAATAAATTCAATTCAAGGAACAAAAAGTACATCGAGATAGTTTCATCTCCACCTTTTTTTTCAAACTAATTATAATTAGCTTATACTGAATATATTTTCATATAAGTTTGCTGTTATATAATAATCTCAAATTCAGTGACCAAATAGCATAGTATACACTTTTTTTTAAGGACCAAATAGCATAGTACTAGTTTATTAAGTTATAGCATCTTAGCATGTGATGTCGTCAACGGCCGACTACGGTCTTGTCATATTTAATCTCGACACCTAATATCACTTCTTTTCATCAAATGGCCAACCTGACTTTGTGTACTCTAACACGGTTTTTGGTTGGACAGCTTATGTAATAATTACTATAAATTTGATCAAAATAATTGAAGCTGATAATATTGCTGGCACGCAGCTTCAATTTGACTAAAATAATATGGAGGCGGCTATAGTAGGAGTGTCCTTACGTAAGGCTATTGTTTATACACCGTTTGATGGAAATCTGTAGAGAATCTGTTTATACACAGATTCTCATCAAACGGTGTATAAACAGGGCCTTACGTAGGGACGCTACTACTGTAAACGCGCCCAAATAATATTATTGGGTTTATAGATTAGCATATTATCACCAACCAGAAAATAAAAAATAGAAAACTGTTTTTTTAATAAATATAAAGGATTTTATATTCCACACTTAGTCAGTTCATTTAGCACTCATCAATATATGCTTAATTAAGAGCTATAGTACTTTCGTTTTATAACATTATTGTTCTGACATCTGACCCTTAATTAATAAAAGACTATCTTTGCCTAGCTAACACTGCTGCAAAGTGGCTGGTGGAGAAATTTTCAGGTATTAAACATAAATAGGTACTAAAAATCTTTGAACAATATATGTAGTCTAAATTAAATGAATAAATTCTGTCACATGAAAGTATTGACCTGCATTTGCATGACATAATTAATTTATTTTCTTTATTTTATCTGATTACGATCAATTTATAAAAATAATTCATGTCAATTCATCTAGGCACGAAGCTAAATGGGGGGCTTGTAGGAACTTGTGGAGGCTGAATCCCCCACTAAAAGTTCGAAAAAAAAATTATATACAATAAAAAAATAAAAAAAAGATGTGTATAAGCAATAAGCTCCCACTAAAGAACTTGATAACTCACTCAAATACTTATTGAATATAAAAGCTCAGGAGAGATTGATGGGCTTAAAAATTATGCCCAATATTGAGAAATTTATGCTTAGTACCCGCTTTTTTAAAACTTATTTCGTAAATACCCATATTTAATTTTTCTTTCAAAAATACCATTTTTTTATAGTTCACGTTTCATATGCAAAATATGAGTGGTCCACATTTACAATATAAATTTTATCCATGAGGTACACATTTTATGTGTAAATTATGAACAGTATACATTTTAAAATGTGTGCAAATTTTTAGTGTAATTTTTATTCATGAAATGTAGACCACGGTACACATTTAATGCATGAAATGTATATTGTGGTATATATTTCATGTGTAAAACAATAATGGTCTATATTTATCCAAAAAAAATATAAAAACGATTATTTATGAAATAAAAATAAAAAAACAGGTATTTATGGAAATATAGTTTTAAAAACAGGTATTTATAAACTTTTCCCCCCGATATTTGTTGTTGAATATAAAAGTCCAAGAGGTCTAATGGACTTAGACATGATGTCAAAGTGTGATAGGCCAAAGTGTTGTGCTGGTAGTTAAAACTTAAAAAGACCAATAACATAAAGAGAGAAAAATATCCTATAACACAAGATTCAGATTTAGCTCACATCTAATAAAAGTTGTGAATTGGATTAAAAAAAAAAGTAAAAAGCAAGAAAATGGTGATCTTGCAAAGAAAAACTGGTTGATACAAGAAAAACAAATACATATCCATTAGTTTATCGGCTTGTAACGTTAGTATTAATTTTACCTGAAAAGATTATTTTCTTTTTATGAGTTTTGTCAAGAATCGGCTACGTAATAGAATGAGTGATCAATGAATGAATGATAATTTACTTATATATGTGGAGAAATACATCTTTAATAGCCTTGATAACAAAGTTATTATACAACGTTTTCAAAGCATGAAATCACGCCGGTTATAATTTAAGCCCCCACTGACAACAAATCCTGGCTTCATCTCTGAACTCATCTCCACCGCCATGGGTAATTAATCTATCTGATTTTATATGTTTGCTAACCATGCATGGCCTCGCTAGCTAGCCGAGTCTTCGGCTATATTATAGTTTATAGCCCATCGTATGCATGCATTATTTATCTTTAACCAGAAAAAATATATTTTTTTTATATAAACGTACTCTTCAAGAGAATATCATTAATGGAAGCAAAAAAATTTAAATTACAATATAAGAATAAGAATTACAATTTCAAAGCTCCTAAAAAAAAAGGAGACCAAAAAAAAAAAAATACTTTTAGAAAAAGTATTTGTAACATGATAATTGAGTTAATATTATTAATTTCTCAAAAGAAATCCCTCGTTTTGTATGGTTACTAATATTAATGGTAGTCATGTATATATACATTATTCACAAAAATTCACAATTACACTAGTTTGAAAAGCCAGAAAGAATAAAATGTGGAAACGCCGGTCAATGCACGATACCACAAGTTCAATGCATATAAAGACCATGGTTTCAATGTGATTTATTATATATCCTATTTATTCATTAATGATAAATTCGTTTTTGAGAAAAAAAAAAAAACGTAAAGAAAGAAAAGGACTATTAAAACCACCATTACAAGCTATCTTTCTACTATATATAGTTGGAGGCTTCTGTTATAAATTAATTCCAATTGAATAAAACGAAGTCCCCCTTTTGGGCAGTATGCTAGTAATTAATTACTAGTAATTAGTAAATATCATGTGATGTCATGTCACGCAAGGCTGAAAACGGTTTTGTATAATTTTAGACATTTATCCCTGCTTTCATCAAAAGGGATATCTGACTTTGCTCCCTCTTAACATGTTTTTTGGTTAGACAGACAGATGTTATATATTACAATAAATTTTAATCAAAATAATTGAAGCTGATAATATTGTTCTATTTCATGTGTTCATCTGGGAATGCAAAGGCCATAGAAGCTTCAATTTAAATAATTGGTTTGTAGATGAGGCTACCACCAACCAGGAAAAAAAAAAGGTACGTATTTATATATAACAAATTAATTAAGAAAATTTGTGACATGTAACCTATAGATTATCTTTTAAATAATCTGTCCAAATCATTATGATTTTATATTACAAAATTTAGTCGGTTCATTCATCAATTCTATGCTTAAATTGTAGTAACCGTTTTTGTTATAGATATATAAAAGACATTAATCATATTGCTTATGACTATGCAATGGGAAGACTGTCTGCTAGCCTGACAACCTGGTAAGTGGCTGGTCGAGAAAATTTCATGTATTTTGACCATTAAAATTATATGCTAAATTATTAACATAATCAGGTACTTAGAGATGTTCATATGATATTTGTAGTTTACATGAATAAATTATGTGACATCAAAGTATGACTTGCACATGCGTGACATTTCTAATCTCTCTCCCTAGCTGACTCTCTGATTATATTATTAAAGCCCTCATCAGCATGCTATTAGCTTTCAAAATTTCAAAGATGAGGAAAAAGAATTAACTTTCAAAAGAACCATTTGTGATTTTCTAACATGAAAATTGTGCTAAGTATACTTTAACAGAAGAAATTGCTCGTTTTCCAGCACAATCCCTTTGAATAAGAAAGTGGATATATTCTACTATGTATGGCTTTTAAAAATATTCCTGGTCAAGTGTACACGTTCTTCCCCCAAATTCCCGACACATGGAAGATATCAATTTAGTTCCACCAATATAAAAAGCAATAAAAGAAAAACGTGGAATCGCCGGTGAATGCACGATACAGTATGTTCAATTCGTTACCAAAAGTTTGCTTAAATAACTGCTAAAGACTAGTTCAAAGTAAACTAATTATGTGATCAACTGATGGTCTTGGTTATACTGAGAGCTTGGTTGGGTGGTAAGCCCATCTGTCTCGAAGACAAGTCGTGAGTTTGAATTGAGACCACAGACAGCCTGTGATTAAAAAAATATTTAAACAATCTAAGCTACTTCGAAAAGAGTTCATTTACCGTCATATTACCTAGCTATGCTATCCTCTAATCATGACTCTTAAGGAAACAAAAACTAATACTCTTCCCTATTCCAATGTATATAATATCTATACAGGGCACCGATCCACGTATGAATTCTTTTTTTTTTTTACCTCCTATAGATATTGTTTTTCCTAATTAAGATTCATCACGTACATTTTTGCATAATAAAAAATAGAGAAAGCAAAACATTAAAAAAAAAAAATTCAACTCTACAAATTATGGTAGTTGTTAAATAATGATCTAACGGTTAAAGAAAATACTTATAAATAGGAAAAAAAATACCTACCGAATTATAGCCTATATATATATGTTAGAGAAATTTAGATAGATAACTAATATTTTAAATGTGATTAAATAGATGTCCAGTTTTTAAATTTTATAGTTAAATATTCAAGTATATATTTTTACACTTAGTAGATACGTATATCTACCAATTTCAGTTAATGTACCGAGTATATAAATTTTTATGCTTAGTATATAATATTTTATATTTTATATATAAACATATATACTGGACATTTTACTATAACATTTGAAAAACAGTAATTTACTTAAATTAAACCTAAAATTTGGTCATTTTGCTATGAGATAGAAGTCAAAAAGTAATCAGAAAGTTTGTAAAGATCCCAAACAGTACACAAAATGACATGAATTCGGAGTCAATTGGAACTTTCTTTTGTCCTGCGGTCTGAAATTTTCTAGGGACAAAAAGATCAAGTTATCAAACCGAGGAACCCCAAAAAGTTGGGAATCCCATCCCCGCCTTGATTACTTTTTTGCTGACTTTAAGAAAAAACTTCACTGCTTAAATAAACTTCGATCGTCAATAGGAGGATATTGAAATCTTGGTTGGACCAAAGGATGGTGGACCGAAAAATGAAAAATAAACAAAGGAATGCAAATCTTTTCTAGAGAATGAAAGACAATGATCGAGATTACCTTAATGAATACCCTTGTGATAAAATGAAACATTACTGCTTAAATAAGCCATACATACATTTGAGACGTCAAGCAGTGATAAGAAATGCATGCCCCATTATATTGAACACTCAATAACGATGAATTTTCTATGCCAAAAGTCAAAAGTACACGATCACGCCAACTCAAAGACAGCCAAGTAGTTGGCATAACTCATTCATACATGCTACATAGAAATGACTGATCCAAACAATAATTTTGCCTGATAATTCTAAGTAGCAATCTCAGTGCAGAGCAACTAGCTCAAGAAGTTCTTTGTGTTCATCAGAGACATACGATTTCACCTTGAGAGCAATCTTCCCATTGCCCTTTTCCGGGGAAGCATACTTCAACCCTATAACAGTGGGAAGACCTGCAAGATGATGCAGAACATATAACTTCTTTGACCCTCGAGGGAACTGGATTTCAGCTTTTCTTTTTTTTTTTCTTTTTCTTTTTTATTTAAGATAAAACCGAAATTAATTATAAAACAATAAGAATATCAAATATTTCCCATCACACCGAAGTGGTCAACAGATAAATTTTGAAAGTTAACCCTACTTATCAGTAGTCCGTATACTTGGCATGTAACAGAATGGCTCGCACTGAAGAGTCGGAGTACTCACTCTTATGTACGCGTCCATATAATAATCTCTCCCCCTTCCAGTACTCCAAAGGTCTGCACCTGATTCTGGTGCTTCGCCTTACTCCAGATTCCCACTTTGTACCAGCCCCTAAGAAGACAACACACGTCCAAAATTTAGAAAGAGAAAATAAAACAAAATGATGATAGTGGCAGCAAAAACAGCAAAGGTAAAGACAGAAATGCTAGATATGCATGGGTAAACACCTCCAAGGCTTTTCCTCCCACTTCCAGAAATCTCTCTTCTCTTCCGTGCTTTCTGTGAATCGGATTTTGCCTTGCGTTTCTTATCCAATGTCATCCTGGAATTTTCTTGAACCATCTATTTCACAGGACAAAATAAAATGAAGCCAGTAAAATTTCAAAACTCAGAAGGGGGAAATGACTTTTTATTTCCTCCTCTTTTCTCCTTTTTATTTTTGGCTTTTAAGTCTTAGAATTAGATCTCTTCCAACAAAAGAAGAGACACCATATAATTAAATAGTTGGGCTGAAAAAATTCAGATGAGAAATGAGATTGACAACCTCAGTATGCTGTTCTGAACCATTGTCAGGGATCCCAGTGTGCATATCCCTTGCTCCGTCTTCACTTGAAGTTGTGCTTGGTTTATCTATTAAAGACAAAGAAAATGCATGCAAACAATATTACCTAGAACGCTTAAATTTTAAAAATAAAAAATCAAAGTCCTAATGTTGAAAGAGAAAAGAATCCATTGCAAAAGACTNCAACATACCTAAATGGTTCTGCATCTTGTTCAAATTATCCAGACTTGAATCTACCTGGTGAAGACCAGACTGTGTGGAAACCATTGTTTCCTGCAGTGTGTCTTCTACCTGCGTCTTAACGGAAAACAGATAACACTAAGATGTCAAACATTCATGATCCCTTAAAAGTAACCAAACAAGCAATAGGTAAACTCACCGTGTCCTCAACATTAGCTCCTTTTGCTTGAGCATTTCCATCAGCATCAAGCATGCATAACTTTTCATTCACAACACTGTTATCCATATTACTGTCGATTATGTTATCATCCACAGGAACAGGAGATGCACTTGAGCCCACATCAATTACCTCATCTTGTTTAGTTGTACCATCATTCACAGATATTTCATATGTATGGGTAAAATCTCTAATAGCAGTCTCAGGTGATCCAATCTCAGCAACTTCAATATTGTCATCTTTTTCAAACAAAGATGACATTGTTTCAGACTGCCTCGCTATGTTAACAGAATCATCCACAGGAACAGGAGATGCCCTTGAGCCCACATCAATTACCTCATCTTGTTTAGTTGTACCATCATTCACAGATTTTTCATTTGTATGAGTAAAATCCCTGATAGCAGCCTTGGGGGATCCAATCTCAGCAACCTCAATATTGTCATCTTTTTCAACCAAAGGTGACACTGTTTCAGACTGCCTCGCTACGTTAACCGAATCAAATTGCTTGTTACGCTCGATACTTGAAGGATATGTAACCGGTAACTGATCAATATCATGAGCCGAAAATGGATCATTTAATGAATTTGAACGCGAAAAAAGAGTCTGATTTAGCACTGACAATGAAGCAAGTGGACTCTTTGATGGGGTGGGAGAAGCAATATGATGAACAGAACTTTCTGCCCCCGGTCTGTGCTGCATAGGTGTTTTGCTGCTTAGCCCTTTTAACAAATTATCTATGTCTGATAAGACACGGCTACGCTTTGGCAACTTTCCACTTCTAGAAGACTTCAAATCTATTTTTGGGATATCTTGGAAATCTGGAAGACGTAACTTCTCTAACTCAATTGGTTTGATCCTCAAGCGCTCTTGTAAAAGACATACTGCACGATCTCCTTCAAGGTCTTCGCCATTATAAGAAAGCAGTTGATCCAAAATCTCATCAACCTTGTCTTCTTCCTTATGTATTGAACCTATGTACGTTCCAATAAACAATCACATGACACATTTATAGAAAATGGACGTGGAAAACAAAATTAAATGTAACGGTAAAAAAAAAAAAAAAAAAGAAAGGAGATTGTGGTAAAAATCAAACAATTTTTTTTAATAAGAGAAAAACAAAAATATATTCTAAGAAAATAAACTTGTTCTCTCAGATCTGCTAACCAGCTAGTTCTGTTTGCTGTGACGTAAACTTGTGATCAGACTCTGGTTGCGAGCTGTGATAAACTGGACTGTTAATGCTTGAATCAAAAGTCTCTTGCGAGGACAGAACATTCTTATTAGTCTCTGAAATCTCCGATGAATATAGATGCTTGTATTTAACCGATCTCCTGTGTTACGAATTGTAAAGAGGTGAGTACGGTATGAAAATGTCCATAATGCAGAAAATTATGATACGGAAACTTCCTCATACTTCAGCATCCCTGGTCGACGTCGTCGCTCAATCTGAGATGGATTCTGCTCATCTAACTCTGACAGAGGGCCACCCATCTGCTTCTGTATTTCTCTTTTGGCATCTATGCAAGAAGCAATACACAGTAAAACTAGCGTTGTAAAACAATGGCAGTGAAAAGTCAAGGCTACAATGAAAATGCAACTTACTTTCATGTCTTTCAAAGGCCATGAAAAACGTCTCTGGGTCTTTCAGACTTTTTATGTCCAATGTCGGTTGTACGAAACTCATAGCAGGCTGACTGTAAATGAAGATAAAGCATGTTTCAAATACTAATTGGAGAATGGATCGATTAAGAAAACAAGAGAGATCAAGCTTTTACCTGGAATTGGGTTTCAAAGAGAACCGAGCCCGTTTACGACCCAAGGCTGGCCTTCGTTCTCGGGGATTACCCTCAACCATGCCAGGAACGGTTTCATTCCTGTCTGTCGAAACCTTAGATTTCAAAACTTTGGAACTATCATCTACAATGACTTTTGCCTGGTCTCTTAACTTAAGGGGACTTCGTAATGCCTGGATAGCAGCAAGGTTTAAAAAGAACCATAATCATTATCTTGTAATCAAATTGAAGTTATAGCCCAATTTCGGCACAAAAACCATAACAGCAATAACAAATCGCTCTAATCAACACGAAAAATGAGTTCGAAACGTAAATTCTTCGTTTTCACTCGGTAATTGTTCAGACCCAGATCAAATTATTCGCATTAAGCTAAAAATTGAGCTTATAACTCTCAAAATCGTGCACATTTTCTCAGCTATGCCCCCAAAAGAAAATGAAATACCATAAATTACTTTGATTTTCTCAGTCACCAAGCAATACCCTTATCATCAAACACAGCAACACTTGCAGAAAGCTATATACACAAGTTAAAAACTGAAATTGAACAAAACCCAAGAAAGCTAAAAAAAAAAAGATCATAGACTGAAGAAGAAAGAGAGTACCATGGACTTGAGGTTGTTGTGGATGGTTTGAAGATCGTGATCGAAATCGTAGGGCTTCGAAGCTTCTGGTAAGACCTGGAAGGTTTTGGGGAAGAGGGCAAGACCCGAGTATCCCTGAAGCGGATCAACAAGATCGGAGCCCCGATTATCGGTCACCATTTTCTCATTGGGGGCTTTTTCTGAGACGGAGACCAGAACCCAACCCTAAAAATGCGACAGACAAAGGGAGAGAGAATTCGAAAACAGGGAGCGAGCGGGAGCGGGGACTCTGGTACTGTTTCTACCTTTTGTTTTTGTTTTTGCATATATGCCCCTGAAGATACGGTTTTTTATCTGTTGGTGAGTACCATAGGAGTGTCCAAAATCTACGCTCGAGCGCGTAAGCCACTCAACTTACACTACTTTGACGATGAATTTACTGATCCGTAATGGACTAGAAAAAAATTAATAAAAGGGCCGTTTGGTTCGCCCGTTCCATTCGCCCGTTCCATTCCATTGGAATGGAAAATCCATTTGAATGGGTGTTTGTTTCAACAACTCTAAATTTTCTATTCAAATGGTCTTTTGGAATGAGTGTTTGTTTCAACAATTTAGTTTTTCCATTCAAATGGTTCATCAGTCACATCAACTATTTGAATAGATTTTTGTGTCTTGAATGAGAATGGAGGGGAAGAGGTGTTTTTGAATGGTCCATTCCAATACTCCCATTCTAATTATAACACATTCCACTATTTTTTCCATTCAAATGTCTTCCATTCCAATTATAACCCATTCTACAATTTCCATTCAAATACACACATTCAAATAGGCGAAACAAACGGGGCCTTAGTGATTCATTTTGGCCCCGTTTGTTTCGCTTATTTGAATGTGTGTATTTGAATAGAAATTGTGGAATGAGTTATAATTGGAATGGAAGACATTTGAATGAAAAAAATAGTGGAATGGGTTATAATTAGAATGGGAGTATTGGAATGGACCATTCAAAAACACCTCTTCCCCTCCATTCTCATCCAAGACACAAAAATCCATTCAAATAGTTGATGTGACTGATGAACCATTTAAATGGAAAAACTAAATTGTTGAAACAAACACTCATTCTAAAAGACCATTTGAATGGAAAATTTAGAGTTGTTGAAACAAACACTCATTCAAATAGATTTTCCATTCCAATGGAATGGAATGGGCGAACCAAACGGCCCCTTTCCCTTTCTCTCATTTGATTACTTATTTGAGGATATTATTTTGGAGAATTCATCTAATTTCATATCTTGTTGTAGCGTGATTTACGATTTAGAATTAGAACTTTATCGAATTGCATTAACTACACCACAATACATATATTTAAGCGGAAATTTGATTTTTTATGGTAATTTTTCAAAAAAAAATTAAAAATCTCGAATTTTGAAATTATTTGAAAAATCTCAAATTTTAATTAGAAAAATATTATTTTTAAGAGTATATTGCAATAACATTACTTTTTATTAATTAACGATATACTTGAAGTAACCAATCAAGTTACTTAGAGAAAAATTAATTAAGCATAAGAATATTTAATTAAGGATAAACAAGATAGTGGTAAAAATGGAGAAAATGATGTGAAAAATTGTAGCAATACAATTCCACATGTTAGAAAATTATTACGTCTTTAACACCTCAAACTACAAATAAACAAGTGTGAGTAGTTCCAATTACCATCACCATGTGTTAGATAGCCAGTGTTTCTGATGCAGGTAATATCAACCATATTGTCAGTAAAAAAAATAGAAAGATGGTTAGTTTTTCTGACACGGATGATTCCAGTCATTCAGTCAGAAATATAGATAAACAATACTGAAAATAAATAATTAAAAAGTTAGATTTTTTACACGGGTGATTCTAGTTATTTTGTCAAAGATAAAAGAAAATAGAAATACTGAATTTAATGTGAACGGTTGCAAACAATGGTCGTATATACTACAACTTAACTTACTAAACAACTCAGAATCACGGATCTATAGGTATTTAAATGTTAATACAATATATATAATTAGCAGACTATAAATATTTAGAGTAATAGAAAATAATAGAGTGAGTATCTTAATATTCCCAAAACCTGCATGATGATGATGATAATAATAATAATAATATATAAATATGTCGTTGTATGTGTATATATATATATATGATGAGAAAGTTGATTTCAGATAGGTTGGTTTTAATTTATGTAAGAAAAGAAATAAAAGGGTATTAATATATATATATATACACACGGGTAAAGATATGGTAATGTAAGGAATTGGTTTTGGTCAAAAGAAAGTAACAGACAAAAGAAACTTTTTGACTTAAAATCGGCAAAACGGTATTAGATGGAATAAGAAGAATGATAATAATATAGTATATATATATATATATATATATCAGGGTCGGCTCAATAAATTTCGGGACTTAAGGCGAAAATTTAAAAAATATATATATTTTGGAATTAAATTGTTCTCATAAGAAACTTTTAGACGAGTGTCTTTGAAAAAAATTTAATATTATTTTTGAAGATAGAAGATAACTTTTTTTAGATATATTGGTCAAGTAATAAAATATGTAAACTATAATATATTTTGATTTGATTAAATATACCAATAGTCGATTTGGTAGGAAAATTAACTTAATAACTGAAAGAATAGACATTAAATAAGAAATTAATGACATTTAAAAGTTTTGGAAGAAACAAGCTTTATAACAAAATACAATGAAATAAAAATAAAAATTTGTTCCAATTTTAGAAATAAAGCAAGATGCCTACCCTTTTTTTTTGCAATAAATAAAAAATTCATGAATTTTAGAAAAATACATTGATTTATTGAACTGAGATTAAGATTTTTGTAGTATATTGAAATCACTATATATTATTTATATATTTTAAGCCTACGCATAGAGATTAAGAACTTTCGAATATATGAAATCTTTAAAGGAAATTAGTAATTTGGGGCCTTAACTCGAGGTGAGGCCTAAGGCGATTGCCTTAATGGCCTTATCCTCGAGCCACCCCTAATATATATATATATATATATATATGTAAGCTTGTGTATAGGTGGTATATGTATAGATGATAAGGTTATGAAGATGATAATAAGCTTCAGTGAATAGCTTTGAGAATATAGAAGTGACTAAAGTAAAATGTTAGAGAGAGAGAGAGAGAGAGCTTTGACTAAGAGAATAAAAAAATTGGAGAGAAGTATTTAATGGTAGCCGAGATTAGAACTGTCGGGTAAAAGCAAAGGGAGTTGTTCTTTTATTTATGTATGTAAGTCCCCCTCTTTTTATTACAACAAAAATATAGCCCTATATAGGAAGTATTATAACAGTAAAAGAGCTCAAAGGCTCTTGGCTTGTTGACAGTAATCCACCAACATGTCTCCAGCTAAGTTGAAGAAGCCTTTGGTGTTGACACATCATGCTTAATAATAGGGTCTAATAGGAGCTTGACACATGATTTTTTTTTTTTTTCTTAGGCTAAAGTTAATTTCTAATAACTAGTTATACCCCAAAATAAATATTTTGAATATTTAATAAAGTAATAATTTATGCATAGTATTTGTGATAATGTTTTGATTATTGGTACAATAGTAAATGCCACCAAAGTTTTATGACTTATTTATTAGAAAAATATTTTAATAAAGTTGTTTATTAAAGTTAAGATATTTTTTCTATTAAATCAAATAAGATTGTTCACAACTAATAAGAGAAGTTGGACACTTCTCTTGGATCGTATTGCAAGACTTTGTGCATTTATAGTGTGTCTTAATCTATATAGGTGTGACCATGTACAAAAAGTCTTGGTGTATATTGAACATAGACTATGTAAAATATATTCGTATAATAAGTGTCATTGATAAGAACATATTCTCACAAACTTGATAATTAACGCATATCTTTCTTAATCCCAAAATAGGTGATGAACTCATATTCATAATTTGTATTATTTGAGATGTTAAAAGGTACATATAAAGAAATTAACGATCTAAACCCTGACATTTTGGTAATGCAATATTATGGGTATTAGGAACATAGATATGCTTATAAATATGGAATCAGCAACTCTATTATATAGAGATGTGAATACCGCCTTGAGGAGCTATAGGAACATGGATGATTTAAATCTTAACTAAGTAATTAATAAAATTGGAAATTTTATACAAGTCTGGTCATCCATTGGATATAGTCTTGTATCAAGGAATTGAAAGATGTAATTTGAGGAGTAAAATGGTAATTTTACTTAGCTTCAGTTATCGATATTCATGTGGGGATACACATGCACATATTAATTATTTAATAAATATAATTTTAATTATAAAGTATCTTGTAATATTTATTTGATTGAAGAGTACATTTTGGACATTTAGTGAAATAAGTCCATAACTAATAGTACAAGTCCACTTGTATTAAGACTTAGTTGTAATTTGGCCTTTGTCTATTGGAGCTTGAATTAAATAGGTCTATTTGGGTTCCCAACCTACACCAACATCTTAGGTTGCATGATATTAACTAGGCTCAAATAGTTTTCTGGGTAATTACACAAAATGGATAAAAAGGCCGGACTGAGAGATAGGCCTTGGGAGTCCACCACACTTCTTATTAATCAGAGAAATTAGGTCATCCCTTAGGCCCACTAGGGTTGGCCGAATTCCTCTCTCTTCTTTTAGGCTCCTCTCTCTTCCTTTGTATGTTGCGATTCAATTTTTGATTGAAACATTAGTTTGACGACTGCACATAAAACTGAGAGAGAAATGAGAGGGAGAAATCTTGGAGCTAACCAATGGAAGCTATTAGAGTTTTTGGATTCTCACTTGAAGATTGATCAAAATCTAGGTGCCCACTCAATTCTGCAGTTACGAGTTTGGTGCATAGGAAAGAAGACTCATTAGTTGAGGTACACAATCTCTTGTATGTATTTAGACCATAACAAAGATCCTAAAAGGTTTTATGAAAAACTATAATCTGAAATTTTTTTGTTTTCCATGCTTCCGCTCATCTTTGATTTTGTCACGTTTTTCGTAAATAATTACCAATAATATACTCAATACATAAATTAAAGCTTATAAATATATCAAGTGTAAAAATATATATGATTGGCTATTTAACCATAAAAAAATAAAAACAGACAATTATTAAAACGAAGTGTAAAAAGATGACATCCACTCTAATTTCCCTTCAATTTATATAAATTTTTAAATATGTTGACAAGTATAAGTCTTAACAAGCGTTTTCTAATATATAAATTTTATAATCCTTATTAATTTATCTTTTATGTTTAGATTTTTTCTTCATGTTCAGAGACAAATACTTGAATTAATTTTTTTTCTTATTGTTTATGTATTTTTATATTTATGAAAATTCTTTTTTTATGTATCATATAAGCTTTATTTTTAATGAAAATTAATCAACTGAAATATCTTACCTTTTAGGGGTAAAAAAAACTTCTAGTAAAATTCCAGGAAATTTTGGGAAATGTCGACGAAACTTCGTAAAAATATCGATTTCAAAAATTTGAGGCGTAATTTTTCAGAAATTTTGGGAAATTTAAGGAAGTTAAAAAAAACAAAAATTAATAGTAACTTTTAACGATTGTACAAATTTTTACACATTTTATAAACCATATACATATATATTTAAACATAAATTATTTTCTATAAATATTTTTCTAAACCTTGCATAAATTATTGCATAAATTATTTTATATATGATTGTTCTTTATACTTTAACTCTACCAATTCTATCCTTTCTTTCATTTTAATCATACTTTATAATTCATGAATGTAATACATTCAAATATTTCCATGAAATATTTTATCTTTTCTTTCATTTTAATCATACTTTATAATTCATGAATGTAATAAATTCATGTATTTTCAGAAAATATAATGATTTCTATAGTTTTAAATTATACTAAACTTCCTTTTAATTTTTCAATATTCTATATAAAAATTCGAATTTTATTTTTCAAAATTTCCACTGATATCAACGCTTTCTTCGATATTTCTTTAATTTTGGAATAATGATGTTTTCACTAAAACCGATATTTTGGTCCTTAGGTGCAATTAACCCATAATTCTTAACTAATGCGACTATATAAATTCATTTAACCACAAAATCGTACCATCTATACCTATAGTAAATGGTGATATAAATCAATTATTTTGAAGGATATATCTTAATATTGACCAAATTTTGTTTAATTTATACCTTACTCTATAGATATTATTTCTATTATCTTTTAAATTTAAAATTTTTGACAAATTCATATCTTTTTTTGTTCACTAATTTTTATGACGAGTTTACTAAAATATCTTTTTAGGATTTAAACATATATGAATAGATTTAAAATTAAATTAAGATAAAGTGATAAAAAACTAATATTAAAAAAATTATAACATATTTGAATAAAAGAAAAATTTTAAAGGTGAGGAAGACAAGTTTTTTTAACCTAAATTATTTTCAAATTTAAAATGTTTTAATTTAGATATTAATTTAGGATTTAAAGCTACAAAATTATTTGAGTCAACTCACTAGTCAAAATTGGTGTTCGACCTAAATAAGAAATAAATTTGTCATAAATTTTATATCTAAAGAATACTATTGATATTATTTATTATACAACGTATAAATTGAACAAAATTCAAAACATAAGGTAAAATTATATAATCATCCATTTTTGTTAATCACCACTCTAAAGAAATGAGTTAACCCATAAAAATGCTAAATATATCACTCTAATCCTAATTTTAATAACTAATTGGCATTTGATTCATTAGTTGATGAGTGATTCAATTAATGTATTATTTTATAAATGACATTAATGTCAAACTATGATTGTATGAGCCAAGTTAACTACCTAACTCAATAAAATGATGACAGATTATTTGGTAGGAGATAAAGAGAGAGAAAATTAATATTAGTACTTGTAGTGATACTCTTAATTGGGAAAAAAAATACAAAGAAGAAGATTGTAAATGGTCACTACTCGTTATACGTCTGTGGTTTTTTAATATTATTTTCTTTTGTAGCTTAAACCTTTCAATTTATAAATTTGCAACTATCATGTCCAAACCATCATATGAATTGTGAAGTCGTTGAGAGTTGGAGTACTGTCATAAACACTAATTTTTATACTAAAATTGTTCATCAACTGATATGACATAATCCTAATAGTACGTATTATTTTAAAGTAAAAATAACATACGGCTAATAACAATTATTAAATTACAAGTAAAAAAAAAATAAAGTTGGTACCCGTAGACAGAGCTGTCAAGAGGGCCAGGCTGGTCCATTAGTACGACAGCACAGCACAGAACAATACAACTTAAGCGCGACATGATACGCAAAAATGTAAGCCGTTCTAGGCACGGTCCAGTTATATGGGCCGTGTTAGGCTCGTAATTTAAGAACAATGGGCTGAACACAGTACGACACGCTTGTAGGCGCGACATGACCTATCAATACGGCACAACACAACATGCTAGCACGTAGACACGACATATTATACATGTATTATTTTAAATTATTTTTTCAATATATAAGGGTCCATTTGGTAGGGGGTAATGGAAAGGAAAAGAATAGGAATGATTCCAAAAGAGCCTAATTCCAATATTTAGTTGAGAAGTCCAAATCAGTAAAGCATTTCCAATGAAAAGACTATTCACCCACTTTAATGGAATAACAATTCCATCAAAGATTGGGTGGAATAGCTTTTCTATTCCATTAGCTTTTTCTTGTTGCCCTAATTAACCTCATACATGACTCTCACCCAAGCGAACAGATACACCTAAGCCAATATCAATGCCTCCATCGCTTCTCTCTGTCACCCACTCCAACATCGACATCCAACCGACCAGCAACACTTCGTGGCTTATCCTCTTCCGTTGACGCTATGTCATCACACTGGAAATGACAAGTTTCGAAGTTTTCAAACTCTTCTATAATTTTTTTTTAAAAAAAAAACTCTTCTATAATTTGTTTGGTAATAAGGAAATCTGTTAAAAATGAAAATGAAGATGTATATATCTATGTGTGTTTATATAATATATATGGTTGCTAATCCAAAAGGTTTTTCTTTTTTTACCTATGTATAGATATTTTTTTTAGCTGGTGATCCAATGACTATAATGAGATAAATGAAAATACGTTCATCATTATTGTTATTTCTCTCTCTTATTTTTTTACTATAAAAAAATATGCATAATTAATTTTTATTGACCAAAATGATACCTATGTATAGGTAAAAAAAAAAATACCTACTGGATTGGTGCCCTATATATATGTGCTGTTGTAAATGAGACTGAATGAACAGAAAAAAAAAACAAATAAATCTAGTAATTATACCCATTCCATTGGGAGATATATATAGAAGCTTAATGGGTTTGATTCTTTATCCTGAAGCATATAAGGGAATTCTAATAGGTTTATTTCTTTTCTATCATCTCTATTATTGAGAGAAATCTCCAAATCCAAAAAAAAAAAGAACAGAGTAATAAACCTAAATGCGAAAAAAAAAGTAGTGTTAGAGAAATTATGCAAGAAAAAACTCATTGAGTTTGTTTTGAGGTCCTACAGACTCCATAAAGGCTTAAACCCGAAAAATGCATAAAGGACTTAAACCTAATTTTAGGAAAAAAAAAAAAAAAGCAGAAAAAAATAGATGTGAGTTCAAAAAAAACCCATTATGATATTTTTTTCTTTTTCTTTTTTATTTTTATTTTTTATTTTTGCTAGGAAAGATACATTGTCCAACTTGGGAATCACAAAAGAAAAAGTTTACAATTAGTAGTAGGACTAGTCACACAAATCATGCAAAATATTAACATAAATAAGATAAAGAAATAAGCAACCAAAAGGTAATTAGCCTATTTGATATATTATTGGATAAGAATGTTGCTTTAGTATTTTTTCTGTTTTGGTTTATATTTTACAATCGAATTTTATGAATATTAGGAGATGTGTATTACGACATATACATATATATGTATTCTTTTTTGTTCTCATAAATTTACTGGAATATACGTGATGATCATATATATATATATATATGTTGGGTTTATTGTAATAATATTAATATTGAAATTTGGGGCTTGGGATGTGAATGGTCCAAAATCAAAGCAAAAGTATTGAGAGACCCTTTTGTATGTACACGGCACAGTTAATCAAATTGACACTTATTGAGCTACATAATGAGAGAAAATTTAAAGCAGAGGGAAATTTCAAACTAGGACACTTGAAAGAACTTGAGAATAAGTTGTGTGGCAGGATGTCTAGGTGTGATCTACAAGCCAAACCACATATTGAGTCAAGAATGAAAACTTTGAAAACTCATTTTCAAGTGGTTCATGAAAAGTTAACTAGTCCATATTGTAATGGCTTTGGATAGGATAGTGAAAAGAAGGTTGTAACTACAGAGAAGCCAGTATGAGATGTATATCTAGATGTAATTAAAAAGATTACTTTTTTTATTATTTCTTACTTTGTCAAAATAAATTATTATGTTTTAACTATTCCATTATTTTCTATAAAATGTGGAGTTATAAAGAAGCAATACCATACAAGACAAAAGTATTTCCTTTTTATGATAACTTGTATATAGTATTTGGTAAAGAATGTGCCACTGGAAGAAATGCAGAGACTCTAGTTGATGTTATTGATAAGCTCGATAATGATGAAGAGGATTTCGACAACACTAACAATAGGATAGATACTGAAGTGGTATAATCTATGTCATGCTCAGAACCACCAAAAGTTACCCAATCTCAATCTCAATCAGATGGATCATCTAAAAAAAAAAGGAAAAATATTAGCAATGGAGATACTTATGAAGAACTTAAGGAGTCTTCTTATGTTATTGCACGAGTTAATAAAAAAGCCTTCATTCGTTTGAGCAAAGCTATTGGTGAGGATATGAATGAAAAGCATATGCAACTTAGAGATGAATTAAATAGGACGACGACACTTATCACAATGGAGCATCATAAGGTAGCCCATATGATCATGTAAGAAAATGCTATGGTCTCCTATTTTTTTAGCGTTCTCGATAATGGTAGGCATGAGTGGGTGAAAGCTCTCCTTGATGGAACTATCTAGAACAACACCTTGAAATTATAAAGATAATCTTTTGAGAGGCAACTTTTGTATATTTGGTATAGTTGATCGCTATCTTTTGGGTATTAGCATATGTGTCATCATATATGACTTTGGTTGATCATATAATATGTAGGTGATTTAGCTAAGTATAACTAAAAATATGTCCAGAGATGATATAAACATCTTATTGCCTATTTTGATTATTTGAAAGGTATTGACATGTCAGTATGACTTGAAGTATTATATTATCATATAATTAATGTAACTTTTCTTTACTAATGTAGCAATGGCACAAGTAATTTGATCAAGCCTTTTTTCTCATTTTCTTTAGTACTAATTTTGTTTTTGCATGAAAAATATAATATTAATGAAAAAAGAAAAATTATTAACAATTCATATTTTATGAAGAAACTAATGATTTTTATTTTTATTTTTAAATACTTTTTAAATATTTTTTACTTGTCAAATGCATTTTTTATTAAAAACATGACACTAATGAATTAATTTAATATTAAATATAATTTAAAATACTTAAAATATTCATTTTAAGCTTAAGGGTATTTTTGTCATAATACAACTAATTTCATTCATTTCCACAATCAACTAAACATAAGAATACCCATTCAGCTATTGATTCCACCACTCTAACCAAACAGCATAATTACATCACCATTTTTTTTTTCCATTCCATTCTAATTACTATTACTTAATTTTGAAATATTGATGTTTTCAGTACTAAAATCGATATTTTGGTCCTTAGGTGCAATTAATCCCATAATTCTTAACTAACGCATAAAATCATACCATATAAACCTATAGTAAATAGTGATATAAATCAATTCTTTTGAATGATATATCTTAATTTTGACACAATTTTGTTAATTTATACCTTACACCATAGATATTATCAATATAATCCTTTAAATTTAAAATTTTTGACAAATTCATATCCTTTTCTGTTCGCTAATTTTGATTGATGAGTTTACTAACATATCTTTTTAGGATTTAAACATATATAAATGGATTTAAAATTAAATTAAGATAAAATAATAAAATAACTAATATTAAAAAAATTACAACATATTAAAGGAAAAACTTTAAAGGTGAAGAAGACAAAATTTTTTAACCTAAATTATTTTCAAATTTAAAATTTTTTATTTTTGATATTAATTTAGGATTTAAACCTACAAAATTATTTGAGTAAACTTACTAATTAAAATTGGTGTTTGACCTAAATAAAAAGTAAATTTGTCATAAATTTTAAATCTAAAGAATACTATTGATATTATTTATTATACAACGTATAAATTGAAAGTCAAAACATAAGGTAAAATTATATAATCATTTATTTTGTTAATCACCACTCCAAAGAAATGAGTTAACCCATAAAAATACTAAATATGTCACTCTATTCCTAATTTTAGTAACTAATTGGCATTTGATTCGTTAGTTGATGAGTGATTCAATTAATGTATTATTTTATAAATGATATTAATGTCAAATTATGATTGTATGAGCTAAATTAACTACCTAATTTAATAAAATTGATCACAAATTATTTGATTAAAAAAGAGAGAGAGCGAGAATTAATATTAGTACTTGTAGTGATACTCTTGACCGGGAAAAAAAATACGAAGAAGAAGACTATAAATGGTCACTACTCGTTATACGTCCATGGTTTTCTAATATCATTTTCTTTTGTAACTTAATCCTTTCAATTTGTAATTTTACAACTATCATGTCCAAACCTTCATATGAATTGTGAAGTCGTCGAGAGTTGGAGTTGTCACAAATACTAATTTTTATACTAAAATTGTTTATCAACTGATGTGACATAATCCTAATAGTACATATTATTTTAAAGTAAAAATAATATATGGCTAATCACAATGATTAAATTATGAGTGAAAAAAAGAATAAAGTTGGTACCTGTAGACAGAGCTGTCAAGAGGGTCGGGATGGTCCATTAGCACAACAGCATAGCACAGAACAACACAACTTAAGCACGATACGAAAATGCTAAAATATGGGCCATGCCAGGCTCATAATTTAAGCACAATAGGCTCAGTACGGTACGACAGGCTTCATGCCAGGCCAATGATTTTGAATCTCGGCTACGGCATGGTACGACTAAGAAGTGAGTATGACACGACACAAAAACACGTTTGTGCCCAAATTTAATGGGTCGTCTCAGCACAGCACGACATGTTTGACTGGTCACTACTCATGGTATATAAAACATTCACTAATTGTCATGTGGTTCTTTTTTTTTGCAATTTAGTCCTTTATGTAAATTCCAAACAATTTGGTCCAGACTATCATACATTTTAAATTTTCAAAATGATTAATATGTCATAATCTTAAATCTTATGTTATTTTAAACTAAATCACACTTTCTTAAAGTACAAAAATAATGTATGGGTGACCAAGGTTACTCGACGACTATATGTTGATGGTCGAGAGAATAGCAAAAGAGTTACAACTGAAAAGGTAGAGAAAAGATAAAAGAGATGGACGAAAGAGAAAGAAATGACAAAGAAAGCACGTTGGCAAAATCAAAATAGGTTAGGACTTATGATGATGGACGATAAAAACAATGTGATATTGTTTCCTTTCTGATTGTGGCGAAAAATGATGAATGAGAGGGTTCTATAAGGGGTTTAGAAGTTTTGCTATTGATTGGCAACATATAAAAAATATCACAACTAAATTGTCACAAATTTTTGAAACCAATATGTTAGAGACTAGTAGTAGCCAATTAACAAATAAAAATAATATATATATAGGGCACCAATCCAGTAGGTATTTTTTCTTTTTACCTACACATAGGTATCAATTTGACCAGTGAAAATTTATCATACATATTTTTTTATTATAAAAAGAAGGAGAGATAAATAGCATTAATGATGCACGTCTTTTCATGCATTTCATTATAGCCATTGGATCATCATCTAATGGTGATCCAACGGCTTAAAAAAAAATATCTACACATAAGTAAAAAGAAAAAATTATCTACTGGATTGGCAACCATATATATATATATAGTCCTTCCAAAAAAATTTGAGTTTCTGGTACTAACAATCCCTTAATTCCCTAAATAATGACCATGTAGTACAAGAATTAAATAAAATTTTAAAAATATATAAGATGATAATAACGTCATTTTTAGATTAAAACTGATGTTTTTGAGAAAGGAATAGACATTCTCAAGCCTTAGAAACTTGCATACAAATATAAACTAAGAGGACACTCCAAAAAAAAGAATTTATATCCATTACGTACGCATCATTTTCTCTTGTCTAATTTTTTACAGCATTAACAATTTTTTGATAAAAAAGACGTTATTAAATATAATGAATTATTAATATTTAGAGAAACTTTTGGAGATTTATTTAGTCTAAGGACTAAATGGTCACTACATGAAAAATTCAGGGACCTTTAGTAATATAAACCCCAAAGATTTTTCCAAAAAAAAATAGAAAGAAACGTGGACGGCAGGATTCGAACCTGCGCGGGCAGAGCCCACATGATTTCTAGTCATGCCCGATAACCACTCCGGCACGTCCACCCAGATGTTGATCATTTATAAAACTTAATATAACACCAAATTATTTAAAATAAATCAGCACGCCTCGAGCCCCTCTGGCGCCACACTCGACGGGGAGGTTTTAAAGCAAAGCATAAGGATGTGAAGAGTAATTAAACCCAACCCAGATTCTCCACGTACCCTCAACGCACCCACCGCTACTCCCCAACCCCAAGGAAGCACACTACCTTTTCCCAGTTTTTCATTCAATTTGATGAACTAAAATAAGGTTCCCTCTCCTGTTTCCCTTCTTCTTCTTTGCTTTTTATTTTTGTTTTTTATTTTTATCATTTTCTTAAAAAGGAATAAAATAGTTTTCTATTTGAATTAGAAAAGCAAATTTGACTTTTTTTTTCCCTTTAAATCCCAAAATCTTTTTTGATTTTTTTTCCTTCCATTTCATGTTCAATATCTTATGCTGTTACGGTATTGGGTAGTTGCAATTGCAGACTTAACACTTTAACGCCAAAGAGTATTGGGTACGCTTGTTAAGGAACATTATATAGCATCAATTCCAGTATTTAATCCTCTTAACATTCGGTTCTCATCTTTCTTTCTTTCTATCTTTTTTTTTTTTTTTTTTGGGGGGGGTTATGTCTGTTTTTGTATTCTAAATGTTTGCATTTAATAGCTTTGTTGAATAGTTGATTTTCTCGCCCAAATTTAAGATCAGAACCGTAACATTTTTCTGGGTCATTTCTCAGGTTGCGGATTTCACTCGGGTAGCTTCTAAATATTGTGTAAAAATGGGGGTTGATGATGATTCTTATTGGCCCAGCTGACTAGTTTTGCAATCTATTCAAGCATATTGATTGGAAGAATTTTGGGTGGGGTGTTGAGTGGTGTCTGACAATGTCTGTGTCAAAGCCGAGCCGAGATGAGGTGGGTAGGCGAAACCTTCCTTCTTGGATGAACAAGGGTGAATCTCCTGTGAAGAAGCCAACTGGGGTTCGTGATAGTGACGAAAGTAATGAAGGGGAGAAACCAAAGCAAGTCAAAGGGGATCATAGTAAGAGAGGTTCAGGTGCCAAGGGTATGGAGAACAACAAGAAATCTTCTGCGTCGAGTTCCGGAACCGGGAACTTCTCCAAACTTATGGTAGATTTATAGAACTGGGTGTGATTTATCAGCTTGCATTGTCGTTTTTTTCGGATTGGTAAAACTAATTTGATGTTACAATTGTGTTATTGACAGGAAGGGGTGGTGTTTGTGCTATCTGGGTTTGTTAATCCCGAGCGCGGCGTATTAAGATCACAGGCTATGGAGATGGGAGCTGAGTACCAGCCTGACTGGAACTCAGGTTGCACACTCTTAGTTTGTGCATTTCCTAATACCCCAAAGTTTCGACAAGTTCAGGCTGATTGTGGGACCATTGTTTCAAAGGTCTATTTTATTCGTCTTACTTCCACCTTTTTGTTTGTGGGGTTTGTTTGGTTATGCATTATATTCAATATTATCCCGAGTGTGAAATTCATTGTTTCTTATCACAGTGCGAAATTTCATCGTTTCTTGTCCGTTGTAACTTGATTTGGTTTATCTGAATATGGCCCTTGTAGAAAGGCTGTTCAATGAGCCTACTTCCCTAATGTTCTTTGACAAGCCTAATGTGGCATTTTACATTTGTTTGTGGATTGCATTAGTTTGCATTGGCTACTCTTAACTTCCTTAAGTATATTATATTAGGATTTGGCAGCACAGTTCTTCTTTGGGTTCCATTAGTAATCTACAAGGATGCATTCAATGATTAGTCAGATATTATATATTTGGAGCATCATTTCCAATAGTGTTTGATGATGCTAATGATCCTACATTTGTCTCTGAAGTTTCTAGTTTTCTTAATTTTAGGAATGGATATCAGATTGTCATTCACAGAAGAAGCTTGTTGACATTGAAAGTTACCTTATGCATGCTGGGAAACCATGGCGTCGAAGCAGCGTTGCGCATGAAGGCAGCAAAGGTAAGATAATTGTTTGTTCGTATGAGCATAAGGTGATTTGATCGTTACGTTGACTTATGATAATTTTATATTGCTAAAGACTGCTTAAAGAAGTTGACATGTTGAACTGAAAATGTTGCTTTTGTGTTTCTCCGAGTTTCAGAATATTGTGTCTCTATTGGAGTACATGTTGTAGTTTCTGGATTGTTTACAGAATCCTTTCATATGCTCTATCACTATCTATGATGAGTTCATGCTATGAATTCAGCGGTGCTTGCAGAATCGAAGGCATCCTCATCTAGGAGATCTCAGAAGCAAGATGGAGGATCACATTTAAAAGTAACTGCATCAGCTGTTACCAACGTACATTTCTGAGTCATAGAAAGTTTGCATGACTAAGTTGGTGGAATTATCGTCTCTCTGTACCATACTGAGTTTATTCCTGTCCCATGCATGACAGAAAAAAGAATCTCATCCTGCCAAAGCATGCTTGTCTCCTTCTAAAGTGAGAAAGTGGGCCATTGATGATTTGAACAGTACAATTTCCTGGCTGGAGAGTCAAGAAGAAAAAGTAAGTCACTAGGTTGTCCACTGGTGTGTTCTGTCTCTCTAACTTAAACGTATTGAAACACGCACCTCAGGGCACGGATATAAAACTTGTATGTAATTGTCTTCAGTAATCTTGTGTTTTGTACCACCACTATTTCTGTTTTGTGATGAGCCACTTCAAGCTTTATAAACTTTTCCCCCTCCTTCATTATTTCCGTTTCATGATTCATGTGTATGTACTTTTTGTGCTGATATAGTTTCATGTGATCAGTCTTTTTTTTTTTTTTTTTTTCATAAAAAATCTCTGTAGATTTCCGTACAATATTCTTAATAAGTAAAAGTTTACCTTGCCTTTGTCAAACGGGTAATCATAATTTGTGCTTCAGAAAGATTATCGTCGTTGTCTTCTTCTTTTACAGCCAGAGCCGAGTGAGATAAAGAAAATAGCGGCTGAAGGGATTTTAACTTGTTTGCAAGATGCGATAGATTCTCTTAAACAAAAGCAGGTATTATTGCAAAAGCACATTTACTTTGGGTTAAGAAAGGGAAGAAAAGAAGAAGTTTGTTTACACATTTGATTCAGAGACATATAGAATTTGCAAAGATGGAAGTTTGTTTCTCAGTACTTGAGCTTACTAGGAAACTGACAGATTTATAGGCTTGTAGAACTTTTCGGAATCCCAGAAATAACAAAATCCATTCTCCAACCCTCCAATAATGATATCTTCTTAAAAACACGCAACCAAGTTAACCCGTGATACTTGTAGAGTTTTATATAAACGAAATTCATAAGAGATAACCCTCTGATTACATATGCTAATTTGTTTCCTAAATCATTAATTTGTTATCGTCTGATGAATCTTGATGCAGGAGGTCGGGAAAATAACCGAGGAGTGGAAATTCGTCCCCCGTGTGGTTGAGGAGTTAGCGAAGCTTGAGGGAATGGGAGAAAATGGCGCCTTGATACCGAAGGAAGATCTTTACAAGCAAGCTATGGAATGCAAACTTGTTTATGAGACAGAACTTGGTAGTTTAGAAGATGATGAATCATTACAAAAGAAGAAAAAACCCAAGACTGGGGAACGAAAAAAGATAGGCGAAAGAGGAGCAGGATATGACAGTGACGAAACTATCGAGATGACAGAAGAAGAAATAGATCGTGCATACAATACTGTATCTTCTAAGCTCCATAAATACTGACTCAGTAACTGAACTCTCTGTTGAAGTTGAAAGTTGGTATTTTTGTTCAAATTCGTTTGCCGCTTTTTTTCTTTTTTTTTTTTAAATGTCTTTCTACGTTTTTTTTCGTTTCTTTGTATAAATTTGCTTCATCCTTTTCCTGCCTTGAGAGCGGAAATTTTACATGAGAAACGACATGTCGTTTTCAGGATAAACGGCAAAGACTTGTGATTTTAAACGATGTGTCGTTATTAACACAAGTCAGCAAATTAAGTAGCTGACGACGTATATTTTTCGTTGAACGACAACCAGATTTAAGACAAGAGCGACTTGTCGTCATAATAGGACAGCGAAATTTGAGAAAAAAGGACGTGTTTGACGGGCAATAACAGAGGAAAGTTTGAGAAAAAAGGACGTGTTTGACGGGCAATAACAGAGGAACAGACTAGGAAATGAACGTGTCGTTTTACCTTTTAATAACACATGAAGTATGAACACGTCGATTAATGCGTACGCGACGAACAACATTTTGTTTTCTTCTGAAACGTCAGCTAGCCGTTTTCTAAAGGGTAAAAGTCACGATGACTTCTATAAGAGGTATTTTTTTTGGCTTACATTTATTTTTTCTCCCAAATTATTGGATCAGTCTCACTTGAATTCTTATAATTTAGGTGTCTTAAATCATTTTAACCAATGGATTAATATCACGTTATTTACGACACCAAAAGAAAGAAAATCAAGTCTCTTAAAAAAAAATCTTGCCATTTAAATTCTAAAACTAGCTAATCAATTCTAAAGTTTATCATTTCTCATTTGAAGTGAGTTGTAATATAAGATGACATTCAATTCTTTTGACTTGATGGAAATGAAATTCGAATTCAGATTCTCCACATTGAAGGGGTATGGTTAGGATTTTTTTTATTTCTTATTTTGGAATATCCTGAATTGTGTTTGGAACATAGTTTTACAACCCAGTAATAAATGATCAGTCAAGACTTTTCCAAAAAAAAAAAAAAAAAAAAAAAAAAAAAATGTGTGAAAATTCAAGAGCAAAAGTTGATGCAATTTTCCCTTTGAAGTAGAAAGCAAAACATCATTATAACGTTAAAAATGAGATATTTGATAGCTCGTGGACCGAACAAGACTAATGTTATATTTGATTGAAGAAAAAAGTGAGATGAAAGAAAAATTAGAAGAGAAAAGTGAAGAGAAAAAGGAAAATTGTTTGGTTGAAGAGAAAATATGAAGGAAGAGAAAAATGAGTGAAAAAAATTGGTGTGGGGCCTATTTTATATTTTTCCCCTAAAAAATCGATAGAAATAGGTAAGGAAAAATTTTTGTTAATTAATGAATGTGTTAAACTACTAAATATTAATATAGTGATAAAATAGTCATTTAAAGTTAAACTAGTTGTTTTTTCATCCCTTTGTAGTAAACCACTTTCCTTTCTACACATTTTCCCTCTGTTATATTATTTTTCCTTTTCTTTTATTTTCTTTCCTCTCTGTCAGACAACCTATTCACGTTAAAGTAAACAATTGTACATTACTCTTAAAAGAAAAAAAGAAAAGAAGGTTTTACACAAAAATTTTACAAACTGAAACGATACGTCGTTTTTAGCAAAACGACAATAGTCTTGTTTTGTTTTGTTCGATGGTAACATATAAAACCCTACGTGTTAGTTGTAAAGTTTCGCACGACTCGTAGAAAAAGGATCGAGAGGTGGTCGTAACTCGTAGTCGTAGTAGTTTAGTATTATTATTATATTTAATTTTTGTTCTCTCTTTTTAATTTTCTTTTATTTATTTATTTTTAGCGTCTCCTTCACAGTAGGGTTGGGGGCTTGGCTTTGGGTTGCAGCAGATAAACGCCACCACTCCTCCTATCCATCATCACCATCATCGCAGCCCTCAGTCACTAGCAGACACCACATAGGCTTTCACACTCTCTCTCTCTCTCCTCAACTTCTGCACCACCGTCTCTTTCTCTCTCTAGCTCTCTTCCTCTGGCAACAATGGGTGCCTCTCTCCCTTCCAAAGAGGCCAACCTCTTCAAGCTCATCGTCGTAAGCTTCGATTCCTTGCTCTACGATTTCTTTTTATTATTATTATTATCATTACTTTTTAATTGAAGTTTTCATTTAATGGAAGATCGAGTTTTGTTGTCTTTATCTTTTTCACTGCGAAAAGAGAATCAAAACCCTAGGTCCTGACTGTTCACTTCTGCTATGTTGCTTGAGTTTTGGACGAATATTTTGGAATTAGGAAATTTGGGGCTATTGATGATTGGTTTGTGTTATTCTTTGAGAAAATGAATGATTTAGTCTATTGGGTCTGGCTTACTTTTGCGAATTATGTCGAACTTCTGGTTATTATGCCGGCTGTAGTGGGAAAGGATCAGCGATATCTGAAGTGCTCTTTGTTGTTGTTGTTGTTGTTGTTTTGTCAGTGATAAAGTTTTGAACTTTGTTATTGTATCAGTTATTAGTGTTTGACTAGGGAGAGCATATTGTAGTGAAAATGTAAACTGGGCGGTGAATATAGTGAATTTTATTAATGTTAAATTCCACTCTTTGCTATTTGGTGCAATGTAGTAGATAGTTTCTGAACCTGAGTGCAATTGTTATCTTGTGCACCGATATCTTATTTGTGCAAGGCCCTACTAGGGCAAAGTTAGTCTGGTGGCTTTACCCATCTTGCTATAGATATTTTATCGTTACTCATTTGTTTCGTCTTTAACTGCAAATTTTTGATAGTTTGAACACCTAAGCTCTGAGATCAAACTTCAACAGGACTGCTAGTTGCATCTATGTTAATTCAAATTCTTTTGCATTTATCTTCTTCATAAATGTGGCTATTTGCGTGTACAAGGAAGAATACATTTAAGTAATGGTATCATTACCGTTAATAATGGGAAAAAGTCATTTTAGATTGATGAATAATGACTGCCACAGTCAGCTGCCAGTGTATTTGCAATATAGTTATACTACCTTGTTGTGCTTGTTCATGCTGTAAAACATATTAGTTTATTTTAATTGGCAGTTTAATCTAATATTCAGCTCCCCCGTCCTTTTCTTCCTCTTCTTGCCAAAGTGTATATCAAACCTTGTATTTGGTTGCAGAAATCTTATGAGACTAAACAGTATAAGAAGGGGCTGAAGGCCGCAGACACTATATTGAAGAAATTTCCAGACCATGGAGGTATTTTATACTTTGTGTTGTGGTATTACATAATGAGCGAATCTAGGTGCCATAGTAGTTTGATGTAATTTTTTTAATTTGTTTTTCACATATACTTGATTATTTGGACATATTTCTTTGGTTCTTTTATTTTATTTTTGTTTTTTTAATAAATTATAAATTATTCTGAAATATAAACATCAATTTACACAAGTTTTCATGTGCGAAACTCTAGCTTATATGGTACATATTGTTTTTTTGAAGATTTACATCTAGTTAGGCTCTTTTTGTTTTTGCTGTTGCTGTTTTATTAATCTTCTTTGGTGAATTTTTTTCTGAACTAAATAACTTGTCTTGGACTTCCTTTGTATTTTATTTGGTCAGAAACTTTATCAATGAAGGGGTTGACATTAAATTGCATGGACCGTAAATCTGAAGCATATGAGCTTGTTCGGCTAGGATTAAAGGTGAGGGTGTTGTTAAAATTTTATTGTAAATATTTTGTTTCCAAAATCAGTAGTTTGTTTTGTACTATGAGGCTTTTTCGTCTCTATGCAGAATGATCTCAAAAGTCATGTATGCTGGCATGTTTATGGTCTTCTCTATCGGTCAGATAGAGAGTACAGGGAGGCAATCAAGTGCTATAGAAATGCACTGAGGATAGATCCCGACAATATTGAAATACTGCGGGACCTGTCACTGTTACAGGTATTCTTTTGATGTTAATATTTCTTCTTAGTGACTTATGGACACTAAAAGCTTAAACAGATAAAAATCTAGCATTTAGCTTTTCTGTTTCAAAGTTCCCTGGTATACTTTTCACTTTTTTAAAATGTAGCTGCTAGTATTATACTTTCTTGTTTGTTGCATCATTCTTTGTCAGTGGTGCCTATTTCTTCGTATGTTGTCACTTAGTTATGCAGTTTTTCATGCTTTGTTTCAGCTAATGGTGGCTCTTTATCCATCGTGTTGCAGGCTCAAATGCGGGATTTGACAGGTTTTGTTGAGACAAGACAACAGCTCCTGACTCTAAAACCAAATCATCGTATGAATTGGATTGGCTTTGCTGTTTCCCATCATTTAAACTCAAAGTATAAATTTAATTATTTTATTTATTTAGCTTCTATTTGTCCTGTTTTTTTCTTCTAGAAGCCATTATTGACAGTGATGAAACTTACATGTTTTTCTTCTTAGTCCCACTTTCTGATGTTACCTGAATACTTGTAGATCGATAAAAACCACTACCAACTAAACAAGTAATCTTGTGTAAAATCCAAAAAATAGACACTCATGCTTTGAACACAATCTGAAACTTGCAGAATGCATTTGTGGTTATAGATTATAGTTTATGAATCTGTATGTTCAAACCTAATGCTTTTGAGATTGGAAATGCCATTGTTGTTGTTGATTTTCTGACTATGCATTATGTCATTATCATAAGTATAGTGGTTGAGTCATGTTTTAAGTATCTGTTTGTCAAAAGGCGATTATATGCGATGTAAACTAATTACCTGGACATATTTTTATGTACAGAGATTATTGATTTCTATATATACAGATATATGCCATATGGAAGATATATAGTTCTGAAACCATTTTAATAATCAAGATCAAATCACAACCACCGTACTTGGGGCAACTTAATACAGTTTATTGCTTCTTACATATGTTCTTCTGTTCTCTAAATATGAACGTATTCACAGGAGGTTTGGGTTTTTTTTTTTTTTTGTTTTTGTTTTTGTTTTTCCTTGGTCTATATAGCATATGTATATATGTAAGAATGGTTCCTCTTGACTACTGTGGTGGTTAAATTCTCTTTAGTTTTATGTTGTGGGTTGTTAAATTTGACTATTATGTTTGGTACACTAAATTTTATTCTTCTTATTAGTGCTGTAAAAGCAGTTGAAATTCTGGAAGCATATGAAGGGACACTAGAGGATGATTTTCCTCCTGATAGTGAGCGTTGTGAACATGGGGAAATGCTTTTGTACAAGGTATTCTAATTGGTAGCTTATATCGCTATTTTGTTAGATATCAATGGAGATCTTATGGGTGATTAGTTGTCCGTAATGTTGATTTTTAGGCCTTTTTTTGGGCTTTTTTTTATTTTTTATTTTTTATTTTTTATTTTTATTGTTGTTTGGTTTTGTAGTTAATTAGAAATTTTATCCATATTGAAGCTGTTAATATCTATTCCTTTTTTTTTCACCCTCTCCATTTCTTGTGGTTGATTTTGGGGTTTCCTTGGTTTTGTGAATGCTTGGGCGAACAGTTTGTATTAATTCTACTTTTGAAATTTAATTGAACTTATTGCCAGCATTATAGATGATACATTTGCTTGATCCAGAGACAATAATAATGTTGCTTATATATGCAATTTAATATATGAACTTTCTTTTTCTTGGTCAAGCATATCTCTTCTAGTTTGGGGGTAATGTAGAGATATAATCTTGCACAATACACAAGTTGCGGTTTATTTGCAAAATGTCTACTTTTCAGAATATTTTGGTACAATTAACTCTTTATATAATGTGTGAATGGATAAGTCTCTCCCTCTCTATATATCTATGTATATATATATATACATATATACACACGCTGCACATTAATTTATATTCATCAAGACATTAATTAAGTGATTAACATATGACATATACATTTATATTCCGTACCGCATGACCACAGAATAATATCTCACGTAATCTTGCAAACTAACCTAGGAGAGAATTTTGCAGCTTGCACGTAACGTATATGGTTGTATTTTTCTGTGTTGTCACTTTCAGTGTTAATTTAACAAAAACAAATGGGTCTTTAGTTTTTCACTTGCAGATGAAAAAAATTATTAGGTCTTGTGGTCCATATGGTTTCTGATAGTTGTCATTTTTTTATTTCCAGATTTCTTTGTTAGAAGAATCCGGTTCTATTGAGAGAGCTATTGATGAGTTACACAAGAAAGAGCCAAAAATAGTAAGCTTCTGCTATTATGTTTCTTGCACCTATGCCTTGAGCAAAAGGTTCTTCAGTGCTTACCATCTCTTCTCTGATGTCTTTCAAGGTTGATAAATTGGCTTATAAAGAACAGGAGGTTTCTCTTTTAGTAAAGCTTGATCGCTTTGAAGAAGGTGCTACTCTGTTCAGGGTGTTACTTTCGATGAATCCTGACAATTACAGGTGATTTATGTTGCTGAATTTGTTGTCAATTCCATTCTGCATTCTGGTTCATGTATTTTTAATTGGTATTTTGAGTTCAATTTCAGATATTATGAAGGCCTTCAAAAGTGTGTTGGGCTCTATTCGGAAAATGGTCATTATTCCCCTGATCAAATTGAACAGTTGGATTCATTGTACACATCCCTTAGGCAGCAATACAATTGGTCTTCTGCTGTCAAGGTAATATATTACGTGTTCTGATTTTTTAAAATTTGCACTGCTTTCCTTACAATTGAGATTGTCTTGATCTGAATGTAGTGAAGTCTCTTGCACAAACTTGCCAGAATACTGGGTTTTATGCTCCCAAATATTTTGTTCTATGGTGGAGTTGATTCCAGTCTCTTAAATTTCAGGATCCTCTGTTTGGTCTTTTCCATAAATATATATACTAGAATTTTTTTTTTTTTTTTTTTTTTTTTTTTTTTTTTTTTTTTTTATGCTATGTTGGGTAAATTATGATCAAATAAACTGCTATGAAAAATTTCCAAGATGGTCAAACTCTATGACTTCTTGAAGCAAGTTATCTGTTGAAATTTATTTCGATAATTTATCAATTCCCAAATTTCATTTCATAGTATCTTTCCTCATTTTAGACATGAGTAATATAAGTGCTTTGAATGTATTTTTGATTAGTTTCTTCCTATTGTTTTTGTTTAGTAATCAGCATTAGCTTCTTTGTTATTTGTTTCTTTTTTGCCGATTTTGTTAGTCTCTTTAAAATGTTAATGGACTTTTCAGAATACTCACTGAATCTTTCTTGGGTGTTTCAGAGGATACCGCTTGACTTTCTCCAAGGTGACAGATTTCGAGAAGCAGCAGACAATTATATTAGGCCCCTCCTTACCAAGGTATTAATGTTTACTTTCTTATTACTCGAACTTGTCTTCTAGTTTTGATGACAAAATTATATTCTGTTCCTTTCAGGGAGTTCCGTCATTGTTCTCTGATCTTTCTCCATTGTATGATCATCCTGGCAAGGTTAATCTTCATCCTTGTTGATTATTTTACAAATTAATTTTGCATATTTTTTAGTAACTAGGGGAATAAACTCAGTAGGTTTAAGTTATGCTTTGGCACTTTTTCCAGGCGGACATTCTCGAGCAACTTATTATCGAGTTGGAGCATGCAATTAGGACAACCGGTCGATACCCTGGGAGGTAAGATATCTTAGTACTTATTTGCAATATTGCAGACCATGTTTAAATATTCCTTCATCCCAACTCCAAGGATGCCAATTTGGAAAATAGTAATTGAGAATTCTACCTAGATATGTAATGCAATTTCAATAAAGTGGTATCCTGTCAGATTGTTTCTTGGGTGTGGCTTAGATTGTCCTTTATAATTACAGTTTGTACAATTTTCTGGGGCTAGTTTATTAGCCATTGAGCGGTCACACCTGGCGTTTGCTTCCACATGGTATGAGGTTCAATTCCTCCCATCCACCTACTTGGTGAATGACTACAAGTTTCATGCTTCCCAAAATTTCTAAAAATCAGCTGGGCTTGAGTTTTGACTCCCGCTAAGTGGGTTTCGTGGATTTTTGGGATGTTAAAGAAACAGATTTACAGTATATATATTTTGTATTTAGTTTGTTTCTTATGTGTGTGTGGTTTGGTGGAATGATTTACATTTATCCTTATCCTGCTCCCTTTATCTTCCAAAATGAACAGCCAGTCATATTTTTGTCATACTCAAGCGGATAATCTGACCGAGCAACATGCATTTAAATTTACGTTTGGTAATAGCGTCATAATATTATAAAGCCATCTGCCCATCTTCACGTATGTTAGACATGCCAGTTGCTTTCAAATCTGTTCTGTGCTTGTGTAGTGCAGTCACAAAATACACACACACACACACAATGTTGCTAAGTATCACATGCACGCAAAGCTCCCTAGCATCACATGTTTCCTGGGAAATCACGTGCAGGGGCAGAGCTAGGACTTTAATCTAGGGGGGCAATAGAAAAATTACTTGACCATAAAATAGTACAAGAAAATTAGAAATTTCTCCTTAAAAAAGTAAAATTGAAATTTGTACTATTCTTAAACAAGTCTATAAATGTATTACAATTGCTCTTGGCGATGTCTCATAGTCTGAAATTGCTGTATAATAGCTTCATCGTCAATCTTCAGAAATTTTTTTCTCAATATAAGCAACTAAATTGTAATTCATCCATTGATCTTCCATTCGGTTGCGTAGTCGATTTTTCACAATGTTCATGACAGAAAATTCCCTCTCTACAGTTACAGTAGCAACAGGTAAAATCAAATTGGTACTTGGTAGCTTAATTAAAGGGATCAAACATGAGCCCTTCTAGCCTTTCTTTTAACACTTATTTTAGATATAGGCACACTTCCAAATTTCTACATACAATCCCACATTCATAATCTTCACATCCTCATAAAGCCCAAAGGACTAATGCACTAACAAACATTATGTGGATATATACATATAACTAGACCAAGTCATTTGTTCGCTGACAAATATTATATACTACATACATAAAATTATACGAAGTCAATTTCTAATTATTTTGTTTATGGGTTGCATCACACATTTTAAAAGATGAGTAATGAGTTTTACTTAACATTTAACAGAAACTATTGAAATGAGCTTCATAATCATAAAATGGGCTTTATTAACGGGGAAAAACCTAAATTTTTAGGGAGGGCAAGTATAGGATTTTATAGATTAAGAGGAAGTAGAATAATCTTTTTATAAAAATGTTACATACTAATTTTTTTTCCAAAAAAGTCAGAGGGGGCAATTGCCCCTCCTGAACCCTATGTGGCTCCGCCACTGATCACGTGGTCACTGACAAGGCTTTCTTATGTCCTTGAGATAAGTGTTTGAACAACTATACATTTTAGCGCACCAACTGATTTTGACATTAGAGTCGATGGACTTGGTTAAGTTTTTGGATGGACTTGAGTCTTGAATGGTGAATGCTATAATTTGTTCCAGGTCTTGGTCATTAAGTGCCCTTTTGCGCTAGCAGCATGGTTTTGTGGCCTAAGGCATCCTTTTTGGTACTTCTTATTGATGGATGTCTTTTTGTTTTATATACTTTAAATGCAGGGCTGATAAAGAACCTCCTTCAACTCTTATGTGGGCCTTATTCCTATTAGCACAGGTTAGCCACCTTTGCTTTTGATGTTTTTCCTCTACCCTTCTGTATTTTACTTGGAATTTGTCTTTGCTTAGTAATTCTGTGTGGATGCAGCATTATGACAGACGGGGACAATATGATGTTGCTCTTTCTAAAATCAATGAGGCAATTGAGCACACCCCTACTGTGATTGATTTATACTCTGCCAAGGTTGGTTAGGATTCTCAACGGAACTTTTTCTCTGTAATTTTTTTTTCATGATTTGTTTTTTAGGGATTTTTGTCTGAGTATCATGAGTTGTTCTCCTCAAAACTGAATATTTAGATAATTGCTTTCTCCTTTGCCCCCTTGTCTATAATGTTTTTAAATGTCTGACTTGAGGATAAATTACTGATATCTGTTATGTTTATGTAACGTAGCAATATTAATGTTGAAATTGATGTTAGCGTTCAAGGTGTTGGAATTTGTCACATGAGTATATCTGTAGATAAATAATGGCAATATCGTTTTGGTATTATCTCT
>JXTC01000380.1:24636-119298 GCA_002914845.1 Trema orientale | reverse complement strand
TGAGCTTAATTAGGACAATGCAGAATAAAGACATCCATGGAGAGGACCTATTTATCAACATTCCAGGAACAAAATGTTGATAAATATATGAATTGCCCACAATTCATAGGTTATATTTTATAATGTCATTTGGTATTGTTAGTTTCTAGATTGTCATTTTCTTGCAATGTACTATGTTTTTATTTCTTGTTTTGTATTCATATGTTGGTGCTGGGTTTTCATCTGCAGATGCTATATAAAGTTATATGATTCCCCTTCAAAGTCAACTACTGAGGAAGACGATGATATGTCCAAGTTGCTTCCTTCTCAAAAGAAGAAAATGAGGCAAAAACAGAGAAAAGCAGAAGCTCGTGCTAAGAAAGTATTGTATTTCGCTTCTGTAGCTTGTTCGATCTTTTTGCCAGAATAATTTTCGTCCTAATATTTAGCATTCTTTTAGGAGGCAGAAGGAAAAAATGAAGAATCCAATGCTGGTAGTGTCTCAAAGACTGGGAAACGAAATGTGAAACCTGTTGATCCAGATCCACATGGGGAAAAATTGTTGCAGGTTCCTTTTAAATTTAGTTATTTCGAATTTCCCTATTTCCTGGATTGTTTGTCTTGCATCCAGCAGAAATGTGACCCTCTCATATTTATGTTTATTCAGGTTGAAGATCCGCTTTCAGAAGCTACAAAGTACTTGAAGTTGCTCCAAAAGAACTCCCCCGATTCGTTGGAAACACACTTGCTTTCTTTTGAAGTGAATGTCAGAAAACAGAAGGTTCTGCTTGCCTTTCAGGTAAAGCTCCTTTTAAGCGCAAGCTGAGTGGCATTTATTTTCATTTACCTCTTCGTTGCATTAAGCCAATTGAAAAAGTAAATAACTAATGTTAACAATTGAGATGCTAAAACTATCGGCACAGCTTTAACATAAGCTTGATGTACTTTTTTCGTTTTTGCAAATATTTATTTGTAATCTAATTGTTGTTCTCAATATATTATTACCTTTTTTTTTCCGCCATATATTTGTTATCTGATTTATCTCAATATGCTATTACTTATTTTTTTTTTTTTTTTCCTGTAGGCTGTAAAACAGCTACTAAGGTTGAATGCTGAACACCCAGATACACACCGCTGCTTAGTATGTATCTCTGTTATCTATGGCCAGTGTGTTTTGTATGTTTCTTTATCAGATTGTGTTGACCCGTCTATTCGATGTGGACTTATTGTGAACTACATGATTATAGATTAAGTTCTTCCATAAAGTGGACTCAATGGCTGCTCCAGTTACGGATGCTGAGAAACTCATTTGGAGTGTCTTGGAAGCTGAGCGCCCAGCTATAAGGTTTGGTTTCCACTGTCCAATCTGTCTGTGTTCTATGCCTTGTTATATGTTGTAACTTTTACTAACACACTACTTTTATTTAGTCAATTACATGAGAAATCTCTGATTGAGGCAAACCAGATTTTCTTAGAGAAACATCAAGGTGATTCTCGAACTTATACAGTGTATATCCAGTTCATAACTCATCATGTCTAGTGTCTTGTTGGCTTAAACTTCCCCCTCCCTTTACTCTTTTTTTTTTTTTTCTGGCTTCCTGCAGATTCCTTGATGCATAGAGCTGCAGTTGCTGAACTGCTGTACGCCTTACAACCCGACAAGAAACCTGAGGCTGTTAAGTTGGTTGAAGAGTCAAAAAACAACCTGGTGTCAAAGTAATAGATGCTATATGTTGCTTTCACGAGTTTCTACTTTAACCTCTATCTCTAGGTTATATTGAAACTCAACATGTTTAGTCATGACAGAAATGGAGCACTTGGGCGAGTCGGGGAATGGACACTCAAAGATTGTAGCAGAGTCCACAGACTCCTAGAAACAGTTCTTCTTGACCATAGTGCTGCTTTGAGTAAGTACTAGAATTTCACTTTTGCTAGTCATGTTATGCTCGTAAGATTCTAATCTTTCAAGCAAAAAGGATATTATGTATTTTGTGGTACAACTAGAACTTGTTCTGTTACCAAAGCTAGTCATGTTTCATGTGTGTGAAATTGGAGATCATTTAGAAGCCATGTTTGTAGATTTGTCTTGGCTTCCCCAATGTTGTTGAACCTAAGAGTACTCTGTTTTAAGGAGAAGCTTATTTGATCGAACTGATATAGGTATCTCTAAGAGGTAAAATAATTGTTCTTTTGTAGGATGGAAGGAGCAATGTGCCAAGTACTTTCCTTACTCTACATACTTCGAGGGCAGACTCAGCTCTGCCATGCCCAACTCAGTGTACAACCAAAGTAAGAACCCAGAAAATGGGAGTGCAAATTATTCAGTAGGTGGAACTGCAGATTCCCTTGCATCAAATGGAAAACTAGAGGCATTTAAAGATCTTACCATCTGACTATGATGTCGAACTGGAAGTTCGTTAAAACATTTGTAGAATTGCTTCTCTCAATGGTGGACTAGCATGAATTTAGCTACAGCTCAGAAACATATATGCGGGAGAGATAAGGCTGCAGCACATTCGGAGAGGACGGCCATGCAATTTACGGTGATTCAAGTTTACCTTTGCTCTTGAGATTTATTTTCTTTAAACCCCAGTTCTACCTCACCAATTGTGAAAATGTATTCCTTCCGCAAATGTGTATAATATACCTTTTATTGTGCTTCTAGGGTTGATTTTGTTTTCTGTTTTTGAGCTTAAATTTCGATCACTTTCAAGTGAATATGTTAGTCGGGGTACTTCATGGGAGTTGCTCTTAGAATTCAGTTTGCTTTAGATGGAGGGAAGAGCTGAAAATTTCATTTTCCTTTTTAAGTTATGGTCCTAGATCCGGTCGGCCTTAGAGACTGGGAGCATGTTGTATTATGCCCATTCCATTGACATAATTGGTATGTACCAATAGCAAATTATGTGAAAAATTTTGCCATGGAATTCATAAATTAGCCAATATATAATGTAAGATGCAATACCTTGTGTTGCGTGAACTTTTAGAAGATTTTGGGAGTCCTGTGATTCTGTTTTATGGATTTTTATGGATCAATTTAGTTGGAATATCGTGTACCAGAAATCTATCGTATATGAAAGCTCGTGTAAATTCGTTTTGATTAAAAAAAAAACGTCGGAATATAAAATGATTTTTTTTTTTATATTTTGGTAGTTTTTATATCACATTTTCTGGAGCCTAGTCGCTAAACTATAGAAGGGATCACACAATTTTCTGAGATATACCGTGATTTCTTAAATGCGTCGTATGGTCAGACTCCTTTTTTTTTCCCCCTCGCAGAGGACTTTTTATCCAGCCAAAAATAAAAGATAAAAACAGAAAGAAAGCATGACCAGGGTCTAGAGCAAAAGGAAATGAGCTGTCTCAACTTTCAATCATATAAGGCTTTAGCTAAGCCATGGAAGAGCATGTCTTATACGTGTGAATATTGTTAACCGAAGAAGCGTACGACCTTGGTCTGCACTCTTCAGTTATCAGTGGAATCAACAATATCCATGCCCGGAAAAGTAAATAAAACACAAAATTGTATAGACTATTCATTTTTGGCACAAAGAGACCTTAGAGAGCACCTGAGTAATATTATAGTACACTTGATAGGATTGAAAGTTCATCCCAACCATGATGGATAGTTGGATACTACGTAGCAGTCCAAAGACATCGAACTGAGAAACGTCTGTCAATTTTCACAAAGCTCCATGAATGTCAAAATGGAGAGTTGAGGAGGAACTCAACCTCTTTATCAATATAAGAAAGCTTAGATACAACTGTTCTGTATATCCCGTTTTATTCTGGCCCACACACAGTATCGGAGACATGGAAAACGCCTTCTCATCTTCTCACCGTGGCATTTTTGCATTACAACAGGGATTTCTACGGAGTTTGCATTTGCTGTACCAATCCCCTGGCTTGCAATTCCTAAAAAGATCTAGAATTTGGGAAATAAAATCCATGCTTTTTTCGTAAGCGTAGATGCAGCTTACCCGTTGCCCATCTTTTCCTCGTTCCTATTGCTAGCTGGAGTCTCTAGCCACTGGTGAAGACGTGCTGCTCTCGCCAAGTTCCGTTTTACATAGAGGACAGGATGCATTAATTTTTAACCATTTGTCGACGCAGTCAATATGGAAGACATGAGTACATGGTAGCTCCCGCAGCTCATCATTTTCCGCATATCTTGCCAAACAAATACAACAAACCTGCAGTAGATATTGATCAACAAGAATACCTTAATTGATAATCACACACATTTTTTTCCACATCGCTACCCTGCCTTGAATAGAGTGATATAAATAAAGAAAAAAGAGAAACCAAGTTGTGGATCCAAAAGGGAAGAAAAAAAGAGGGAAAAAAAAATCTAACTTCTAAAATTTGACTCTGTTGTGGTTTACCATACCATAGTCTGCTTAAATTTTCTATCATAAAATTTCTATCATAAAATTGACTGGTGCTAAATCTTGCTTGAACCTACTCACCGCATCTTCTCCTGATATTTCACGCTCCTTTTCTGTCCCTGCAGCCAAGATCCCACCCTCACCTACTCCAGAATCAAGCTCCTCTTCATTAACATTCGCATGTTTCTTCATCTTGAACTTGTAGGTTGGCAAGGCATTAATTATTTCAACAGTGGCTCCCCTAGTTTGAGAGAGATCTTCACGAATGCCCAGCACAGAAATTATGCAAGGTAAGCAGCAACAAATTGTTGCACACAATATGAAAGGCATGGCATATCCAATGCAACTAAAGGTAAGGAACACTATGCATAACCTGTAAGGAGAGAAATGTATAGTTAAGAGACCCATTATTTCCAGCAAAAAATAAAAATTCATGCTATTAATAAGTACCTATACAATTTAGGAGCATCAGAAGGGGAGGAGTGACCTCCAAAAATCCACACATTGCCCACAACAAACCAAACAGCAAAAAAGCAATCCAATGCCATCTTGAAATGGTCCACTAAGCCATTAAGTCTACAAGATGCACAAAAAGTCCCAGATTCAGTGATGCCAACTCTAACCAAATTTATTTTCTTATTTAGGTAGGCATATTCCAAAAGGGGAAAAACAAATTAAATCCACACTGATAGTAGTTTCAGTGAGTAGAAGAACAGGGAGTGATCAAACAAACAATACCTAAAAAAGACAAATAATAATAAAAGAACATTAAGGAGAGAGAACAAAGGTAAAACGAATAAACCATATGCTATATAAGTACCGTGTACTTAACGATCCTGCAGATTGGTTATTCCTCGTGGCTGTTTCAGAGGCTTGATTATTTTCTTCATCTGATGGTGGTTGAGTAACTAATATAGCTGTATAAGACGTTAGTTCAGGAGGATTACTTTGTGAAGAGCCTTGATGGGGTTGAGTAGAATCTTGTTGAGTATTCTGGTTGCGGTTACGGTAGCGCCAGTAAAGAATAGGAAGCATTGCAACACAACCAGATGCATAACCAACAACCCATGCAAACAATGGGGCTTGTGGATTTTCATTTCTTGACAAAGACAAAACAACAATAGATGCTATAATCTGACTCACAGTGACAACTAGCTCAACCGAAATCCATAACCCAGAATTCAAGGGGCTCCTGCGGCGACGACCATAACCATCACCTCTCCTCATTAATGAGGAATTCCTTGAGTTTAACCTGTTTGCGGAAGAGGATGAAGCTTGATAAGTGGGGACATTCGTACTGCTTGATGGTCTGTCAATATGAGCAGCCATGTCCATTCTTGGAGGTTGGTCATCGTGAGATGAGGTTGATGAAGCATCATCATTTCTAGTTATGTCAATTCTGTGCTCACGACTAGTATGGCCTTCCATTCGCTCCAGTAACAAAGGGTATTTATCAGTATCGGTCTCACTATTTGGTTCCAGAGAGGAAACATCCATCTAAGTCCACCAACCAAATTATAAGGTGAGAAAGCATAGATTGAGAATGATGAACTTTTCCAACTTATCACGTTATCCCCTAATTCTCTCTCTCAACATACATAAAAACTTTTATCTTATACACATATAAAGTTCTACCAAATACCTGGCCACACACCAAACAATCTGAAAGGTTCAGCAAACTCTTTCTGTTTCATATACATGCTGCGAAGAAGCAAAACTCGAATTAATTTTTCTGATTCCTCGAAAACCCAAACCAAGCAGTAAATACACATTTACTCAAACAAGTTCTTGTTCTTTTCGGAAGATTACAACTGCAAAGCAAGATTGCGTACTGCAAGCGAGTAAAACTGGCTTACAGAACATAATCAAACAGAAATGGGCAGTTACATATTCACTTTGCTGACACACACAGAGTAAATCACATAAGAACAATTACAAACGCTAAACTAAACAAAGACAATCAGGAAGAACGAGATCCACTTTCAGATTTCACAAAGACAGGCAAACAAATTGAATTAAATATATTTATCATGACGACCAAAATTTATGAAAAGTTGTACAAATGCTCCTCAAAGATGTGATCAAACCAGCAGTGCGACCCAAGTCAATGCACAACAGCCTCAAAATACAGAAACCCACTAAGTGAAACTTACCAAATTCAAACTCCAAATCCACAAAATCAAAGTCACATATCAAGCTCAAACGCACAAACCCAGATAGTCAAATAACTTTATGAGCCTAAAAACAACACAGAAATCTACACAACTTGAAACTTCCAAAAAGCTCCACTACCGAACCAATCGAATCAACCAATGACAAGAATCACTCAAAAACTCAAAACCCACTTAGAACTTTCTAAATTAAGCAACAAGTAGCTAAGATCACAAGACAATCGAAACCCTTAACCCATATATTCAGTAAAAACAAATACATACATTATTAAAATCCAATAGAAAATACTAGTAAAGAATTTCGCACCATATTCAAATCGAATACAAGAGAGTATCCAGGATTCCCAGCTGACTTTCTTTGCCCTTCTCTTATAGATTCTCGGGTTTTCACAAGAAAGAAAATTTGTAGAGAGTCAGCTTTTGTGCTCCATTGCTCACGCAAGCTCGTCTAGAGAGAGAAAGTAAAACGTTCAGATCATATGAGCTGTGGCAGTGACTAAGAGGAGATTTGGACCGTCCGATCATGGGGTTTGATATCATCACGGTTGTTGACTGTGATCTTAGCGGTTGTGGTTTCACTTTATTTGGTTTAAGGAGTTTAGACTTAGTTTATCATGTGGGGGCCCAGCTACAGTTAAGATGGTTTATGACCGTTGGATCTATGGAATGTTGAATATCTGTTGGTGGGGTCTGTTTAGGTGTCTGATCCGACGGTTCATATTGAATTTTGTGAATTTCAAGAATGTTTAGAATAGTCGTAGCGTCTTGGAATTTTGACCGTTGGATCACTAAAAGTTTGATGTCTGATCTTTTTCTTTTTTTTTTGATGTCTGATTTTGAACCTCGAGACTTCAGCCTTAAATGCCGTACAAGAGTAACAAGACAACTGTGTTAAGAAAACAGACATCGTATGCCAAAATAATAAACCAAAAAATATAAATAAAATAACTTGTCGTTTTCAAACATACATTTGAAGCAAAGCGACATGTCGTTTTAATTCCTAAACGACAACGAAATTATAGTAGGACGACTCGTATGTGTTAAAAGAACAGGACAACAAAATTTAAACTAAAAACATTTTTTTTAAAAAATTTTTACTAAAAACTACTTGTCGTTTATTGTGTTGCAAGGCAATAAACTTTGTGTTTGTCTTATTCTTTACTCCAATAGGTAACTAAATCTTATTTTGACTATTAAATTTTAAAATATCTTAGACTTGATGACTGAACTATATTTTTGTCTAAATTTAGACATTCTTGTCCTAAAAAAAGGGGCCAATTGAGAAAAAAAAAAAAGTTTGGAATAACAAATGGAATATTTGAAATTTGATGGTCAAAACTAAAATTTGAGACATTTTAAAATTTAGGAACGCAACAAGTTTACACCTTAACAACAAATAGCTTGCTATGTCGTTTCTTCAGAGTTGAAATAATATCAACATGTCCTTATGGTACAAGCAACCAATTTTAATGAAAGTTAATATTTTCTGTATTTTAGTTCGTAATGGATGCATATAATGACGAATGAGATACAGTTAGTTTAAAATAAGACAAAAAGGAAAAAGAAAAACAAATGGAGCACGTGTGTCACGTAAAACTGCTTTAATTATGTATTATATGTCTCCATTTAATATAAATATCTAGCTATATCATATTGGTAAAATCACAAAAACGACATAGAAAATCCATTGCATCTAAATATTAAATATATTATTTATTTAATATTTGATTTCGTTTTAGGAGTTGAAAATATGATATTTATTCTCGTTCCAGCAGGTTTGAGATGTAGAATACGCAAACTGCAAAAAAGTCGCTACAAAATTATTCATTCATTCATATAGTATATAGTATCATGTAAGAAGCCATATGATTAACTACTTGTTTAATTTGTCTGCAAAATTAATAATTATGTTTTGCTTCAAGTAGACTATAGCTTTCTTCTAGAGTGATATCACAAGAATCCACAATCATACAGTCGAAGAGATATTAATTTTACTGCTTGACATATCATTTCAATAGATTTGTTAGAATTAAAATTCAAGTGTTTGCCGGAAGGAAGAGCCTTTTATTTTATTGTTATTTTGACCTTTGACCTTGTGGACACATATAAATTTCAGATTCCATTAATGCATATTAAAGATATGTAAATTATCATATAGGTTGCGAATTCAGTAAGTATTTTTTTTAATTTTATGTATAACTATTTTTTTTAGCCGTTGGATCATTATTTAATAGTGATCTAACTGTTATAATAATGTGCATGAAAAGAAGTACATTATTAATTTTATTTCTCTCTTTTACGTTTTAATATAAAAAAATGTACATGATAAATTTTAATTTGTCAAAACGACACCTATATATAGATAAAAAAACAAAATACCTACTAGATTAGTGCCTTATTATATATATTTGTAAATCGACATGATTTGTTTAATAAATTGATATGTAAGATGTACCATCGGAAGCGAATATAAGAATGCACTTTAATATATTACTATATGTTGAGTGCATATTAACAAAAATGTAGACATTCACAAGTATGCGGTATATATGTATGTTGAGTATATGACGTGTGTCCAAAATAATTTGTTATATACGTATGTTATTATTTTATGTTTGAACAACAAATACTTTCAATAATTCCAATAGCCAATCCTATGAAAAAATCAAACTATATATACAAAAACCGTTACAATTAATGTATAATTGATTAAACCATTCTATTGAACTGCTAATATCCGAGGAAAAAATATTGTATAGTAAATCTACAATGGACATAATTAAAGTTCTATAAATAAATCTTTTTTTCGCTATTTCAAATCACCTTCCACATTTATTGATACAATTATGAATATTCCACATAGAATGATATTCGATGTTCAAAATTCTTCTATATTCGGATCTAACAAAGTTCATATCTATAAAAATTTTAAAAAAATTCACAAAATTGAACGAAAATTTGTATAAATTAAAATATTATCCAACAAAATCTATACAAATCTACATTCAAATGCGAGGAAACATTGTAAAAATAAATTAATTTATAAAACAAAGATCTTCATACAGATAGAATTATCACTAATATACCACAAAAGAACAAGAAAATACTACGGAAATTCCTACCAGAGAGGTCTTTGTGATCTCATAGAAGTTTCCTCCTACTATAATCTAATTTTATTATCTGCGTTTCGTTTATGATCTGTTCAGTTTTTTAATTTTCTTGAACAAGTGACCTTAGATACAAATATAGAGAATTTATGTAGTCGTCAAATTAAAGTTTCTGTTTACGAAAGATCCATTATCACAAGAAGATGCTACTTATCGGTAAGGTAGAGATTAAGAAGTAGAACTTATAGAGAGAGAAAGAAGATGAAGTTTTTAAAGAAAGACATACTAGGGTTTTACTTTTTTACAATTACATGTATGAAAAATTATATACGGAGACTTGTATGGCTGTACATATGTAGAGATAGTGGGCTACGCATTTGGATAAAAACACTAATAAAAAAAGCCTTTACCACGGCATGTGTACGGACGTGCCGTGGTAAAGGCACAAGCAACCACGGCGCTTATAAGGCGCCGTGAAAGATATTCACCTACCACGGCGCCTAAAAAGCGCCGTGGTAGGTGAATGTCTTTCACGGCGCTTTATAGGCGTCGTGAAACTAGGCTTTCACGGCGCTTTATAGGCACCGTGAAACTGGGCTTTCACGGCGCCTATAAAGCGCTGTGAAAGACATTCACCTACCAAAGCGCCGTGGTAGGTAAATGTCTTTCACGGCGCCTTAGCCCAGTTTCACGGCGCCTTATAGGCGCCGTGATAGGGTACCTGTATAAGGGTCCCAAATCGCGAACCCTAGCTCTCTCTTGCTCAATTCATGTTCTCTCCAAACCCAGCCGCGCCTCCATGCTCCAATACATCATATTTTCCGGCCAAAGAGGTATTTCTAACCTTTTTAACTTGTTTTTATCACTAAATTAAGATTACCTATTGTTTTAATTATGATTTTAACCTATTAATTTGTGAAAATTTCATATTTTAGGCTATGTGTTGATTTAGAATCTTAACCTTCCATATACCATTTTTTTGGGAGAAAAAGATAATCCAACTTATTTTTGTCACTTAAATTTTTTACCATTATTTTATCTATGGTTTTGACTTATTAATTTGTATAAATTTTATGTTTTAGGTTATGTTTGAGTGTGTGTTTATTTAGAACCCGAAATTATGAAATTGAAATTTCTTGCCTATGCATTGACAATCTCTACTCTTGTAAGTGCTACTTTAGTTGTTTATTTACTAGAAATTTTATTTTTGGCTATGTTTTTCTATTTTAGTATGAATTAATCCGAATTTATGTTATTATAGTTTATTGTCTTATAGAATGTAGATGTTAATATATTCATTTTTTAAAAATACTTTAGATGAAGTGTGAAGTTCATTTAGTTGCAAAATTTTGAGATTAAAGGTATGTTGTCTCAATTTTTACTAATTTTATATTTTAGGTAGTTAGAGAGTAAATTAACTATTATCTAGTTTGCAATTGTTTTTTATTTTTTATTTTTTTTTGTATATATGGTCAATCTCTTGAGCATGCTTTTTTAATCTTTAATCTTCTAAGTAATAGTTAGACAATTTATTTACTAGAAATCATATTTTTGGGTATGTTTTACTATATAAGTGCAAATTAATCCGAATTTGTGATGTTATAGTTTATGATTTTGTTGCTTGGAGGTATTGATAAACCCAATTTTTTTTTATTTATTTTAGGTAAAATATGAGTTCATTTAGTTGTAAAAAGTTTTGAATTGAAGGTGTGTTATATCAATTTATACCAATTTTATGTTTATTTACTAGAAACCATATTTTAGGTTATGTTTTTTAATTTCCATCCTTAGTGTCAATTAATCCAAATTTATGCAATTTTAATTGATTATTCCGTAGTTTTTTAAAAATGTACACATTCAATGTTTTTAATTACTAAAAGGTGAAGTCATGTGGAGTTGATCATTAGTTGTAAAAGTTTGAAATTGAGATAGGCTCTCTCAATTTCTACCAATTTTATGTTAGATTCTAAAATTTTTTATTTGTTGGATATAGATTGTTGTTGTAGAATTCTATTTCATTTTTTATTTGTTAAAATTCTTATTTTGTATATATACTTATTTCAAATATATGAATTTTCAAATTTAAAGTGTTGTGGATTATAGATGTTAAATTTTATTTATCATTTTAATTTGTATATAGGTTTTAGTAGAAGTTGGAGTACTTAGATTACTTGTAAATTAGCAAATTGAGCAAACTGAAGTATATTTTCTCAATTTTTTTTCTTTTATTAACTTACGTAACTTTCTACACTGATTTTTTCTTATTATTTTGAAAAGTTTAAACTAGATGAGATATAATATCATATAGGAAATTGTATGTTGTGGTGATATAATGATGTTATAATTGTGTAGAATTGCTTGAGTTTATTATTTGTTACACAAATAATAGTTTAGAATTGATGGTGCACCAGCTTCTTAAGATTACTATTGAATACCATTCAAGGAGCGAATGAAGGTGTTGTTGTTCATGTTCCCTTTGATGAAGAAGTGTTTGGAGAAGCTTTTCATTTGCCCGTATTCAAAGAAGACATAATTGAGTTTTGCACGTTACAAAAGATTGGGGCCGTGCCTATTACGTTATACATGAGGTAAGAAGTTTAATTTTTTCATATATATAGCACTTCATATATATACATATATCTATAGTTGGAAATTATATAATACAATACTTGATTCACATTGCATTTTGTACTTGTATGCATTTACACTGTTTAGTGACCCAATATGGCTATCAAGATAGGTATATGATCATGGATCCTAGTGCAGTTGCTACAGAAGGTGGTCCATGTGAGGATCGTGCTATAAGTTTGGCAACCCGGATGTTATCCATGGAGAATGAACATCAATTTCTAATTACACCTTGGAATCATGGGTAAGATTTTAAATTTAACAAATTGTCATATCAACTACTTTGGATATGAAGTTAATTGTTACATATATAAATTTATGAGAGAAGTCATTGAACAAGCTAGTGTTAAATTATTTACCACAATGGTATGTAACCGTATGTTTTATTAGTTCTCTTCTAATTTAGAGTTTGATTGATTACTTTCTAACAAATAAGGTGTTCAAATTTGTAGTTTAATGGACAAAATTTCTACACAAAGAATGATATCGATGGACTTCTTGAAGAGTGGGTCGAAGAACTAATACAATTTCTCATTTGAGGTTCCTAATTTTTGTTCATTTAAACTATGTAGTCTTTGATTATCATGTTAGCTTGGCCTAGAAAACTAATGTATATACTTAGTTTATATACTATATGGATATGATCATGATCAAGTTATTATGTTTAGTAGTTCTACTATGTTAATTTACTCATCATCTACTTACTTTTATATTATGGACTATGATTATATTGTTAAGTTTGTAATTTTTATTTAATGTTAGTATGTAAATTTATATTTATACTCCATTTTATTTGAAATATTTGATATATGTAATGGATTTGGATTATATTTATAAAATTTCAAGGGGTATAGATAAATATATTAAAAATACACCCTGGAAATATGTACCACGGCGCTTATGGAGTGTCTTAAAAAATAACGTTCATTCGAATACCAAGGCGCTCTAAGAGCGCCTTGGTAGAGCCCATAAAGCGCCTTGGTAAGTCTACCAAGGCGCTCAAAAAGTGCCTTGGTAGGCCCTGGCTACCAAGGCGCTCAAAAAGCGCCGTGGAAGGTCTTCCACGGCGCCTGTTAGGCGCCTTGGTAGCACCCCGAACCAAGGCACTTTTTGGGGCGCCGTAAAAGGTCTTTCAAGGTACTTTTTAAGTGCCTTGAAAGACCTTTTTTGTTGTAGTGAAATGTCATCATGACATGAGGCATGGAGTGGCTGTCAAGAGAGTCTGCATAGCGCCCACATATATGGTCACAATCTGTGTTTAGATTAACGCTCATTGCTGATTAATTGTCTAAACGCAGAATTATTGATCCATTCTAGCTATATTTTTTGAGAGTTTTTTTATTTTTTATTTTATTTTTAAATTTAAAGACTTAGGACGGATAATAATAGAAAACGATACAATTTTCTGTCTTATTAGGATAAAAATGTCAATTTATTCTCAATGATGGAATCCTTAATGAAAATAAGGAAAAAAAAAAAAAAGAAAAACCATGCGGCGTGGCACATTTTATGTACAAAAAATACTGTTTACATACTATAGAGTATATGTATACATCTGATTTGGAGATACAAAAAATATTGTTTACATACTATATGTGTATACATTGAAGATGATAGTAGCTCTACAATTAAGCATTGAAGATGATAGTAGCTCTACAATTAAGCTCATTGGAAGAAGTTATAACATCCCACACAATCAAGAACTCAATATTGATCTAAATTCTAAAGTGAATTTAGATTTAATCGTGCACACACAAGAAAATAAAGAATACAAGTATTTAATATGATTCAACTACAAATTGTAGTCTACGTCCACGAGAGATCACCAATAAGTATTTCACTAAGAAAGAGAATAATCTACACTCTATAGTTCTATCTACCCGAAAACACCAAAAGTCCATAAATATATTCTCTCTATTTTTACTAATATGAAAACCCCATGAACCTATAATTATGCTTTTAGCTTTCTCTATCCCGGAAATTCCAAAAATCCTCTCTTACTAAGGATACATTGTTGTGTTTTCTCTAGCTTACTTTCTTCTCTGCCTATCTCACTTATGGTTGCCCGTAAGGGTGTTCTTAATAGATAAAATATAAGAGTCCAGTAGGAGTTAAAAATGTTATACGGTTGGCCTTATACAAAGAGTCCTACACGGCTTGGACTTCCTAATCTATACTAGGGCCCAGTTTGGTATAGATTTTAGACAATTTAAAATTACTTATTTGATAAGTTTTGCTTCTTTTTGTGTTTGGTAAACAACCAAAAAAGTGATTTTGGAAGAATCTGCATAATATCCATAGCTATAATCCGAAGCTGGACATAAGGTGCTTCTCCAAATAAATTATGCGGGAATCTCCTCCCTACTTTAATGAACTTTTCAGACTTTCAAATATATCCTCCATTTATTTTAAAAATACCAAGCAATACCCAACAAATATCGTGTTCTCCCCTGGCCTCTGGCAAATGTTAAGAAAATTAGATAAAGGCATTGCATCTATTGTTGCTATTACAAGTGTAGTCAAAGTCCAAGTTTTATAAAATAATAAAAAATGTAATCAACAGCAAAACAAGGTTTTCTAATTTTATTATTTTAATTGAATCAAAAAAATTTAAGATTGTATATATTTAAAATCATAAAGTACAAAATATATATACAATTATATACATATCCTTTTAATTACAAAAAATATTAATAAGCTCTTGCCAAAATATGCATAATGATGTCTATTTTAGTCATTTTAAATTTACACAACAATTCAACCATACAATTTACCAAACACTTTAATACAGCTTTTCCAGGCCACAGCACTTTAAAATTATAATTTACCAAACACTCAGCTACTTTAGGCCACAGCAGATTTTTCCATCAGCACAGTTAAAAGTATTTTCCTTAAAATCTACAGCTCTACCAAACTGGCCCTAGATAGAATCCTGGACAAATTAATTACCTCCCAAGCCGTAACCGATCATTTCTTAAGTCCTAATGCAATATAGTATTCTTTGAATCTGTAGCCATACTCAACAATTCTTCACCTTGGCTATTGCTTAAAGTTCTTAGCCCCTTTTTGTCCCTACCAGTATGAATTACTCTATGTTGTCCTTGAATGACCGTTGTGCACCATCAGTCATTCTAGTCTATCTTTGCTTTGAACTTGCTACTTGAAAGCTCCACTTTGGACCAAACACTCTCAAAAAATTTTTTGTGACCGTTCTCACCCTTCCTTAATATTCCCTACAGCCCGAGCCTCTTCCATCATCATGTCCATTGCTATACCAAGTACAGTGTTCAAGTCATCTTGCTTTACACTTTCCATGAATTTCCTAGACTCTATCCATACATATTCAAGAGTTCCCCTACTCTTACAAGTGTACCTTGCTGTATCAAGTGTCCCAAGGTTAATCCACTTCAACCCCATTAATATGCCATGGTTCTTGTAATTCTATCTCTACACTATTTACCAAACTAAAATTAATAGTTGTAATACAGCCAACTCTGTCATTTTCCATAAAAATCATATCACAATCAACTTCTTATATAAATATGTACTTCCATGGAACGTATGAAAGCTGCAACCCAAATAGAAAATCCCATTGATTCATTTCTTTTCTGCAATAACCAGTAGAACTGCTGTACTTTCATACCTTCTAGAAGCCATCTTATGTATATCATGAGTTCTCTGCCCGTATTTGATTTTCTTGTTCCGTTCTTGATCTTCTCCTCTGTTGATTGAGCCTAAAAATCCCAACCAAATTAAGTTTTGGTACCACTTTATATAACACCCATATAATCAAGAACTCAATATTGATCGAATTTAGATCTAACTGCACATACACAAGAAAATTAAGAATACAAATATTAGCGTGGTTTAGCAATAAATTATAACCTACGTCCATAAGAGATTACGAGCAAGCATTCCACTAAAAAATTGAATAATTTATACTCTATAGTTTCTGTCACCTACTCACCCAAAAGCCCCTAAGTATATTCTTTATTTTCACGAACCTGAAAATCCCATGAACCTATAATTATGCTTTTAGCTTTTTCTATCCCAAAAACTATTATCCCAAGATAAACTAATTCAAGAGGGAGGGATGGGTGAATTGAGTTTTAAAAACTTTTGTAAACTTTTCAAGATAAGCAAGTGAATTATGCAAGTAATGACAATATTAAGTAAAAATAGCTAAATAACATGCATAAGCTCAAGGTAAATAAATTAAAGAGATAAAGATAGAGAAGTGCAAACGCTACTTTTATGAAGTTCAATAAATACGACAGTTGGTCTACGTGTCACGCCTCACACTCGAGGACGTATGCCGCATACCCATAAGGCAAAGCCCCATAGGAATGCAAGGCATCTTTTTATAATCCAATATAATTAAGAATAGTTAGTCTCCAATAAATACTAATGTATAATACAAAATCCAACAACTCTTATAAAGTCTCCAAATATTCAAAATAAATACTATATAATAGAAATTATAATCCAATAAATTCAAGATGATCAACCTTCCAAGTCTTTACATTTTCTTAATCAAGATGAAAAAATTCCTCTCTTTGAACCGTACACCCCAATTACTATTAAATAAGTTCCCTTTGTGAGCCTGTTAATTGACAATCTTTAAAACTTGAGAGGGAAAAATAAAAGGGTAAGCTAGAAGCCCAGTAAGTAACCAGTAACCTTAACTAGCTGGATCAAGTATATGTAAACCAAAATCATTAACAAATATTTTTCAGAATAAATTTGGTTTCAGAAAACAATACTTTGAAAATATTCAAATCAAGTTGTTTAGTAAACAATTTAACAAAAAGAAATAATAAGTTTCCAAATCTGTCTTTTTAAATCTATTTTCAGTCAATGCTAATTTCAATTATACTTCTCTCCAGTTTTTGATGACTATAGCCACACATAACCCCTGTGACTAAGTCCAAATCTGCTACAAATAACCCCTATAACTGGGTCTGAATCTACTACAGATAACCTCTGTAGTCGGGTACGAATCTAATATGTCTAACCCTGCAGCTAGGTCAGTACTGTCCATATATAACCCCTGTAGATTGGGTCCACGTGCATAGTCACTGAAGAGAGTTTCAAAATACTTATTTATAATAACGAATCATAAACAATTTTACTTTCATCTCATTATAATATTATAGTCATTCTAAAATAATTTTCTTGTAACTACGTTCAATAGTATTTTATATACTTGATCATAATAGTACCAAGAATATAGCTATAGGGTCTATAGGTAAGCCCCGTGCAGCTAGACAAGCCGTAACTATGTTTCGCCCAAAGTGCTGAAAATATCAGATTTTTCTAGATTCGTAGTATTGACTTTAATTGGCTATAACTCTCTAATTATAAGTCCATTTCTGATGAATTATATACCGTTGGAAAGCTAATTCGATAAGCTTTCTAACCATACTAAATATGATCCATTCAGACTAGTAAATTTTTCTAAAAAGTTACTTAGAATCTCTACTACGTTTTTACATCTTAGCTCAAAACTAAAAAATTCATAACTTTTTATTTATACAACCAAATTACTCAAAATTCGTCTTGCTTGAATTCTAATATCAATAGGCTTATTTCTCTATCAAATTCATCCCCATATTTAATAAATAATTTTTGAGCAATTCAAAATCCTAACCCTAGATATTCAATCTTAATCCCGAAATCAAACTAAAATATAAAACTTAATTAGTTAAAAATTTATTACCTTAGGAGTAAGTCTCAATAATCCATGATAATGGTTTTCACCATCTTCTTCTTCTTAAATGTGCATAGCCTTCACTCTCTCTATCTCTTTTTTTTAACACACAAAACTATCTCTCCGTGTTTTCCCATAAAACGTACGTGCAAAACTGAGCAGATTATTAAACCTAAGGGTTTTTTAAAGAGAGACTTATTTGATTACTAAATTAACCCCAAAGACCACTATTAATTAAGGGTTATATGGCCTTTTTATTTTACCCTTATATTATTTATATAATATAAATAAATTATATATAATTGCTCTTTTTTTTCTTTTTTTACGGGTTGTCACACTATGTCTCTGACCCTTGGCAACATACTTCGAGCTTTCCACTATTGGATCAAGAGAATGGGCTTGACCAACCCTTGTATACAACGAGTGATTTCTTCTTAGGCATACTCATACCTTTACAATGGCCTTAAATCTGACTCTATCATGCCTAACTTAGATTGTCTAGGCTCCGGTGCCAATCTCACCTAAACCGAGTTGTTTATGAATCCAGTATCAACCTTATTTCATAATTACAATTTAGTTTTTGTTGAATTACTTAACTATGATCTCTCTTTAATGAAAATATTTGGTATAAGGTAAATTTAGAGAGAATAAATATGAACACAAGATATGAACTAATTTGGCTCAATTGATTATGTGAAAAAGTGGATTTAAAAATTTAAATCACAAAAATTGATTAGAACAACTTGAAAATATGATATGAGCAGTATAAAGATGTTCAAAAGTTATTTTAAGTCTTAAAAATGCTTCTACTTATAGACTTGGATAAAAGCTAGATGTTTTAGACCGTTTTGATAGACATTTTGTCATTTTCAGTTTACTGAAAATATTAACTGTTGGTAGTCCAGTTCTAACAATCGAATTTAAAAAATGGATAAAAATTGGCTTCAAGCTTATTTCAATTTATTTCAAGCTTCTTTCAATTCTTTTCAAAATTTTAACTTAAATTAATTTTTATAAAACATAGATATTATAGAAATTCGTAAATCAATTTAAAAGTAGTATAATGTAAATTTTCATAGATACTATAGAAATTTGTAAATCAAATAAAGTAGTATAATATAAATTTTCAAACTTTAATTGAGGATAAATCAATTTGACTATGTTGGTTTGAAAATTTCTAATTTTTAGAAAAATCTGAGCTATTAAGATCATATTATGCATAAACATATATTCAAATACAATAACTAAATATTTAACCTTTGCTAGTCTAAGTCTTATTTTCTTGATCTTTGTCTTCAAGCTCTTTTCCGTAATCCTTCTTGAATGTTTTATGATCCTTTCTATTTAGATTGCTATATACTCAAGTAGATTATTAGTTCTTAATCACATGTTTATTAACTTCAAAATATGAGTATAAGATTGATGATATAAAACATGAGTCAATAAAAACTCCAAAAGCTCTCTTTTACCAAAGTTACATTGTTGCTCTCTGTCTAGCCTACTTTCTTCTGCCTCTCTTGCCTTATAGCTATCCATAAGAGTCTTATTTATAGAGAAAATGCAAGAGTCCTAGTAGGAGTTAAAGATATTATATGGTTGGCCTTATACAAAGAGTCCTACACGGTTTGAACTTACTAATATATATTAGACAGAATTCTAGATAAATTAATTACCTCCCAAGCCGTAACCTATCATCCCTTAAGTCCTAATGCAATAGGACTCCTTAAACTGCAGCCATACGCAACAGAAAACATGCTGCATGGGAAGTATTCTGACAGGTTGTCTTAGCCGAAGAAACAAATACATATATATATATATAATATCCTTCAGATCTGTTTTTCTATGATAAAATTCAAATTAAATCTCAATGATGGAGCCATTAATTGGAAAAAATATAAAAGGCTGCTAATTCTCTTATAATTAGTTTCATACTGGACCAAGAGTAAAATGAACGCTAACTCGATTTCTAATTAAGGCTCTCATCAACTATATAAGTAAGTTACAGGTGTCATCTTTTTCTTACATTTTTCAGAATCAGGTGAGCAATTTCTCTCCACATAATTATGCTCCCCTGCTTTTCCTTATACATATATACATATATAGCTTAGTTACATGTATCTATCCTTTTTAATCTGATCTTTCTTTCTAATTTATCCTACTTTTTCCTTTGTTAATATTTTATCCTTTATTAATTGATAAAGAACTGACATAAACATTTATTACTTTTTGCTTCTCAGGGGTCTGTTACACATTTATCGTTACTAGAATATTAGAATTCTAACACATATTGTGACACTGAATTCTAATGGATGAAACAATCCTTACCGTAACCTGAATATCATTGTAAGTGTCAGGGATATATATATATATATATATAAATTCAGATATATGTATAGATGCATGTGTTTCAATCGAACTTTTCTTTGGTGTCTTGGTCTTCCAAATTTGCGTGATTATAATACATCTAAGAGACTCACGACATGGTAGCCCCTCAATATATAAAATTCACTTTGTTTTTATTTACATGTCTGCTACTTTCATTATTTCCTAGCTTTTTTTTTTTTTTTTTTAAAAAAAAAAATCTATTACACTTTTTTAGTTCACAGTTCCTTTTAATCACTCATTAGTCTACATACCTTCTAAATTCTAATCATTCTTATACATACCTTCTAAATTCTAATCATTCTTTTAACTTTGCAGGATGCTCAAATACTTATAGAAGAGGGACACGTGTACAATCAGAAAGTCTTAAGTCTTATCCGAGAAAGAGATTAATTATATAAATCTTCTGACCATGATTAGGATGGCCCTGCATTTGGCTACTCCAAGACCCTCCATGCCGGTCTTACCGTCAACCTCTCCAATGAATAAACGAATTATAACGTGTTGTGGAAATAAGCCAAACTTGAAGTTCAAGATCAACGTTGCAGAGTCTCAAATCAAGAACGAAGGTAGTCTCAGTTAATTATCATATATACCATTAAAGAAAAAGATTATGTATATATTTATATAGAACTCTCTTGCTAATATACACACACACACATAAATACGTATTATTTGCAGCTACAGAGGAAAGAGTGGAACAATATTATAATTGGAAATTACCAAATTGAAAACTTGATAAGAACATTGTTGATATATTCCGTGGAAAGTTACTCCAGGGTGGGCTTGTTTTCCAGCAAAACTTCTTGATCAGATCATATGAGTTAGATTCGGATTGTAAAATATCCATTGGGGCCTTAGCTAATCTTTTACAGGTAAGTAATATGTTATGACTGATCCTGTTTTATGGGAAATTAAGTTAAATTATGATCAAACGTCATGGAAGCTTGTTCCTGGATTTTTTTTATGAGAAGGGAATCAGCACTGAACCACTTCAAAAGCGCGGGGCTCGTGGCGGAATAAGGTTTCGGTTCGACGCCTGCGATGAGCCAAAAAGATCTGATTTGGGTTGTCTACAAAATGCAGATTGTGGTCGATTGCTATCCTTCATGGTAAATAAACCACCTTCAAAAGTTACTATGTAGACAGTGATCGTTAGTATATAGATACAATAATTTACTCCTTTCAATGGAGTAGTCCTTTGTTTATATCTTTCTAAAAGGGCTGATGTTGTTCAAGTAGACACTTGGACTTGTGGATCAAGAAAAACTCTGTTTCGAGCAGTCAGGTTTAAAGTTCTCATTTGAAAAAAGAAAAATAGTAGTATTTTTTATTATAAATTAACTCTCTCTCTCTCTCTATATATATATTTTGGTGTTAAATGTTTGGTATATATATATATATATATGTTATGAGTATCAATCTGATTTGAGTTTTTGGTAAAACTAATTAGGGTGGTTTCTTTGCTGGGCATGTGTAGTGTGTGTGTGATGATGAATAAGAAGACAAGGAAGTTATCTAAATTCATCGAGGAAACTAGAGAGGAAACAAAGGCAGTCTTTATGCACTGTGATCCTATAATTGAGGAGGATGGCAGAAAATTAAGGGACTTGGATTTTGGGACAGCAAATTATATTCGAACAGGTTTATCGGTACATGTTATATCTCCTACTTATCTTTCTTAGAAATATAGTACTTAATGTATATTATATGGTTTTTGTAAAATCAAATTAATGTGATCTACTTAATTCTCATTTAGTAACTTCCTAGTTACGCTCATTTATATATGTTTATTGTAAAATATATGCAGCCTCAATGGACTGATTTGGATGTCAATCAACACGTGAACCATGTAAAATATGTCGACTGTATTCTTGAGCCAGTTCTTCTTTTACTATAGAATGATGTTATAGGATATCATATAGCGTTCAGATGTCAATTTGTTGTGAAAAGTCTATAATGACACTTCAGAATGTGATCCATATTAGACCTAGTATTGTAATGCTCATAATATTGCTCAATTTGGTTCATTATCAAAATAGGAGAGATAAACGTCTATTATCTAGTGTCATAGTGAATTATATCCACTGTGACTGGATTATATCCAATCCTCTCCGGTTTTTATAACTTTTACTTGCTCTTAAGTCAGAGTTTTTTATTATTTTGTTTTCTTAGAATGCATATTATTAGATGGTCATAGTTCTTTGGTAATTATAATTGTCAGAGTGCCCCTGACTCAACACTAGAGACCTTGAAGTTGTGCGCTTTGAAATTGGAGTTTCGAAAATAATGTGGGAAGAACAGTTTGCTGCATTCTTTATTTGCGGTGTCCAAAGAAACTCAAGGGGTTGAATTAGAACACACTCTTCGTCTTGAAAATGGGTCTGAAATTTTGAGGGTAAGGACTGTTTGGATGCCAAAAAACAGAAAAAACTTTGAACAATTAAACTCAAAGGATACGTAGAAACATTCTCAGCACTTGTCATATTCCAATTTCGTGGTTTAAAGTTGAAGAAGGCTAATAGAAATATTGTGTACGTAACTCATGTATAAAAGAAAATTGTACCAAACATGTTTTGTTAGTTGGATTGTCTACGATTTTGTTTGATCGGAGATCATCTTTTCAATCACGTTAACCTTGTCTTTAGCTATATGTGGGCCATATATATAGGTTCTCAATCCCATATGTATTGTTTTTTTTTTTTTTACCTATGGATAGATATTTTTTTTAGCAGTTGGATTATTGATCTAATGATTATTATAATTTAATTAATTAAAAAAAATATTAAAAATAAATACATATTATTTAATTATTTTCTCTCTCTATCTTTTATTATAAAAAAATTGTGTAACTAATTTTAATTAGGCAAAACAACGCCTATAAATAAGTAAAAAAAAAATGCACTGAATTGATGTCCGTATATATATATATGTCCGTTTACTCTATGTATATATGTATATATATATATATATCTGTTTTCATGTTCACAAACTCTGTTTGACAAACTAGCTAGTGCATGCATTAATTGTGCATATCAAGGAGAAAATGGAGTAAACCAAATGTTATCCTTTTGATTGTATTCCATATTTAGTACAAGACTTAACCTTTCACTATTTTGGCATACTGGTTCTGGCCTATTTCGTTATTTTTGGCAATTGCATCCTTAACATTTTACAATTGTGGTACATTGGTCCTTGCATTCAATTATGTCATTGTGGAGATATTTTCAAGGGTATTGGATGGACAGTTAAAAAATAATAGAGTTAAATATAATAATGGTCCTTAAATTATACTCATTGTATTACTTTACCCTCGAATTTTTAACTTACATAGCAATGATCCATGAATTATGTAATTGTTATAGCAATGACCCATTTGTCACAAACTGTTAATTTTTTAATAGAAAATAGTCATAGACAAAGTATATAATTGGACATTATTTATTTCTATGAGTTAGAATCTATTTTTTTAGTCATAATTACTAAACTGTGCGCTCTATATACGACTCATTTCTGTTAAAAACTTAACGGTTTGTGAAAAAAAAAATGGTCATTGCTGCAATAATTGCATAAGTCTTGATAATTTACTGTGTAAGTTAAAAAATTTAGAATCTCATTCTTAACCACAGTTACCAAATCGTGTGCTCTATAATGACTTAATTCTGTTAAATATTTAATAGTTTGTAACAAAAGGATTTTTGTTGCAATAATTACATAATTTAGAGACTATTACTATATAAATTAAAAATTTAAAAGATAAAATATTCAAATGGCAAAGTAGTACAAAATTTATAATCAAGATTATTAATATCATTAACCTAAAATAATAATAACGTTATTTCTATACGTGCAATCTATTCAACATCGGAAAAAAAAGCAAAAAAAAAAAATGAAGGGAGAAAAAAAAAAGAAAGGAAGAAGAAGAAGAAGAGGAGAAGACGAAGAACTCGTGTTGTCATGTACACCCTTCGTTTCTGTCCTCAGCCAACACACTGTACTCAGGAAGTCGCCATTATCTCAAAAATAAAGAAACGAGATCTTTTTCTTTTTTTGGGCCTGCGGGAGGGTGGGGGGAATCTTTTGTCTCATAATCGAAGCAAAAATTTTATGGGGATTTCATTTCTAGCACTAAATTGATTGATTGAAATTGTTGACTCTGTTTTCCTAAATTTTTCTGTGATTGGGTGTAGCCATTGGACTGTTTTTTGGCGAAGACAACAACAACGTAAGTCAAATTTTTTTACAGAGAAGTTGCCTATTGGTTTTTTCTTTGAGCTTGTAACACTAGTTTGCCCATGGGTTTCTTCTTCTTCTTCTTCTTGTAAAATTTATTTGGTAGTTGTAAATTTTTTCATTGTTTTTCGTCAACTTACAGCATGTAGAGAAACCACTTTGGGTATCATGAAATTGTAATTTTCTAATGGATTGTCCAAGGATTTTAGAGAAATTTCTCAATGTATATGTTGAGGGTAATTTCCCCGAGATGATCAGAAAACGACACGTACACCATATGGCAAACGATATATCATGATATTGATAAAAAATAACGTGGTATCCTGCCGACTTACCAGATCGACCAGGGGTTGAAATCACGTCCTGCCACAAGAAAGAGCCGAGCAGGTCAAAAGGAGAAATTGAATGCAAGGAAGGTTGAGTCAGGGAATTCTTCATGTAACTCGGTAATGATTTCATGCAAGTATATTTGGTACATTCCCTCAGGCAAGACTTCGGTGGAAAAACACGAATCAAAAACTGCATATGCCATGAAAACACAGAAATGAGAATCCGATGTATAACACAAGTATGCATTCATGCCTCCCACCAACCCCCTCCCCGAAATATATATATATATGTCAACAGTGACTTCTTATTAAAGAATAAAAGCTTACCATATACTCTGCCAATAAATTCTAGTAACCCTTCTGGGGGTCTTTTGTAAAAGAATCTAGCATAATCAATATCCATACACCCTAAATAAAGAAGAACTCTCTCCTAAATTTTATAGTTATCACCTTTCAAGTCAGGAGCATCACATCTAATATCAGAAAAATTCACAGGTTGCATGACTGCATAAAAATTAAACATGCTTATATATCAAAATTTGAGACTAACAAATTTATTATGTTTTACCAATATAAATCATGTTTTAAAATTATGAATCTAGTGACATAAAACTTGCCTGTAGGCTAAAGTTCTAATTCAGTTAGATCCATCTAAAATTTTATAATAAAACTATCAAATTATGTTCCTTTTTCCTAATACCTGTGGGTAAATTAAGAAATTATAATTTGATATTCTATCCTAATTAATCATAAAAATATAATAAAAATTCCTATGGAAAATTTATTATATTAAATATGATTAATCACAATAAATATCATTTACCTATATGTGATCCTAAATCATTTAATATATAATTTTACATAATTAAAGATGTTGTGGCTATTCTCTAATTAATTAAACTTATATGGATCACAAGACATTTAATTTTATTTACATAATATTTATTTTCAATTGCATATTATAAATATAAGCAATATTTACTTTATATGATTAATATGTAATTTTAAGCACAAAAATTTTAATATAAAATTGCATGTAACTTATCAAATTATATATACACTATAATCATAATTCAAACACATAAATTTTCAGAATGAAATTTCATAAATATGCCAATATCGTAAAAATTTCACAAATGCCAAGATCATGAAATTAAATTTCACAAAATATATTCATCAAATCCCAAATATAAGAATATTATTATAAGGCACCAATATTAATGAAATTATCACAAAAGGTCACAATTATGAAAATTTCTCACAAAAACCCGTATATTAATTTCTGGAAAAAAATCAGAAAAATATATATTTTTTTTAAAATCTGATACTAGAAAAACGACATGTAGTTTGCAAAATATTCTTGCCAAATGATACGTAGTTTTTCATAAACTACAGTAGCAAATCAATACAAAAACAACATGTAGTTTTTCATTATGGCTTCAAAAACAACATGTAGTTTTTCATAAACTACATCAACCAAGTTTTCAGATAAACGACGTATAGTTTTACTTATTGCTGAAAATGATGTGGAGTTTTTACAAACAACACAACTAACAGCCAAGACACGACATGTCGTTTTTCACAAATGATAGATAAAAAAACGACATGTAGTTTATGAAAATGACACTTAACATAAATAACACGTCATTTTTATAACAACAAAGGCCAATTTTACGAAAATGTCACGTCGTTTAACGTCGTCTTCAACCTTCAGTCGAGTCTTTTGACCCGATTAGTTTTCATCACTGAGGACATTAATTTCAATATTTAAAATCACATAATTGTTAGAAAATTAATTAACTAATGATTTCTAACCTTAGTTTTCATCAAAAATTCTAAATATGAAAGTGTGATTTTGAAAAAGTTTTCGGGTATTTGACAAAAATTTTCAACCCGATCAGTTAACATAGTTCCGGATACTAAAAGTAACGTTTAATATCATAGAACGTTAGAAAATCGATTTCTAAATGATTTGTAACATTAGTTTTCACCTAAAAATTCTAAATATCAATCTATGAATTTAAAAAATCAATTCGGGTATATGGTGAAATTTTTTCCAGATTACGAAACTCATCAAGAAAGACACTAAAACTGCTCTGATACCAACTATTAGACATAATATGATCTATCTATGCAATAAAATAAATAGCATATAAGATCAAATACAGAAATAAGCTTACGGATACGGTGTTACCTTCGGCCATTGATGCTTTATTTACTGTGTCATAAAGTATTAGCTCTTCTAAGCCTTATAGAATTTCTCTGTGATGATGTATATTGTTTAGAGAAATTTAGACTCTCAGGCTTAGGGGCCGATACTTTTCTCTACAGTATATTTAGACATTTCCATCAAAATGTATCTAAAAATGAGTTATTGGGCAATGACTCACGAATTAATTATCAGTTAAAAAACTGAAGATATTTGACAATTAATTAGGTATAATAGAGCACTAAGAATTAATATTGGACCATTACCAGATATGGACAAAAAATAAATAATGATATTTTGATGACTGTAGATGATTAGTGGAATACATAATAATTCGATACCATGACTGGGTAACGTCCCAATGGACAAGTTTAGGTGACTATTAGTATTTAGGCACATGGTAATCAGGTGACGACTAGGTGAGTTCTTGGTGCAGGATTTTGGGTATATGTGCCACTAAGTCACCTAGTGGATCCAGTGACCATGGGTCATTTGGTAGATGATTTCCTAGTGCATGCAATTATCGTTGAAGTAAAAAAGTATCGGATGAAATTGAGTTGATTTATTTATTTGACACGAATAGCAAACCTTATCATTGGTTGCAAGTAAAATGTCATACACATATAGAATAAGGAAACAAATCTTACTCTCACTGATTTTCTGGTATATACATTGATCCATGATGTTCTCTACAAAGCCAAATGAAGAGATAACATTATGAAATTTCAAATACCACTATCAGGATGCTTGTTTCAATCCATATATGGATTTCTTGAGGTTGCACACCAAATGCTCACCATTACTAGAGAAATATTCCTCTGGTTGTTTCATGTAAACATCTTCCTCTAGTTCTTCATTGAGAAAAGCTGTTTTCATATCTATTTGTTGCAGTTCTAAGTCAAAATGTGCAACTAATGCCATAATGATACGAAAAGAATCTAAGATACAGAGGAAAAGGTCTCCTTGTAGTCGATTCCTTCCTTTTAAGTAAATGTGTCAAAATAGGCCGGCCCGCGGCCTGGCCCGACCCAGCTCACATTATAACGGGCTCGGCCCGCATTATAACAGACCCGGGCTTGGCCTGACCCTAGGTTAGGGTCAGGCTAGGCTATATGTCTAGGCTCACCTAGCCAGCATGGGCTAGCCCGGCCTGGCCCGCCAAAAATAAATTTTTTTCTAAAATTTTTTTTAAATAAATTTAAATACAAACTTTTTCCAATACTTATAAATATACATTCGCTCACTCTTTTTTAACACACTTTCAAATTTTAGTCTAATTCTAAATAATTTTCCAATACTTAAATTTTTTTTTATCAACTATTCTACTTATATACTTTTAGCTTATTTAACTATTTTTGAAATTTTATTAATAGGAAGTAAACATAACATATTATTTATTTTTTCATAAATTTTATTTTAAATTTATAATATTTTAAACTAATTATACAAATAATAATTTCATTTTTTTTTAGATTTTTTTAAAATTTTTGAAATTGGGCTAAGAAAGGGCCGGCCCGTTTGGCCCGTTTTGGACCGAGTTGGGCTACATTTTAAAATTCTGAGCTGGCCCGGCTTTCTTAGATGGGCCGGCCCGGCCTGGCCCATTCTTTCTCCAAGCCTGCCCATTTGGACACCTCTACTTTTGAGTGAATCCTTTAGCAACAAGTCTTGCTTTATATCTCTCAATGTTGCCTGATGAGTCTTTCTTTATTTTAAAGACCCATTTACATCCAATGGCTTTTGTACCATTAGGCAACTCTATAAGATCCCAGACTCTGTTAGATGCCATAGAATTCATTTCCTCGTTCATAGCACTGTACCATAAATTTGATTCTTTATAATTCATGGCTTGTGAAAATATTTCAGGATCAATTTCGGCTCCAAAGTCGTAGTCTAGTTCTTGCAGATACACAACATAATCACTAGATTGCTGATTTCTTTATTCTAGTAGATCTCCTTAATGTTGTACTAATATTTTCCTGAGGAATATGTTGTTCAACTAGTTGTTCAACATTTTCTTGAATAACTTGATCTACTGGATTTTTTTCAGCAGTTTGTGAGATTTCAATGATCGGCTATTCAACACCCATTTGAGCTTGAGGAGTGTTATGAATGATAATCAATCTATTACTTGACGTGGAAGGTTAAGTATCAATATGATCTTTCTCAGAAATGATGTTCTGAGATTGATCTCTCCCACTGATCAAGTCATTTTCAAGAAATTTTGCATTTCTTGATTCCATAATTCTAGTGTTGTGTGATGCACAATAGAATCTGTACCCCTTAGACTTTTTGGCATATCCAATAAAATATCCACTAATGGTCCTTGGGTCTAATTTCTTTTTTTGTGGGTTGTAAACTCTTACTTCAGACAGGCATCTCTAAACGCATATATATCGCAAACTCGGTTTCTAACCTTTAAATAACTCAATGTCTTAGGGACAACCTTAGTTGGAACTCAGTTTAATATATACACTGTCGTTTTAAGAGCTTCAGTTCACAAGGATTTAGGAATCTTGGACCTACTAAGCATACTCCGCACCATGTCCATTAATGTTCGATTCCTTCTTTCTGCAATACTATTCTGATCTGGGGAACCAAGCATGGTGTACTAGAGAACTATAACATGCTCTCGAAGAAAATAAGCAAATGGACCTGTTGCTTGTCCATTCTCAGTGTATCTACCATAATATTCTCCACCTCTGTCAGTTTTCACAATATTAATTTGCTTTCCGCATTGTTTCTCTACTTTAACTTTAAAAACTTTAAAAGCATCTAGTGCTTCATTCTTATTATGAAGTAAATAGAGATACATGTATCGTGAGTGATCATCTATGAAAGAGATGAAGTATTTCGGACCATACAAATCAATGTCTGGACTATAAATATCCGAATGTATGATCTCTAATATGTCAGTACTCCTTTTGGTACCTTTCTTTAACTTGTTGGTCTGCTTTTCCTTAATGCAGTCCACACAAGTGTTTTTAAAATCAACAAATTCTAAAGTACTAAGTACTTCATCTTTTACCAATCTCTTAATTCTTTCTATGGAGATATATCCCAATCTTCGGTGCCATAATATAGAGGAACCTTCATTCATAACACATCGTTTACCACCAGTGGAAACATGCATTGTATTGTAAGTACTATCGTTTTATAAATCTATTGAAAAAAGATCATCAGATAATGTACCATTTCTAACAAGATTATTATTATAAAATAAATTAAAAGATGTTTCAGAAAATTTAAAAGAATATCCATATGGTACAAGCCCTGATATTGAAATTAAATTCCTAGAAAGACTAGAAATATAAAAAGTATTTTCCAAATTTAAAATAAAATTACTATTTAAAACTAAACTGCATGTCCTAATAACCTTCACATGTGAATGTATCTTATTTCTAGAATATATGTATTGTTCACTTCCCAATGGCTTCCTTAGGTTTCGCATACCCTGCAAGGTATTCGAAATATGGATTATAGAACCAGAATCAATCCACCATGTGTTACAATTAATATCAACCATATTAGATTCATAACAAACTAATGAGATTGAAATACCTTTCTTCTCAAGGCATTTCTGAAATTTGGTGTAATCCTTCTTCATGTGTCCTTTCTTTTTGTAGAAGAAGTACTTAAATTCCTTCTTAATATCAGCTATAAGTGGTATTTTACTTATCTCCTTCTTTTTGGCTTGTTTTTTATTCTTTCCTTGTGTATTCATTAACGCACTTTCACCCAATTTTATTAACAATCTCCCTTCCTCTTGAACACACATGGTCATAAGTTCATTAATTAACCATTTATTCTTATGTGTGTTATAGGATATTTTAAAGGGTCAATATTGTTGTGGAAGAGTGTTCAAGATAAAATGCACAAGGAATGACTCAGACATCTCAACCTTAAGAGTCTTTAATTATAAAAATACCAACTTCTATGTAAACTCATTATTTTACACAGTTTTATGAAACAAATTTCATGAATACCACCAACTAATTAATGAGTTTTGTTGAGCTAGACAAGGGACCTAATAGATCCAAACAAGCTAAGCTCTAATAGTATGATAAATACATAATAACTCTTATTTATTGTATTTATGTAAATACTATTAGTAAATGAAACATTCTACTAAAGACCCAATACTGAACTCTTAGGTTAAGTGTCATATTTTTTTTATGGAGATTTAATTAACTAGTCTTGACTAACCAATCTATCTAGCATATTCTATACCGCAAATAAAATCCCTATACAATGCCCATAGTTAGATAGGTAAAATTACTATAGTACCCCTCTAACACATATTTTCCTTTAAGTTAACATCTTTCTATCAAGGAATAATGTTGTCGATAATTTTGCTCTCAATAGCCATTTAGACAAAATTATCAACCATTCACAAAGTAAAAACTAAGATTTTATATTTTATTATTCCATGAATCTTGAAAGACCTTAATTAAAATGGCATGAAGATATAATGTCCTTAACCATTTGGTGTTCTCGTCAATTCATATATTGTAACCTCCAATATGCTAGAGTTCGCCTCGAACTTTACACAGGCTAGTCTTTTAATAAATCAGAAGGCTACAACCTATGAAAGCAAGTTCAGTCAAATACTAAGGATTAAGATCTACATGCTTAGAGCTAGTAAGTGGTAATATTAAGAATTGAATTACGGCACTCCAATTCTTTATATTAATTGGTTCACTTCAATACACATAACTTATTTATAATGTACTAGTATTTCTATCAGAAGACTCACTTCAATGATTTGAGACACATCATTCCCGTTGAGATAGACAAATACTATAACCTATAGTAAATAAAGTATTGAACTAGTTAATTTAGACTTAGATAAAAAAATAAGTCTTCCCATAATTATCACTTAATCATGTTTGTTTCTTTATATACAAATAAAGTCATGGAATCTTTTTCAGATAAATAAACTATTCTACTGAGACAGTTTATTAATCAAGCAAGATATCATAATTACATATAGAAAGTTGATTACACTAAATGGTAAAATAGGAAATATGCTTTTTAGGGCAAATATCTCAACAAAATGGACTTATAATAAGTTATATAATTAATAAAAATCTAAAAATATCAATTTTGAAACACAGTCAAAACAAGCTAGCATAAAGATTTGAAAGAGTTTTTAAAGAGAGTTTCAAAGAAAAATTATCCATAAAAAAGTGAGAGTAAATTAAATATTCTATATAATATAAGTATAAAGTTTAAAAATCATCAAGCTAAGCGGGGGAAAATGAGGGGCATAATTAATTTTCTTGAAAAATATATGGGTGAAATTTAAAATTGCAAAAACTCGTAGGGGCATAATTGAAAGTTTCAAAAAATGTGAGGGTGAAATTCCAAATTATAAAAGTTTATCTGGAAAGCATATGCCCCCACTAAGCATAAGGTGGCTCTATCTATGGATATGATACTGCCCATATTATTAGACTATGATTAATTGATAAATTAAAAAATTACAAGAATACAAATATGTTACATATAAGATAAAAAGTATATAAAGCAAAATATTTTTGATAAGCAAAATATGACAATTTTATAATACATAAATATACATATATGTGTGAAAGTGTATACATATGTGTATGTACATTTATATCAAAATTGTAATGTAATGCACTGTCTTTACTTTTGTATTAGATTTAAACTTTTAAAAATTATGATTGTTTCTTAGACAATTAATTTTGCATTTAATTGTGTTGAATTTGAATTTTTTTTTTTGGTGGTTTAGTCGGTATGGACATCTAGTATAACCAAAAATAGTATACATACATTTATATCAAAATTGTAATGTAATGTGTCTTTACTTTTATATTAGATATAAACTTTTTAAAATTATGATTGTTTCTTAGACAATTAATTTTGCATTTAATTGTTTTGAATTTGATTTTCCTTTTTTTTTTTTTTTTGGTTTAGTAGGTATGGACATCTAGTATAACTAAAAATAGAAGACTTACTACTTTTAATGGATAAGTGAGTACTTACGATATCCCGTGCTCGTGACGTATAACACTCACACGCAACCTACCTTCCCTAAATGAGTAAATTAACGTAAATTAAGAGTACGACTTAGCAGAATAAATAGTACATTCCTTATGCCATAGCTATTATTCCTTGCCTAATACCTAAGTGAACGTGGGGAAAGTGTATCCACGGATTTCATTACAAGCTTGCCTAATAAGGAAAGGTTAGGTTGGACCGCCACTAGTAAAAGTTGTACTACTGCTCGGGGTCTCATATATGGGGAGTTTAACAATATTTAAAGTTACGTCAATTTTGTCATTTGGGAGATGAAAGTTATTAATTAGATCTATCTTTATATTCCAGATTTGTTGAAATATCTTTATCTATTGATAATATAGCGCCAATCCAATCGATCTTTCTTACTCTATGTAAAATTTGAAATTTTCTTTATAGAAATCGAATAAATTCTTATTGAAATTGTTAATAATATCCTTTAGGAAATAATATGCATTTGAGAAAGAGTTGAACTTACTATAATCAACTCTTTTATAATTAAGTACTTCAACTTGAGTTTATATATTTTCTTTTATTTTTGGGGGGATACAATTAACTTCTCTACTCTTTTCTTTTCCTTAACTTAATTCTCATACTCATATGCAACTAAAATAAAAATTCTCATGCTCATATTCATTTTCTATTATATATATCTATATCACTAAAAGGATTAATAAAAAAAGACCTATTACAATATATTTTCTTACAAAGAACAATACAACAGCAAAGAAGATTATCACATACATATATGTCATGCTAAATGCAAATAAAAAATGAAAAAAGAAATCTAGAAAAATAGAACTGGAGAATTAGTAAATAACTATACGAAGAATTCTTTCACTTTTCAACCTTGGGTTTTCTGTTTAATTGTTATTATTATTATTATTATTATTGTTATAGAAAGAGATGATGATCGTGTTGAAGATGAAGTGCTTAACTAAAAGAATTTATGTAGAATGAGAGAATCTGCCTAACATTTTGGGAGAGTCTTCTATAGAGTTTCCATTACAACATCCCGAATGCAGTGCTAATTCATTGTGCTTATATTATAATATAGCATATCGTACAAGAATTCTCATCTAATGCTATACTATTTTTTGTGCCAAATTTTACATATATGTTATACTTGGTGCCAAATGCATATGCCAAATTTTGATATTTAATTAACTTTGATTTCATTGTCATACTTATAATTTTAAAAGATATTAAATCCACACTTTTCAATGCCACTTAATAATTTATATATTGTTCAATACTCAATCGGTATTATTTTAAATACTTAACCAATTACCAAATTTACCTAATTAATTAAAAACTTAAAAATAATATTCAGAATCGCATTTTGCATTGAGGTAAAAATTGAAATAATGTATTAAATTTGACATTTTATTATTTGTTTTTGCCAAATATAGCATTAAAATCGAGGATGCATCGTAGATGGTTTAAGGATGAGAATTAATTAATCAAAACCATTAAAAAAGAACAAGAAAACAAAGGTTAACTTATTTTTTTTTTCAAAAAAAATCAAATTAGAGAATAACTGCTTACTATTTATAGATACTTTAAGTAGAGAAAGGTTAAAACATAAATGACTGATTTTTCGTTTGCAATCGAAAGGCATGGAATGGTTAAGTAGTTTTCAAAAATAAAATTGAGATGATTTATGTAAGTAGGAATAGTGTAGTTATTAAAACTAGTTTTCAATTCTTTTCACTTTTTTTATTACTTTCGTAGTTAGCTAAAAAATAATCTAATTTTTTTCCTGTCTATTTTGTTTTATTTATTTAGATAAAGTTTCAACAAGATATTTTCTGGGTCGGTGTTATCAATGAGATTGTCTGGCATGATTTTGTGAATAACTGTCTAGAGTTTTTAATTTAGTTTGAAAATTGTTGAATTGGGAATGAGTACCAATTTCTCGTACTTCTTCCTTATACTAATTTTCGCTTAAAAAAAAAAGTAGTGTAATATTATATATAGTTTTTCTTTGCTCTGAGTAATATTATATATAGTTATACTTAGTATAAGAGGGTACAGAAATTAATTAGCAACGGGACCACAGATTTCTGTTCCTTTGGGGGCTACACAAATTGAGCTAAATAATCTTAGTCCAACAGAGGGATTAGACTAATTTGGTGAAGTGGAACCCATAGGCCTTACCTTTGACCTGCCCCCAGTTCAATGACATATATTTCACTTTGTTTTCTTTAGTTAACATAATTTTCTCAATTACTATCTTTATTACCGTTTTGAAAAATCGTATACTAGTACGTTTCCAAATTACTATAAGTCTATAACATCTCATATTCTGCCTTTAAATAACTATTATTTCTATATACAATCTATTTAGCTTTGCTCAAGTACTGCTAAGAAGAAAGGAGACGTATGTATACGACAAGAAAGTCTTAGTCTTAAAGCGGAACACATTTTCTTTATCTTTTTTTTTTTTTTTTTTAAATGAGAAGTGGAGATTAGTCTTAATGACTATATATAGTATACATTATATATACATATCACTGATTACTATCATGGCCCTGCATTTGTCTGCTTTGAGACCCTTGGTGCTGGTATTACCATCAACCTCGTCTCCAATGAATAAACAAGTTACAACATGTTATGGAACTAAACCAAACTTGGCTCATATAGGTTGTTCTAGGTTCAATGTCAAAGTTGGTAAAGGGCTTGTAATCAAGAACAAAGGTGTAAAAACCAGATTTTTAAAAGGATAATAAGGTAATTTAAACCTAAGGGCATTTTTATAAATTGTAATTTTCGAAATTAAAAATAAATAAATTAAAATAAAATATAATATTTTATATAAGTGATGGGATTCACTTTTGTTTTTAAATACTACAAACATTCTTCTTTCTTTCCCATAGCCGACAACATCTTTCTCTCTCTCCTTTCCTTTTCTTTTTCTTTTTCTTTCATTCATTAATTTTCAATAATTTCTTTTATTTTTAACTAAACTCGTGGCCAAACCCAAAAATTGGTTGCCGGAGGCCATACTCGTCCCAACACAACATCTGCAGTCTCGATGACGCTTCAAAGAAACCGAGGGTAGTGGAAGCTCCGGGAGTACGTTTCCCGTGAGTGTGTAATCTTAACTTTTTTGAGACACTTTTTTCAAGTTCAAACATCTTTAAATTTGGCTTCGCTCATCAGAACATGACACCATTGGCAAGAGTCATCATATTTTGAGGTCGCCTATCAACTCCAACTGGTAGTGTCCTTCGTTTCAACTCGAATGGACTCTAGTGAGAATTTCATCGTTTTTTTAAGTTTTAATTGTTATATTTTTGTAATTATTTTTGTGAAATTATTCTTAAAGCTATGAAAGTTATATGAGGTAATAGAGGAGATTGAATCATGAATAAATATAGTGATATTGTATTGAATTGATCTCCGGTTTGAGAGAAATATTGAATTAAAAAATGTGGTATTTTTCTAATTCGGAACAAAAGTGATATTCTTGCAAACTAAAATAGTGTGGGGTATGAAAGTCTGTTACTATTGAGATTGAGCCTTGGGCTGAACTTAGAAAACTGTTATTTTCTGAAATATTTATGTAAAAATGACATTTTTACAAATAATCAGCAAAGTTGATATATGTTTTCAAATATTTTCGAAGATGATATTTTCTAAATAATTTTTTGATAATGATATTTTCTGAAATATTTCAGAAAAATGATAGTTTTCAAACATTCAGCAAAGGTGATATTTTTCTAAATACTTTGGAAAAGTGGTATTTTTGTAACTTTCAGGAATTAAGGCCAATTAATACTCGGGACCTCAAAACGAAGTTTTGACTTCAAATTTGGATTTATTGAGGTCGAAAAATGAGTTTTGATATATAACATCGCTATATTTCGAATTGGTATGAATTTCGAGGTTCTTGAATAGTGTCGTTTTGTGTATCACTGGCTAAGACTTGTCCCGGGATCCAAATTTGACAAATTATATATCTAACCTAACTATTTTAGGTGCTAAGAATTCAATGATGATGTCTGTTTCTCATTTTGAGGCTCCGTTAGAAAAGTCACTTTTTAAAGTGAGCTTATCGGAATCCCGAAACAACCGTCCGAGCACCCAAGTGACCAACGAGAGATTTTTCGAGCGTCGTTTGCTTGGTATAGCTATCATCTCGAGGTAGGAGTTCAATAATATGGTTTTATACTTGTTTGATTTATTATTGCATTATAATTAATTTATAAAAAATCGTGATTTACGCGATAGTTTAATAAATTGTGGAAACACATTGGATTATACTGGAATTGGACTGTGTGATTTTATATACATATTTTTAAATTATGATTATGGGGTAATACAGCAGAGAGCTTCCCATGTTATAATAAATCCCAGAATAGTGCCAAGTGGGTTTTTAAAGCATTGTTTGATTTTATTTTGCATGGTTATTACATATCTTATTACATGTTGTACATACCATATGATCACACACTTGAGTTCCATTATTGCATTATGGTAGTTTAGATCGCTGGCGAGTTGATACAGCGCTAGGTAAAAGACCTAGGCCGCTGCATAGGTTTCTGGCTGACACACATCTAAGTAATGTCAGGATGCTGGGTACCTTTGGTAAGGGGTGTTACAGGGTCGTGATGGGAGGATGAGAGCTCACTCATTTACATTGGTTGATATATGATATATACAGTCATGTGTTTCTAGTTTCGGTTTTGAATATGTGATTACTCTGGATATAATTGTTTTATAAAGTTGATTTATAAATGGATTTTGGAAAAGGTATTAACCATGCAAGTTTGGTAAAAATTGTATCCATTCAAAAAGGTAATTGAATTTATACTGAGCATGTGAATGCTCATCCCCTACTTCTCCCACTTTCTGGTGTTTATCTATTTGTGGTAGTCATTCCAGTGGTTAGACAAGCTACGTAGCTTGTACTTGTATTCCTACTCCTATTTCCCTGGTAGATGTCTATACTCCGTTTTTTTGTTCAATTATTTAGCCAAAATTAATAAATTTACTAAGTGGATGTATAAGGATGGTTTTGCTATTATTTTGAATACTTGAAACTACAAGTGATTTTATGTAACTTATTTTAGACATTGAATTTATGATTTAATAAAAATTTATAAATAAATTAATTGGAAACTTTCTTAAACTTTAATGGATATTTCTCTAAAGAAATTAAAACTAATAAGAGTTTTAATGGTTATAGAATTTATAATGATTTAAGGACTAAAATAGAATTCTCTTGTATTTGATTTCTCCTGAATTTCGTAAAATCAATATTTAGTTATATTTTCACTTAAAATTATTAAAAGTCATGGTTTTAGATTTCCAATTGTGACAAAAGGTATGCATTGACTCTGTACAATACTATACATAAAATAACTATATAATAAAAATATGAGCACCAATTCAGTACGTATTTTTTAACCTATAAATAAGTATTGTTTTGGTCAATTAAAATTCATCATGTATATCTTTTCATAGTAAAAAGTAGAGAGAGTATTAATAATACACATCATTGTAGTCGTTAGATAATAATTTAACAACTAAAAAATAAAACTATCTATTGGTTAAAAAATATACCTACATGATTGGTGACCTAAGAATAGGCTCTTATATGTAATGTATAAAGAATTCTCTTGACTGAGCCCTTGTGGTTTGCTAATACATACATATATGTATATATTTACGTTATTTTGCAGCTAAAGCGGAAAGACCCCAACATCATAGTTGGAAATTAGCCAGTGGAAAGCTTGATGAGAATAGGGTAAATGACGTTCTCAGCGGAAGATTGCTGCAGGGTGGCCATGTTTTTCACCAAAACTTCCCGATTAGATCATACGAGTTATGCTCCGATTGTAAAATGTCTATTGGGGCTTTACTTAATCTTCTACAGGTAATTAATAAATGGTGGATAAAAAAAAATATCCTTATACATAGAGTAACAAGTTGAGACAGGTTTTACTCTCTACTCTGTATCTAATTTTGTCAGAAGGCAGAAACTTTTGACGAAAGTAAGTAAAAGAATTTTTATAATGACCAAGATAACGTACGTTATCCGAAGATTCCAAACACAATTAATTAACTCAGATTTTTTTTTTTCTCACACTGACCACCATTTGTTTTTTTATGTTGTATTTATTTTATTACAAGTTCATAATCAGATATTTTATTCTATTTGTACGTCAATTTTGATCAAATATGTTATAATGTTTTAGCATTTTTCAATTTGCATTGATTTGTTGATCTAAGGGATAATTTTGTCATTTATGAAAACCAAAAGGATAAATTGAGCATTTTTTTACCTAGACCTAAATGATATTTTGTAGTATCTGATAATAGTCTACTCGAATATTAATACCTATTTTTTTAAAAATATTACCAAATTTACGACCTTTCAAAAATAATAAAAATTTTGTACGACTTTTTTAAAGTATTTTTCTAAATACTTTGGGAGTTAGAAAACGTGGTGGCATTTTAGTAAACAAGCCATCGTTTTTTTTTTTTTTAAACAGAAAATCACAAAGCTTTTCTGGAAACCAATTTGGTTTCTTATTAGCGGAATGTCTTGTACATAAGTAAATTACATGAAACCACAAAGGTTTCTTAGAAACCAGTTTAGTTTCCTTTAGCGAAACACTTTGTACGTAAGTAAATCATAGAAACTACGAATATTTCTTAGAAACTATTGTGGTTTTCTTTTTGCAAAATGCCCTATAGCTAAATAAATCACAGAAAACTACGAAAGTTTTCTGGAAACTACTGTGATTTCATTTTTTGTAAAATTCTATGTAGGTAAGTAAATCACAGGAAACTACGAAAGTTTCTTAGAAATCATTATCCTTTTCCTTTAACAGAATGCCCTGTAGCTAAGTAAATCATAAGAAACCACGAAAGTTTCCTAAAAACCAACTTGGTTTCTTAGAAACTAAATTAGTTTTTCAAATTGGTTTCTCGTTACTAACCAAATTAGTAACCAATTACTAGATTAGTTTCTGGTTACAAGTAGAAACTAATTTGGTTCTTACTTTTATGAGTAATCGATAATAATTATAAAAAAATACCAGAAACCAAATTAGTTTCTCAGAAATTAGATTGGTTACTCAGAAACTAAATTGGTTTCTCAAGTTAGTTTCTCGTTACTAACCAAATTTGTAACCAACTATTAGATTGGTTTCTAGTTACCTAGTAGAAACCACGTTGATTTTTAGTTTCAAGAGTAGCAAATAACCATTTCTTTGAATAAAAAAATAGTAAGTATTTGGTTTCTTAGTTATCAGATTAGTTTTTCGTTACTAATCAAATTAATAAAAAAAAAGGCAAGTACCGATTGGTTTCTAAGAAACCAGAATATTAGTTTCTCAAGTTACACAAAATTGGTTTTAATATTAATTGGTGAATGATTTTCGACAATCACAATGCTAACTAAAGAAGATTAAATAGTAGATTGAAAACGAAAAAAAAAAAAACGAGAAAAAAGGCAAAGGCTAAAAAAAAAAAAAAGAGTAGTAATGTTCAATATGAAAAAAAAAGAATTTAAAATGTGAAAATGAAAAAACGAAAATAATTAAAGCAAAGAAAAAGAAAGAAGACAAGATGAATTTAATACCAAAAAATAAAAAACGAAAAATAAATAAAGCAAATAAAAAGAAAGAATATAAAGTGAAGTTCAAGGAAATTTAATGGTTGATTGAAAGTAAGGAAAAAAAAAAACTTTAAAAATGATAAAGATTACAAAAAAGAAAAAAAGAAAAAAAAAGTGTAATTAGGTTCAACACAAAAGGAAAAGAAAAGAAAAGAAAAAAGAAAAAAAGTTTTAAAAAATAAATTTTAAAAAGAAAAAAATGAAAAAAGAAATAAATAAAGGTAAGAGATATGAAACAATGAAAGTGTTAAAAAAGGGATTTTAACCCAAGTCTAGAATGTGATAGTAATCCAACCCAGCCACTAAACTAATGTTTAGTTTTGTTTACTTTAGATGACTTTACAGTTAAAAAAGTTTCCTAAATCTTAGATTGTATGAAATGGCAAAAGTTTTTCTGAGCCGTACAGAAAATTAATTCTATGAGTAAGATCGTATTTATGCCATTATTTTAAACAAATTCGTGCAGCTTCCATAAATATATATGTCATGTCATGCGCTATACGCCACCAATTACATATCTTGATCAGCTGTTCTTATCATTTCGTGTATATACAATATGCAACCGCGTGAAGAGGAAGAGATCATCGGGTGTTGCAAGCCCCACATTAATCCCGGTATGATTACATTTTTATCCCCGTTGTTTCCGTTTTTCTTTCGTTCTATTATCCATGTTCTGGATTGACAACTTTTTTTTTTTTTTTTTTTTTGAGTCAAAAAATGTTCCATCATATTTAATAATAACAAATTTATCCCTTGTGACATTTAAGAATAACAAATCTGGTATAATAAAAAATTTATCATTCTTGCAAATACAAATACAATGTGAATCAAAAGATGAATGCAAAATACAAAGGATAAAAATATATTTATCTACATAGTTTCAATTGTCATTTGCATGGATCGGTTTCTGACAGTCCGGCCCGACCAAATGGATGATCTGTTAAAAATAAAAACCTGTAAGATTAGCTACGTGGGTTATAGGTTTTGTTCTTAGCAAAATAAATAAGTAAATAATAAATAAATAAAAATATATATTTTTAAAATTTTTCGCTCAGAGAGATTGGTTGTATGTGTTGGTGGGATCTCAATTTCTCAACTAGACAAGGCCAGGAGACCCAGTAATGTGCCGGAGACAACTCCATCACGTGTGTGCCTCTTTGTGGGGATATGCCCTACCAGTACTCTTCTTCCCTTATTGTCAAACCCAAACCCAAAACCAAAGTATATGCTCGGTTGGAGAGAAACATTTTTTTCTTTTTAACTAATAAACTAACTGAAAAAAGGGTTTCTGATATATTAAGAGGTCGATTTCAATCTATATAAATAATATTACATCAAATTTAGTTTAATTAGATTTGTACTAATTTAAGCAAGAATAAAATCAAGTATGGCATATAAGGTTAACTAAACAGTACACTACCTTTCACATTATGTGTTTGGAAAAAGGTTTCTTGTTGGGATAATAAAGTGTTATATAACTATATTGAATAAAAGAGATACTAGTATATATACTTGGAACTCATCTTAATTCGATGGAGGACATTGATGTCATTAGCTTTGTTCGACATTGTTGGCCAACTTCCTATAATTGGATATATGGTTTGATTTATTTATATTGCTGGGGATCATGATCAAATCGATAACTTAAATATCAATTCATCCGAATTGTCATAATTATTATGCGAGTTTTTGGCCTTGATAATGATTCACTAATTCGTTTTTATGCAAGCTTATTATCAATTTCAATATTGTCCTGATCATCAGGGAGTATACCTTATTAATTTGTATGTACATAATGAAACATATATAAAATAAATTTTTTGAAGGATTCTTAGTTTGGAAATACATGCATCATGAGCTACCACAGTTGATCTGGTAGCTGGATTCCATAACATGGATGTATGGCCGTGACAATGTCCCATCCACCCGAATACAACGTCTGAGACAAGACGTTAATAGTAATTAAATGTGGGTGAAAATTTGAAAGACTTGTCACATATATCTAATCTCACATATTGCCACCCCAATATTTGAAGAGTACTTTCCCATAGGTGCATCATAGATTCTTGTCAAGTCTTGATTTTGCTGTGTAGCATATATATGTATAAGTATATAATAACGAGAGCGAAAAAATATTACTATAATTTTTGAAATGCCTTAGAATTTGGTTTCTAGAAATGATAGTAAAAATGCTTCATCTTCCAAATGAAAAAGAAAGAATACATACAAGTTTAATTTAATTTAATCCCATGTTTAATTTGACTCTTGACCACCGGGCAGAACTCACTCGCTGATTATATATATGTATATATATATATGGTATATATATATATACAATATTACATGTATTTATGTATATAATATAGCTAAATATAGACGAATTACTTTATAATTTCCGCTTAATAATTTGGAGTTCCAAAATAGTTCTCTCTTATTTTTTCTAATATTTAAATACTAATTTAAGAGAATTACTGCAATAAACTAAACAGAGAGGAGATGTATCAGGTTAAGTTTGAAAAATTCCAACTAGACTAGCACCCTTTTAACGTCACTCTCATCATTTGCTCAACACCCCGCTTTTTCTGAACGAAATGAAGAATAAGGTGTCAAAATACTGTAAAATTTCTTCTCCACCGTACACAACCAAAATATCATATAATGAAAATAAAATGTCAATACAACCCCGAAGGCATATCCCACACACCGAATTCTGACTAAAACTAAACAAAAAAGATGCAGTACTACGTACCCTATAGATGGTATCCATAAAGTCACACTTGAACAATCCCTTAGAACACCATTCCGAAAAATGTGCCTCGTTATACAATTTATATTTTAGAAATAAAGTAATTCGAGAAATTTCACAACAAAAAGTACAACTCAAATGAAGATAACCAAAAGGAAAGATTCGAGAAATTTCACAACAAAAAGTACAACTCAAATGAAGATAACCAAAAGGAAAGCACTCTAGAATGGTGTCCATAAGGTCATACCATAAGACTCACGTTGGATAATACCGTCTCAGAATATGATCACTTACTCAACTCTATCTAAATTGAATTTGACCCAAATGGAAAATTGTAAATTAGAAAAAATAATTCATAATTTATGAGTGGATTTTCTTCAAAATTGATAAAAAGCTCTAAAGATCCTAATAGCCAAAATTAAATACTCAAGATTATGCCACTAATTAATGATCTCGAGAAGCTTGCACTTCAAAATTAAGAAGCTAATGTATAAACCACTTGGTAGATATGTATTAGAGAATAACTATTGAAGCTCTAAATTCAACATGATCTCTTATATAGTACTATTACAGCATATGTAGTCCTAATTAAATTCAATTTTTACAACAATATATATATATATATATATAGATTGCCAATCCAGTAGGTTTTTTTTTTTTTTTTTTACCTATGTATTGGTATTTCTCTTTTAGCCGTTGGATTATTCATCTAATTGTAATCTAATGGCTATAATGAAGTGCATGAAAAGACGTGCATTATTAGTGTTATTTCTCTCTCTTACTTTTAAATATAAAAAAAAATGTGCAACAAAAATTTTCATTGGCCAAAATAATACCTATGTATAGGTAAAAAAAAAATACCTACTAAATTGGTGCCCATATATATATATATATATATATTGATATCGTGGATCATGTATCCACTAGGGGGGAGTGATTTTTATTAATTAACAAATTTTGTTCAAGTTTGAATATTTGATAAAAATTATATATATATATATAGTTGACACTTGAACACAATGAGATTTAATTCTCTTTTGGCCTCCCATGATAGAGTGTCTGTTGTTCAATTGCCTTTTCCTGGTTATACAAAAAAGCGTTGCGAATTAAATCAAATACAATATCTTTATAGACTATGACTATAAGAACTTTGAGCATAATTTTATATTATTATTTGAGTAACAATTGAATACGCGCAGCACAATATTCTTATTGGGCCCAGTTGGGAGTTAGCGTTAAACTTAACAAAAACAAGAAAAAGTGCCCATATTAATTAATCAATTAATAAGACTGGCATGTGCTCAAATTATACGCATGTTTAGTTATATAAACCTAACCATAAGATGCTGTCTTTTTTATCCTCTTTCAGTTATGGTAACGCTATCGATCCATGATGCGATTCGAGTTCCACTAGCTTTATTTGTTTTTCTCTTTATTTGCTTTATACTAATTAAACAGGATTATATATTCCTATCAACTTAAGATGCTTAAGCACATGCATGGAAGCATAAGATCATGTGCGACTTAGTAAAAGTATAGTTTATGATTGTGCCCTTATTTGGTCCAACACTCAATGATATAAGATCCTATTTTTCTCGAACATTAATGTTAGACTTTGAAAGTGAACTACATTAGTTGAAACAAATCTTCTAAAGCATATGGCATATGATTAATGAATATATGCGGATCGAGGATAGATTTTTTGATGATTAAGTTATGATGTTAGTTCTAAGTTATATGCGTTAAAATAGGGAGCTGCTAGGAGCACGAAACTGAATAATATTTAAGCAAATAGATATTGCTGGAGTCAGTAGAAAACATTTCTTGATTACGATTTATTCATTGAGCCTATTATTAGTCAGCAGTTTTATGTTCTTGATCACTTTAACTAAAGTGTGTTTTTTCTTTTCCTAAAAATTTCGTATATATTCCTAGTGCCGTCTAATTTGATTATGTTTAGAATTTTAATACAAAATATCAATTAATTGATGTTTAATAAACGTTCAATACTTATGATCATGTTACACTTATCGGTTTTGTTGATTGAGTAATCATTAATTAACCAACTTTTTTTCTTCCGGTTCCTTATTGATTATATTGTTTGTTTGTTTTTTTCTTGAATTATAACGAAAAATGTATGTTTTTGGCCATTTCATGTTAATTATTGTTGCTTTTAATCATGGTTTAAAAATTTTGAATATTGTACCCTGTCAACATCGAGGAGATGCTGATCATGTACGCCTTGCATTTTCCACAAATAGGTAGTCCTCATAACACTCTTTTGTTCCTTTCCAAAATAAATAAATAAATAAATCTTTTTTTTTTTTTTTGAGTTAGACCAAGAGATACGTGCTAATTAATTTGGGGCCCTTAGTTGAGGTCTGGATGTCCAACTCAAAAAAAAAAGCAGCATCACCTGAAGTTGCGCGTTGTCCAGCCCCATGGACATTATAAAACGACGCAACTTGGCTATATGTGTTTCTAGACGTGTATCTTCAATGGATGATATCGAACAATCTCTCCGACTTCATTATATATATATATACACACACATATATTATATCTTTGTGAGACTTATTCACTAAGGCCACGTTTGGAATGCAGGATAAGGATGGGATTAGATTGGATTAAATTAATCTCATGTTTGGTGCATGTATATGAGGGAGATTGGATTGGATTAAAATAATCCACTCCAAAAATAATTCCCTTAGAATGGGATAAACTTATCATCTTGAGAATTTGGGATTGGATGGGATTATAAATTTGATAAAAAATAATAGAATATTTTTGAAGTAGTAATAAATGGTACTTTCGAAATTAATTTTTAAAAGTGGTAAAACCAGAAATGGTATTTTTCAAAATATCTTTTATAAGTGGTATTTTTGTAAATAATTTGACAAAGAAAATGTCATTTTTCCAAAAATACATTTTAAAAGTGGTAATTTTCAAAATATTTTTTTAAAAGTTATATTTTTCAAAATATTTTTTTAAAAAGTGGTATTTTTGGAAATAAGTTTTTAAAAATGATACTTTTACAAAATTGATTTCTAAAAAGGGGATTATAGAAATATGACCAAATTTTGGGCCTAATTTCAGTAAATGTCCCTTTGTCAAAAGTTATAGCAAAATGTCCGGTATATATGCATATATACCAAGTGTAAAATTTTATATACCAAGTATAAAAAATTATATACCCAGTGCATTTCAGAACAGTAACTAAAATTGGTAGATATGTGTATCTACTAAGTGTAAAAATATATCTACCTGGACATTTAGCTATAAAATTTTAAAAGTGGACATCTACTTAATCAAATTTAAAATTTTGGTCATCCACCTAAATTTCTTTTCTAAAAATGGTACATTTCTAAATTAATTTTTAAAAATGATATTTTTCTAAATAATCAAACCTCAAAATTCCTTATTTACCTAAAACTATGAAATATACCCATCCTAACTAACAGTAGCATACCAAACATAGGATAGGATTAGACTATAATTCCATCTTATCCTATACTATCCAATCCAATCCAATTCTTTAAAATAGTCCAATTCTATCTTATCCCATCCTGCAAACCAAACGAAGCCTAAAAGTATAACTTTATCTTATGCAGTTCAGTGTGAAAGGAATCTCGGAAAGTAATATATATTTTCCTATTGGCCGTGGCAAACACTTCTAGCTAGACAAACATAAAGGTTTGTGTGTCAGGTTTTGGTAATAGCCAAAATGAAACATGAACGGTGACGATTGACGAAGGCCATTCGGCTTAAAGGGGAAAATAGTATTAAATATATATATATATATTGAGAGAGAGAGAGAGAGAGATACAAACGTACATAATGAAATTCATCAATGAGGAGGAAAGTGAGATTCGACTCATGAGTAGCTAGCTAATGATCTGTATCATTTTCGTATGAAAATTTGTGTGAACAAATTAAAAATTACTTTTGAACAACACGAGCTTTGTCTCGTATTTCTGAGAAAGATAAGAGAAGATGATCATGATGAATTATAATTTCATTTTCTACATTAGTCATCATTTTACTAAGCACAAATTAATTCACATCGAAATTATGTTAGTTACTATATTAATTAATTTTCTTGCCTCTTGTTATATAAGGTCATAAGTTGACATTATATACTCGAATATCTAAGATTGACTGTGAAGATATCATAGGCATCGATTATTCCATATATCCATTTGAAAATATACGTCGTTGAAGGTGTTTTCCGACTATCTAATTAAAATTAAATCATCGTGGTCCAATTACTGATATGGTATAACAAAGTCTAATTATGTATGTAAATTTAGGGCATACTTAATAATTTCACGACCTGAATACTCGTTGGTAACGTCCCTCAAAGTATCGTTGAACACCACCCTTACATATATTATTTGTTTGGCCTATCTTCTCGCAATTTTTCAAAAAGTGTTTGCATAGATTAAATGTACTTTTTTATAGGGACACAACTATATGTACGATTTTTTAAAACGCGTCTACATAGATTAAAGGTACTTTTCTATAGGGACACTACTAAGGCATGGATGTAGAAAGAGGATCGGTCTCGTTCATGTTAACTTTTGTTAACTTTAACTAACGTTGGTCATGTTTGTCCAATATTATATTGGTTAAAACGTAAAGTATGTTGGTCAAATCATGGATAGGATCAGTCCCGTTAAGAGGATTACATCCGTGACTACACTATTATATATACATTTTTTTTTAAAAAAAAAAAAAGTGGGACTTAACTAATGACCACCACTTACTACAAATTAAAGGAAAATGACACACACATAATATATACATATATATATATATATAGAGCTAAATTCTTGTAGGGACCCTATGTTATAGAGAACTCGACAAAGTCATAACAAATATTTTAAAAGTAGTGCATGCATGATGAATATTTTTTAATGATCAAATTTTCATTAGGTTTAATTGTGAATTTTGATCAAGATATTTTCTAATTTCGATTATATGTAAAAATGCATACTCTACTAGCTAGAGAGGAAATTAGAAGGTGTAAACTCCCAAGTGGGTAAGGTACGCTAGTCATCATTTAGAGGGAATAGAGCAGAAAATGTTACATATAACATATCTATATATGTATTTTTCACTTGCATATATTTCTAGCTAGCTTCAAAAATATAGATAAGTATTTTGTCTTCCCCAAAACAGAAGTTAATTAATTTGATGGTTATATCTCAGGGCTGAGAGTACGGCTTGTATTGATTCGCAATATGGTTTTCGTGGGTCCAACAACGTGTATGTGATTGTAACTTAACGCGGCTTACAGCACTATCACTGAATTCAGAAATTGCGAAGTTAATAAATATACCCTGCAGATCATTTAGACTCCCCTAAAGAAAGGGTTGCCATCATTGGTTCCCATTCATCTACAATGCCATTCCATTTTTGTCCACAATATATATGACATGATACATATACATATACATATATATATATATTATCATGCATAATGTACAAGCATGAATACATAAAATTATGTACAGACCGTCCGTCTTTCATCCATTATATCAAACTGATAATAATGCATGCACGATCAGCAGTGACAATATTGTATAACATGTGTGTGTATATATATAGACACATATACATGATCGTACATTCATACATAAATATATAATATGTGTCTATGTATATTAAATAAATTGTATATGACATGCATGCGCGTGTTTTAAAACATACTACCGTGTTGGCAAGGGTTCTAAGCCCTACAGCAACCATAATTTAATCTGTAAGAGTACCCCCCAACAATCAGGCAAATCACATGGCATGTACCAAGTCACCGAATCGGACGGCGAAGATCAAATCCCACCAAATCACAAAAAAAAAACAGCCTTAGGATCTGTCCCATATCCAACTTATGGTGCCGGCCTTTATTAGTGTTTCTAGGGGGCAAATAGCCCCCACATTTGCCTCTCATGTGACCGACCATTAAACCATACTTGACCTGTATTTGCTCCCACTTTGTCCTCTCTCTCTCTATTCTCCATATATATGAGGCTACTACTAAGCGCCCTTTAGGTCAATTCACATTATAACATTAGACATACAAACAAATAAAAAAGACTTTAGCGTTACCAAAACAGCTTACCTAGCTAGAGCTCTAAGCGATATTTCTTAGTGAGGAGATATAGAATCACTATGGCGAAAGAAGGTCTAGGACTTGAAATCACCGAACTAAGGCTGGGTCTTCCCGGCGGGGGTTCGAACATGGCGGACAAAAATGAGAAGAAGAGGGGGTTTTCGGAGATCGCCGCTGGAGAAGGAGATGAGGCTAGCGCCGACCGGAAAAGCCAAACGAAGAACCAAGTTGTGGGATGGCCTCCAGTGTGTTCGTACAGGAGGAAGAACAGCTTTAATGATCAGAAAGTAGTAGTGTACGTCAAAGTTAGCATGGATGGTGCTCCTTTTCTTCGTAAGATGGATTTGAGCATGCATAAGGGCTATTCGGATCTTGCCTTCGCCTTGGAAAACCTCTTTGGCTGTTTTGGCATGGGTAAGCCTTCTTCATTATTTTTGCCATTTTTAATTAATTATCCCTTTGTGAAGCAAATTTAGAAGTGGTACACGTACGTAGTACTGGTTTAATTAGTAAGTTACTTATATATCAACGTTTATGTAAATGGTTAAATTAATTCCTTACCAAGAACTAGCTTAGCTATTACTCTTAAGGAATTAAAACATATATATATATATATATATATATATATATATATATATATATATATATATATATATATATAAAGCGAGAGAGAGAGAGAGAGAACGGTTCGAAAAAAAAAGAATCTTAATCATGATTGATTTGCATACTAGGCGATTTTTTTCTGAACCAATTTGCTAATTAAAGTTAGTATTTAAATTTTAAAAATAAAAAAAAACTATAGGGTTTTCGTGGTTTTGCCTCTTTGTACTACTTCTGGTAAGCGATATGACAATAGACTAAATATTATAATTACTTGTTTCTTACAGATATTACATATGCATATTGAAAAATAATAATAATAATTTAATCTGATGCACCATTTGTACTTGCTTGAGAAGGATCCAAGGTCAAGAAATAAGATCGGAATTTAATTCCAGTTCATAGAATGTATATACGTACGGATATAAATAGACAACCAGGACAAGAGAAGAAATATGTGCAATTGCATAATATTCCTTAGAATATGAGAACAGCACTAGTGCGTCAATAATAATCAATTTGATTTATAAAATAAGCAAATAAACTCTTAATTAATAATAGAATTTTATTGTATAAATAACAGGAGTATTATATATATGTATTAATTTAAAGTTTTGGGGTATATTGTTGACAGGGGAGGCGTTGAAGGATGGAGACTGTTGCGAATTTGCTCCCATTTATGAAGATAAAGATGGAGACTGGATGCTAGTGGGAGATGTCCCCTGGGAGTAAGTCTTTCCACCAAACCCCAAATTTCTAATTTATAATTTATAGTTTTCCACACCTGAAATGTGACCCACATTATAATGTGTAGTTCAAAGTTTAAAGCTTAAAAAAATTAAAAAAAAAAAAAAGATCAGCTGAAACTCCAATAATATAGACCTCTTGGTCGTAGTATATTATTTAATTTTGCATCACATAATTGTTTTTTTCTTAATTATTTCGATTTAAATTGTTAGGTTCAGTACTTAAATTAAGTGGTGGCTAAAATAAATAAATAAATAAATAAGAGTGGGTCAATATTATTGTCATACATCGTAATAGCTATTAATATTAGTGATATAGGAATATTAATTAGGATGTTCCCATAAGTGACTCAGATCTCATTGTTCTAGAAGTCTAGAAAATTATTACCACTCAACCCTTATCACATTTTCGATCCCAATGTCTACGTTTGACCGACTCATAAATACTAGACTAAGTGATCCTTTTGCTTTGCATGAACTTTCCTAGATTTGTGAGGTGAGCGAGCAATGTTTTAGTGCTATATTCTAAGCAAGGCCATTGACCCAAGTCAACGGACCCAATTGAGTCAAATATTAATCTCGGCCGTGTCCACTAAGCAGCAAAGACTTGACAAATCTAGATAAAGGGGAAAAGGAAAATAATCTCTTTTTTTATAAAGAAAAAAAAAAGTGTTGCAATTATTTCTATATAACTCTTTTTCTTTTTAGAACATGTAATTATTCTCTCTTGAAACAACATGTATTAAATTGCGTTTAGCTTGCCCATAAAAAAGTTAACATCACAATCATACCCCACCGACTAATTTTGTAAAACGTGGCATGTTTTAATTAAGAGAGAGTTAACAATTAATTACAAATTAGTCCATAAAACCGGCTTAGTTAGACATCTAATAATCATCATCGTGCTGGTTAATTTTCTGAATCAATTATGACTGATATAGTGGTACTTTTGTCTTTTTATAATTTTACTCATAATATTCTAGAAGTAAGTCATCTTAGACTGCATTTATTACTCTCCTGAAGACCATAAGGTCTTACTAATTATTATTACTGCGGAGAAAACATTAATGTACATTTAATTAAATCTCACTTGGGTATTTAGTTAAAAAATTAAGATATATTGTATACTTGATCAATAGGTATTGACCTCTTTTAGTGCTTTTTCATAATTCTGCTATGGTAATTAATTAACATATAATAACAATTTGCAGGATGTTTGTTGAGTCATGCAAGAGGCTGAGGATCATGAAGAAATCAGATGCCATGGGGTTTGGACTGCAGCCTAAGAACTTCCTCCTCAGGGGAACTTTTAAAAAAGAGACCAAATAAGCAATAGTTCATGAATCACAGATCTGTCAGACACAATTTTCAGTTAACTAGTAATTAATTATGTTCATGTTATTCCTAAGAAGACTTTTATTAGTTTTCTCTTAATTAATTAAAAATTAATGTGAAAGTACTTTATCAATGTTTAATAGCAAACTAGATAGGGAGGACAATTTTTTGCCCTATTTATTTACATAAATGCTTTATTCATGTGTAATACGTATGTGACAATTTAATTTTTCTTAACTGTGGAATATTATTTTTATTGTTTGTTTTAAGTTCTGCCTCTATTAATTCATTATTTGAATATATTCTTCTTTGATTTTTCACGGCCGGGAACAAAAAACCCAAATTTAAATACTACAAATAATAATTCAGATATGAGAATTATTATTAATTAGGTATATAATCTACAACAAATGTTGGCATGCTTTGTAGCTTAAGCTAAAATAATTTAGGTACAAGTCAGAAGAATGCCAGCATAAAACTTAACTCAAATCATTCCTCTTAATGCCACTGATCTCTCTCAAAAAAAAAAAAAAAAATACTAGCCTTAATTCTCTTTATTTCTCAAAAAACCCCTGTCGTCACTCTCACAATGAGCCGAAGGAGTGCTTTGATCTTCTTCTCGGGCCTCTCCTCCTCCTCCTCCCTTCTCCTCCTCGATCTCCTTCGGGGATAAGAGAGTTTTTTTTTCTAATAAGTTCACATGTAGATCTGATTATAGTACCACATTTGTATGATTTTTAGTACCATCTAATCTTTGATCTATGTGGATTTTTAGCTTCGTTTACTAGATCTTAAATTGAGAAATTTACTTTAGGTTTAGATCTGTGATGCAGATGAATTAGTTTTCTTTTCAGTAGGTATAGATTTCATTTGGTGTTAGAATCATAGTCTACTCGCCAAGAACGTAGTCCAAGTGAAAATAATTATTTGTTAGTGGTTCTTATTATCTTTTTCTCTTGGAGAATTATGGTAGCTCACAATTCTTGTTGTTGTTGTGTTTGTGATCTACTTTTCGTCTCTTTTTTTGAGGAGTTTAACATTGTAATTCTCTGATGTACTTGTACTGCAAATAAAGCCTTTTGACTTTTATTAATATTATTCTCTTGAAGAGCTCATTTTTATCAAAAATAATAATAATAATTTAGGCATAAAATTAGTTTTATAGCTATTATAGCTGTAGGACAGAAACTCATTGTGGCTAACTAAAAGTATATTATGTATGAATATGTCGAAATAAGATGGAATTAGTGAAAAAGAAAAATTGTAGCAAATTTATAATAATTAGCCACCAAATTATTTGTCACTAATGCTTTTTATATTTTGTAACTGAAAAAGCATCAATGACCTACTTTTCAGTAGAGATTATGTGTCACTAATTTATTAACTATTTGTGATTTTAACTCAACACCACTAGCAGTAATTAACACATATACAATTATTTTACATTGAATATATTTGGGTTACTCTTAAAACAAGATTTAGAATAAATTGCAAGGTATTAAATTGTCGTTGTTCTTAGCTGATCATTCTCATTTCATTTCTGTCTTTCCTAGCAACCAAATAGAGACCATGAACTTGTTTAGCCATAACAGTAGTTATTTATAATAGATGACAGAGTTATATATATATATATATATATATATGTACACACACACACACACCTATCTTTCAAGTAGAGCACATAGTATTACCAAAAAAAAAATGTAGAGCACATAGTAAAAGATAAGGCCCCACCCCACCGAAGCCTTATGAGCTAGGCAACCCCATCTGGTTATTACAGCTCAGTTTAAATGGAATCTCATCAAGCTGAGTGGACCAAAATCATGCTGTTTTATTTGAATGTATACAAGGGCAAAGGAACAAAGGACAATTCTTTTTGTCGAAGAAATATAATTAAGTTTCAGTACAACATATCAATTTTAAAACGGTGCTATTGATTATTACAATTAATCAATAATCTTCCTTGTAATTTACCCCCGAGAAGTACTAACAATTCTACAATCGATCGATCTCAGCTGCCATCCATTAATTATATTGATTAGACATAATTATATGTGTAACTTTTAATAATGTAAGTACGTACGTACTTGTCAACTTTAGCCGGGACACGGGCTAAACAAAGGTCATATATATTCCGAAATATTATTCATTAACCAAAGATGTGTGTGTATATATATATATACACGATATATATTTTCAGCCAGAAAAACAAAAAAAAAAAATGAACACTGAATATTAGGCATAGGAGAAGTACTATAGTCCTATAACAAAGCCCCACGTTCTCATATGCATTCTCAGTGGGATACATGTATTATATGCCATTTGTCCATATACCTGATCATTAACAAATAAACAATGAATTTTTACTCATCAGTTCCACGTACAGATAATCTAATTTAGACTTGTTCTTTGGATAAGAGTTATCCTTTCTCATTAAACAAATATATGTTCATAGTTAAAAAAAATCTAAATTATTTATACTGTTACACACCAATTAATACATAACTCGATCATTTATAGAGCTATTTTAATTGTTCAACAATTACAAACGTAAGGTGAGATTCGTGTACTTGAATCTATTTCGCCTTATACATTGCACCGATAAGTGTTTACGTATAGCAGTATACTAATTACGACAAAGTAGATATTTTATTGCACACTATCAATTATGACTTTTTGTAAAGTAAACGATTTGTAAATTATTTATAAAATTAGGACTTTCATATTCAATGAAATATTAAAATTCCTAAATTATTCTCCTATATTGATCTTAGGTCGAAAAAGACAAATAAAGGATGCATGGTTAGGTTAGACAGCCGAATATAATCAATCCAATCAAAACAGTTGGGATCAGAATCAGTGGTAGTGGCAGAGTGTTGCATACGGCGAGGTCTTATAGATGACGATAGTAGCAGGAGTAGTTTGAGATATATATATTAGATAAGAACATATTTTAGAATTTATTAGGGAATATAGTAATTAAGTAATTTTAAATATGTGACATGATAATGAGGGTTAATTAATTTTGGTAACATTTATGGATAATTAGTCTTTTTTCATTATAATGAGGGTATTAATAAACCCCTAAATGTGAAATATACGCATGTATATATTATATAGAAATCGTATATATATTGCATCTTCCCATCAATTCCAACAGAGAATAATGCAGTCTAAACTCCAACGTATATACCCTAATTACTTTCAATTAAGCTAATATATATATACACATATATATATGCATATTCCGAGATGATATATATATACACACACGCTTACATATACCGAGATGATATATACTAACATTGTATGTTTGACATTCATGCACACAAATTTATCATCAATTAAAAATACAAAAGATAAATATATGATCTATAGATATTGTTTGAACCGACTTCTGCAAACATCCAATAGCTACTCGCCTTTTCTAAAACATTCTCTGTTTTTCACTAATCAAGCTTAAGTTGGAGACCTACAAAACTCTATGATACGACTTAATTCTATGAATAAGAGATAGAGGTTCTCGATAGAAATGGCGTTTAATTATAACTAAAATGAAGTAAGTGTTGCTATATATTTATAGAAAAACTGACTCGGTAATTAATTGTTAAAGGGACGTTTTGTGATTGGTTCACGTCATCGAACTCGTTAAGGCTATAAAAGATAGATTATGTTTCTGATCGACATAATAAACTGTTACTGACAAATTACCGAACTAATAGACTTGACTTAGACCAATATAGCAAAGCCATGCAGAGCTACATTTTTTTTTTTGGGTTTTCCTTCCTTCAATCCTAGAAGTCAGCTCTAAAAAACCTATAATATTCGTATAGTTGTCCTGCTACATTTGGTTGATCAGCTGCAAATAAGAGAATCTTAGTTCTGATACTATTCTGTAATTTTATGAAAAAACGTGTGTATTGGACAGGCTGCTTAGTATGATTAATGCATCGAAATTTAGCTCTCACAAATACGTAAATACATTTATATGCATGCATAACATTGTTTTGGGGTTTTATATATGTTAGGAATCTTCTAACATATGTAAAATTATTTTAGGGTCGTATATGACCTAGTTAAGATGTACATCTACAAGACTTTGACACTTCTTTTTTTTTTTTTTTCCAACGTTCACACAAAAAAAAAATGTTAGGAATCTTCTAAGCCTTAGATTTGTCGGATCGTAACTGTCTAGCTGCAGTGAATTTAATTTTCTATACTATAAAGAAATTAAAAACAAAGAAGTAGTTAACTTGGGCTTCACAATTCGTTGCACAGGGTCACAAATTTATTTATCTATTTATTTATTTAGTTATTTTTATTAGTTAAAAAACTAGAAATATTTGACTTGCAAAACAAGGTATATAGCAGGAATCGATCGATAGAGTAACGATCGAGCAACAGAATATGAATCATATATTTGGTCACATATTTTATTATATTAAATTATTCGGAATGATATCAGCATAAACTATTAGAAATTAAAGGAGTCGGTTCCTTTCTACCATGATAGTTTCCACAGTTGTTGAAAGTTATTAGTTTATCATAGATCTTCGTTTCCAGAAGATCCGTGAACTAATATTTTATTACATATAACCAGCTAGCATCAACCATTCATCAACCAAGATCTATATGTACCTATGTAGAAAACTGATTCTGACTTTCCATCAATATATGTAGATATCGATTAATTAATATTGCACTTCGCCAAATTAATATTGATCCATCGTTACTTAATTTCATGATGATAGGTAGATTATAGTGCATGACTACATATATATATATATATAGGTGATGTTTCAATGGAGATTTTTGTTTTTACTCTATGGATGGGTACTCTAATTTGGGCCATTGGATTTTAATCTAAAGGCTAAAATAATATTAGTGGATTTACTAAAAAAAAATTATTATAATTAATACATATATAAATATATAAAGTTCTTTAAAATAAAAAAGATGGGTAACTTGATGAGTTGGTCAATTTTTTTTTTATTTTTATTTTTTTTAATAAGAAAATGAAACTAGTAAAAAATTTTTGATAATCCCAAATTACTTTCAACTATCTTATTCGTTAGAAAAAAAAAAGAAAATGTACAAATTTTAATCTGTTTCACGCATATTTTTGTTTAAAAAATAAATTTTCTTTCTATGTAATTGCTTTATTCATTTTTTGTTATTTAAGAAAATAATTTATTCATAATATAAAAATTATGCTACCTTGGATTTTACCTTTTGTACCGTAAAAAAGAAATTTTATGAAATATTAAAGATACAATAGTACATACAATTTTAAATTAAAAGTAATTAAAAAATTAAACTTTAAATTAAATTTTCAAAAGAAAATAAATAAAAAAGAATTAAAAATTAATATATTGAATGAAATGACTTGTTATTATAGATTTATTTCTAAATTAGTCAAACTTACCCATCCATGGAGCAAAAACAAAAATACTCATTGAAACATCACCCGTATATATATATATATATTAATTTGAAATACATAAGATTTCTCATATGTGTTAGCAAAATAACAATTTCGATCTAATATTTTTAGGAGTGCAAATTTTATCCTTTTTATTTGCCAAATTGATCGGATCAAAATATCCGTTGTGTCTCATTTGGTCAAAATATGTTATGAAATGTCTTTTAAAACCCTTAGTCAAAATTTATCATATAGTCAAACCCTCTAACCAAACACCAAAAAGAACAATTAAATTTTCTAGAAATTTTTAAAAATAAATTTGAAACTTGGCATTTAAGTTGGTTGATTATAAGTTTAATTGATTCCTTATTATTTGATTAAGGGTACTTGAACTTAAGATTTTAAATAAAAAAATTAATAAAAATAAAATTTATCGGGTATACACTTTCTTTTTTCTTTTTCTTTTTTTTTTTGGAATGATTTTGGATATACATTTTACGTTCCTAAAAATATAAGGTTAAAGCTGCAAACATGGAAGATTTTGGTATTTTCCCCTAAATTAATCTTCATACTACATTCATAATTAATTTCCGTCCAATCTCATATTCTAGATCATTAATTAGGGGCAGAAGTATGGAACTTAATTCTATGCCAAAAAAAAAAAAAAATGTTAAACACTTACATATTGAAAAATCAACTATAAATGGTGCAGGTTGAAGGCATAGCTTATAGTCACCACAAATCCTCCCAATATGGAGGTCTTAACTTCTAATCCCGTTCCCCCCTGTGAAAAAGAAAATCTCAAGATTTTGGTATATATTAACTGATTATTACATAACGAACCTTATTCATTGAACCTACTATTACATATCCGTTCAGTTTTTTTTAAAGAAAAAAAGGAAATGTATTATTAAAATAAATCTATTGCTACAATATAAGCAATACAATTAGAAATTTCTCCATTATAAACCAAACAATTAACATAGAAAAACTAATCCTAGCACGTGTATATAGGCCGCTTCATTTCCAAGATTAAAGATAAAGCGATGACAAGAGCTACCATATGAGCAATACATAGTATTCTCTATTTTAATCCGCAATATTGCTACACATACCATTAAAGAAGTTCACCATACACAACAACTTTGAAATCAATTTCTGCAATATAGATAGTGAATCCCAAAGACACCGCAAGATCTGGATCTTCATCATTACTAACTCCGATAAACTCTATCTTTGTTAACTATGCATCGCCGATAAACTCTGTCTTTGTTAACTATACATCGCCTATATTTAATTTCTTCCAAATTTGGACCCTAAAAGATTCATATCAAGAAGAAAAATATATAAGACAAATAAAAAATATGGTTATCTGTAAAATTTGAAAAAAAAAAATGAAGTACAGCCTTTCTGCAAATTTAATCCTATCTTTTGCCTTATGCAATACTAAACTTCCATATTTTAAATCTCTGCAAATTTGTACCTTATGCATATAAATTGACTAATAAATTTCTCACTAAACACAAAATTTGAATTGAGGATATCTTATTTCTGCTAACTAATACGAAAAATCTATTGAAAATAACTTAAAACAGTTAGTATAAATCATCCAATTTGTACAAAGAATGTACAAATAGCAAAAATTTGAAATGTGGAAGTATTTTTTGCACAAACCAAAAGACAGGATTAAGATTAAAAAAAGGTTGTAATTCTGGTTATTTTTTTGCAATTATCCCTAAAAAATAAACAAAACCTACTCAGATCTAGAATCTGATAGGAGAATAAATAAAATATATACAGATCTAAAATCTGATAGGAATTAACCCCCATAAAAATAAATCCATGGGAATAAGTCCTTCACACAGATGCAAAAATTATTGAAAGGAAATAATAAACAAGGAAAATCCTATCAGATAGGGATATCAAAGATCCCCTCTATGGTGAGAAAGTGATAGCGATAGAAAGATTATTGAGGAAAAAGATGAAGTTTTTAAGAGAGAGAGACGAGGGGAAAAAAAAGGGCTAGAGTTTTTTTTTTTTTTTAACACGCTTCCATATCCGTGCAATTTAACTACACGAACAAAATGATAGTGTTCCCAAGTTGGGAGAACAGCTCATGATGTGCTATACATCAAATGAAGAAAGTGAAAGCATTTAGGTGAGACATTTTATGTCGATCGGTATATATTAATGTGCTTAGCCTATGAATATGTAATAATACTGTGAGGTTTTCAAAATATATACACATTGTGATCTTTACCAATTTGGCAAAACAATAGCACTTGAAATCCCGGGTCACCATGTTATACAGTACTGTCTTGAAGTCTAACTTTGAAACCATTAATTCAATTACAAAGCTGATCATGTAGAATTAAAATAAATCGGTATGTTTAAACTACACATCCATGTGAGTCAGATGCTTTTTGAAACCAATATATTGGTCCATATATAACTGCCCACTATATAATGAATACCAGGAAATAATATTTTCAACATATATCATAATTAGAAACAGGAATCAGACAGTGCTATCTTCAACTGCCTCCTTGGGGAAGATCCAGGCCTTCAACTTTTTATATTCTACTACTTCCTTTTATTTAAAAAGAAAACACATTATTATGGAAGGCTTTATTATTCTTTTTCCTCTTTTTTTTTTTTTTTTTTTTTTTTTTTTTTTTTTTTTTACTTTAATTGGAAAGATCAATTTGAAAGGTATAACTTTGTTTGAACATAGAAACTTTAAGATATGTAGCTATTCCAGCTATAGAAAGCGCCCTATTAATATGTGTGGGACTCCCAAAGGAAGAAATTAATGAGCATCAAGCAATGCCAAAACGATATAGCTTTTTTTTTTTTACAAGAAAAATTGCTTTCTTCTCCCTGTTTTTTAATCCTCTTTTAAAGTTACAGAACATAACGTCAATTTCTTTCTCTCACTGTATCCTCTGTCTCACCCTCTATCCCTTGATATATATGCTCTCTATGAAAGATGTGTACATATATGAACATGTAAATCCTGCACTAATAGACTATAATGAGTTTATGTTTTAATGATTGAGGGTCACATAATTAATATATTTAACTAATTATTACAGCAAAATTATATGTATAGTCGTAAAATTACATAACTAGCTATTTTTACATCTTTAAAAAAAATAAATAATAAATAATAAATTTTTAAAAAAAAAAAAAAGAAACGAAGTGGGTTTTACCAGAAGAGAAGAGACAGAGAGTGCGGAAATCCCGGGGAAATGACGCGAGATTAACTGAATTGCAACGGTAAACAGCGGGCTAAAACCGGTGGAGTCCACCACGTGTCAATCAAGTAAGGAATTAAAAAATACGAAAACAAATTTATATAAATAATATTCGATTTAGTCATAAGAACCGACAAAGCAACAGGGTCACATGGGAGAAGGTGAAATAGGGCCCCCACGTTTTAAAAATTTATTGACTCCCAAAAAAGTTGACTTGTACGTCAAGAACCTCGACACGTGGGTCCCCCACCCTCTCCTTTGCTTTCTATCTTCTGCACACGAGCAGTCCCTCAGATTTCTTTCCACTGCCTGCTCCTCCACCGTTTCATCTGTAGACACTCCTCCCGTACCCGTAGTAACTTATAGGAGGCTCCTTGCTACAAAATGCGATCCACAAAGCCATCTTTTTTAACACCTAATCAAGTAATGTTAGGGATACTTATTTTTTTTTGTCGAATGATATTTTATGATTTTTAATCACGTAATTTTAGAATTATCATTCTAAGTTGGAGTACTATTGACTAAAGTATGTAAGTATCCATAAAATATTATGAGTCTATATCATCAATTGGTTTCTTTTGCCATGGCATCATTTTAGTTTTGAATATGTTTTTCACAAAAATCATCTATTTTGAAAGATAATTAAAAATTTCGCAGGGAGAACCTGCTATAGCCGGTAAAATCATAATTTAATTATTAGTTTTACCTTCTTCTTTTTCCCCCCCTCTTATACTACTAAAAATAGTGAGTTGTGCAAAAATTAGTTTACGGATTAAAATGCAAACAAGATCTACGGCTTCGATTCAATCAGTGTTGTCCAGATAGCGGAACGTTTGATTGGTTTGCAGAATATGTCCTGTGTGTGCAACATAGGGGATTGGGCCCTCTCACGACTATTAAAATGAAGCTCAGGAAACAGTGAAAAGCGACAGGGGGCCCAAACTTTCAAGCATTCAAATCAGACACGCGCTTCCGTTCATATATACTGTCTGTCACCTACATGGACGAATGACAAGCTACGTGTCACAACAGGAGTGGCTCAATCATCTTGCCGAGCAGACCAGACTCTCCTCCATTCCTAATATATAACCAGCAAACCCCAAAGGTTGGTGCCCTCCATTTTCACTTATTCCCAAAATTCTCAAAGCTAAAAAGACTCGAAAAAAAATGTCGTCGGGATCCGAAGCCGCCGGGCTTAATTTTGAAGAGACGAAATTGACCTTAGGGTTGCCGGGTGACCAGACACGTGGAACGATCGAGACGGTGGCGAAATCGAGCGGCGCGAAACGTGGGTACTCCGAGACCATTGATCTTAATATTGAGAAACAAAGTGACTGTGATGATGGTGACGATGGAGTAGTTGTTGATGAATCAAGTGTGTCCAAACCTGCACCGGCAAAGTAAGAGAATTAAAAATTAGACAAATAAATCGTATAGTAGTACATATTTTCCTTTGTGATAGTAATATGATCAATTAAGATGTATTAGTACTTGATTAATTAATTTGTGTAATTAGTGGAAATTAATGAATTTAATTGAATAGGGCACAAGTGGTGGGGTGGCCACCGGTGAGAGGGTCAAGGAGGAACGCTATGAAGAGGTGTAAATTCATAAAAGTCGGGTTAGATGGAGCTCCGTATCTTAGAAAACTGGATCTTGAGATGTACGATGGCTATCACCAGCTTCTAATTGCTCTTCAGGGCATGTTTTCCAGCTGCTTGACCATTCGTATGTATTTTTTATCTCTCCGTTACAATTTATATGTAATACATAGAAAATATTAAATGATATATTAGTAGGAATGTTTAGAGAAATTAATTATGTAGCAAGGGTGATTTAGTCTTTTTATGGTAAAAAAATTGTTAAAACAGGGAATTATGTGAATGAGAGAAAGCTTATGGACCCTGTAAATGGGATGGAGTATGTACCTACTTATGAAGACAAAGATGGTGATTGGATGCTCGTTGGAGATGTACCATGGAAGTAAGTCATCAAATATTCATTTTCTTGAAAGAAAATAAAATAAAAAAAAAAATCTGGTCTTAAATTATGTGTTTAGTTATATAGTAAAGTTTTTACTAATTAATCTCCAATGTTTTTTTCTTTTTTTTCTTTTTTTTTTTTTTTGGAACAGAATGTTTGTTGACTCATGCAAGCGGCTACGATTGATGAAGAGCTCAGAGGCTATTGGACTAAGGTAATAGAATCATGTTACCTGAGTTTATGTTGTAGTACATATATGTATCTAGTCATATAGACATTTAAATATGTTGATATATGACTTATCGATAGAAATAGATTGAAATTTGTTTTGTATTGATTAATTTTGCAGTGCCAAAGAGACCTCATCCAATGTTTAGAAGCCGGAGTTGAAAAAATTAGCGTTGATAATGAGCTACAATATCACAATGATCATGTACAGAAGCGGGTTTTGTTTTTGGTTTTATTATACCATACCATACCAGTAGTAATAGTACTCATTGGCTGGGTTGGAGAGTTTTGATTAGGCCCAAATAAGAAACGCTTTGTGTAATTGTTGTTGTGCGCTTTTTCTCCCCATTCAATGGGTTTAAATTTAACACACTTTTAAATCTCTCTTCTTCTTTTTTTTTTTTTTTTCCTTTTTTTTTGGGTTTGACATGGATTGTAATACTTGGACACAAATTATACTCAACACGACATACATGGAATTTGTACTTTCCTTGTTTATATGTGTGTGATCTACTTGAAGTTTTTGGTTGACGATACCGCAGAAAAGGGTATTCGGTAATCTTGCTTGACGAAATTCGTGCAGCCCATAAAAGCATTCTCTTGACCCAGGAGAAAGCCCAGTTTGGGTTCTCAGAATTAAAAAGTACAACTATATTGGTCTGATGACTCGATGTTCTCTCTGTTATACATTTGTGTATTGATAAGACCATTCACTTTTTCTTGAAGCTCGATCTCTTTCCCGGATGAACCATGTAGTCAAGAGAAACCATGAACCAGAATAGAAGAACGTGCCCCACCCATGAGGAATAAGGATATACAAAGCCCGTCGTCAACGTAGGATTTGATTCCATACAAGTTTTATAGAACAATGCTAACCGTAAACAGCTAAAATCACAGAGGGAAATGATTCCGGACGATTACTTTGGCAACTAATTAAAAATTTTGAATTGTATCATTTATTTAAAAAAAAAAAAAAAAAGATTTTTATGGTACTTGGGTTGGTATGTTTCTTTGGGTTGGTATTTTTTTGCGAAAAAAAAAAAAAAAGAAAGAAAGAGAAAAGAGGCTAATAGATTAGCATCTCTCTGACTCTCAACAATACTACGAGAGTTTCAAGCCCACTGAGGAGAATCCTCCGTGTGGTCCTATGGAAGTCTCCACTCTCCTTAACGGGGAATCCCCAGTGTGTGGTCACTGACCAATTTTTACCACTAGACCACCTCACTCAGTGATGCGTTTTTAAGTTTTAGTTCACTTAATAGGTTACTTATATTAGTTGTTTGTGATATATCTAAATTATCATCACATCACTTGAACACTGCGAGGCAACCCTGACTCATACTAGCTATTTACTAGAAAATTTCTGACTCATGCTAGCTATTTACTAGAAAAAATATATATATATCCCATAGGTATTTTTTTTACGTATGCATAATATTAATTTGGCCAATAAAATTTTTTTTTGCACATTCTTTTATATTAAAAAGTGTAAGAGAGAAATAATATTAATGATGCACGTCTTTTTATACATATTATTATAGCCGTTAGATCACCATTAAATGATGATCATACCGCTAAAAAAAAAAATACTTACACATAGCTTTTAAAAAAAAAAATACCTACCGAATTAGCAACCATATATATTAAAATCCGGAAAGGTACTCCTTAAATTCCCCTCATGTAACCAGCAGGTTTTCTGTTAAACCAGTGTGTATGTTTAAATGAAATTTATGTAACTAGACAAGGGATTGATAAATCCAAAAACTTTAAAAAAAAAAAATGAAAATTCATATGTGTCAAGTGGAGTCACTCAATCGGAATATGGCACACAGTTAGTATAGGACTCTATCATCCATTGGAATCACTTGATTTGTTTACTCCAAATTAAACATGTATAAAACCAAGGATTCTGAAATTAGATTGATTGGCTCAGAATAATGCACTATTATTAGTTTTTGTATTATTGCATGCAAGTGTTTTTCTACAATATGAAGGGTTCTATTATAGAATGGCTCCATCACCCATGTCCCAACATTAAAAGCAATCACGTGGTTAGTTCCACCTGCATATGTCTATCAAAGCTGGACAACATATTAATACCTCTTGGAGAGAAAAGAAAAAGAGTACCGTCTTCCACATATCTTCATTTGCCCAAACAGAAGAATGCAAAGAAAAAGAGACTTTACTACAAACCTACTAACCACCAAAATAAATGAGGCAGCAAGAGAACCGTTTTCAAACTGGGAATTTAGACTTCTAAGCTAAGGGCTTCAATTTCTCAACAGTATATTCCATCAGTCAATTAGATGACCTTGGCCTCTGTTGTTAGAATTCAGAACAAAAAGAAAAGAGATGGCTGGTGCACCACCACATCAAAAGATGTCGTACCGTGATCATGTCAAGAAACGGCGGGAAGAGAAAGGATGCCTTTATGCCTGGTACATGTCTATACTTATGTGTATATATATCCAATTCATGCTTTGTTTTCTCCTTCATATTACCATTGAGTTCAATATTGTGATTCCACTTCAATGTTCCACTCTGGTTATGTTGCTTTAGACTTTAATGAAGAGAGTGGTCTTTTTACACTGATGCAGGCTGTTTGTATTGTGTTGCGGTTGTTGCTGTGAGTGTTGTCAATGCTGCTCGGGTGGTGGCTGCTGCTGCTGTCCTTAGATTTAGCAAATTTCATTCTGGGTAAATTACTATTTGTTGGAAATGAACAAAAGGTTTCTCATTCCGCGAAGAACATTGTATTATTATTCGATACTTTGAGACATATCTGACAAGAAATAAGATACGAATTTCATGTTATTTATTTTACAACAAGGTACATATACATGAAGAGAGAGGAATCTTATTATTTAGATCGAAAATCTCTGTTACAAGTTACATTTACAAAGACTTTCCCCCATACTCCGAATGCACTTCCAAAAGGAAATTTGACTCCTACAGATTGAAGAATATACAAGAACCGGATTTTTCTCTATTAGACCATGTCAAGAACTACTTGAGGAGCCTTCAAGTCTTGCTTGAAGCTCCTCAAGTACTTCTTGAAGGCTTTTGAAAAATGAAATGCAAATCATAGAATGGATTTCAGGACAGTCGTAAAAATGTCTTGAAGAGAAAAATCCGCCGGGTCTATTCTTCAACTGAGAGGGCTCACAAGGATTCATAAAATTTCCCTCTTCAACACCAGCGTCTCCTGCAAACTTCATCAGCAGAAAATCAATAATTGGCTTTAAGGCAATTTTAGTTTGAAGCTATGCATCATTAGTTTCCAAGGATAGGGTTTCTCCCTTCATCAATTTCAATGAGGAGTAGATGCTTTGGATCTGACCCACTTGGTCCCTCAGAGTAGAGGGTGGGAAGGTAAGCATTGTATGCTGGAAGGTACCGGGAAACGAAATCTTTCACCTGAAAAATTAAATTCCCTGGATACTTCAGTTTCACTTGTTTGTACGAACAGTAAGTTCTGTTAGGACTTATAAGTTCGAACTGTCATAAAATAAAAAGAGACAACAAAGGTGTAAGTCAACAAACTCGCACACCTCTTCATCTGACATTCCAGGTTTTCCTGCATCTCTCATGGCAATCTCTGCCTGCAGGTCCCCCAAAGTGTACATTAGTATTGTAAATAACTAGTAAAAGCACGTAAATATAGCATTTCAGCACCAAACCCAACCTGCAACCGCCACTGGTAGACGCAAGTCGGATCCTTAATCTTAATAACTATCCATGCCTCTATGAATCTGTCCCATGCATCATAATAAGCTTCAAGATTTTTGTTCACCGTCTCCAGCTGTAGAATCGAAACTTAAATATTATTAATCAGTACTGTGCACAAAAATTAGCAACAAGGAGTCTTGAATATTCCGTGTCCCTAACCTGAGGATCAACAGCCTTGACAACTTCCACTGGAAGAGGCTTGAAGCCAAGCATCCAACCTTCAAACAAGATTACCTAAAATGACCAGCCAAAGCACAAAACTATCAGAACTATAATGGCATTGGTTGAACTTTGGCAGGTGCACTAATAATATTCACAGTATGAGTTCTTTAGACGGGTATAATTGTAAATTTGTAATGTTAAGTTGTGAATATATCAGTCCAAGTTCATAATGCTCTTTAAACTGAAAATGCTCGTACCGTTAGTGGCCCCTCGACCTCTGGCCATGTTGAAGGGTCAGCTCTGTCTCCCTTCCCATTATATGCAGACTGCAAGAGATAACAAGCTCATCAGCAACTTTGCCTTCAAGTTGATTTGGAAACAAACAAATTGAGAACTGTTGTCCGCTAACCTTATCGTATCTGGGCAGCTTCATCTTTGTACCTGAATACTTCATATTTTAAATAATCCAGTGAAGAAAAACATACATCATTTGCAAACAAAGATTTGTGAAAACGACTCACCTTCTTTAGACAATTTTTTTAGAGCTGTCAACGTTTCAACGGAGAATGGAAGATCATGACTGCCAGCATTTCCACGAAACTATAAACAATAGTAAAGGAAGAACAATACAACAGAGTTTAGCCAACTCCATTACTGCATAAAAGTGACTATAAAGAGTGTGTAGATTGCTACCTCTAGTAATGCATTTCCAGGATTTTCTTCTCTTACTTTAGCCTACATTTATTTAACACAATGTCGCATCAGAAAATCAAAACACAAAGAAGAATAAAAGAAAGTGTCAAAAACTCTCTGAAATAATACCTGGCCCTCTGCTGTCAAATAAAAGTCATCAATGGATAGTGTGGCAGACTTCCTGCACATTTGAGCCTAAATCAGCAATCCCACAATTACATTTCTAAGAAACTTCTATTATAAGCTAATGCCCAGTGACCTACCTGCCGGTAACTCGAAAGAGATAATCAAGAGCAAAAACAAGTGTAGTCTTTCCACAACCTTGTGGTGCACTAAACCCAATCTGCACCGCAAACAAATTTTGAGCAATCCTATGATCAATTGAGGACCTAAGACATTAACAATCACGGGACTAAGCCCTGCACTGACGTTACACCATCAGTCACACTCTGAGGAAAAATCAGATCAAGAAAAAGGGTTCTGGCTAGAATAAAGAAACCTTACCACTAAAGGAGGTATATCTTCTCCATCCTTATACCCCGACATGTGTTGAGAAATCTGGTCTTCACACCATAAAAACACTGGTATATAGTAATGATAAAGCCTCACTTTCTGAGGAGTATTAAGGTACAATTCATTGAGCTGAAACAATCGACATAGGTGCAAACCATATGCCAACCACTTGTCAATGGAATCAGCTATCGAATCCGAAGTCAAACCCAATTTGTCTAGGAGAGGCCCTGAGCATATAAAATCATAAAGGTCCTGCACAGAGGAAACTTCAGCAGGTTTTGTTGGAAACGCAGCATATAATGGGCCCCGCCGCCTTTCGTTGCCAGCAGCGGTGTTGTAACACGTGGAAATTTCTTGCATCCATGAACATCCACTGCCTGCAGGAGTCCCTCAAATGTAGAAAAGATAGATATTTTAGTTCTAAAGGCCAAGTTTTTTCAACTTGAGTCAATATATAGAATAAGACTAAGTATTCACCAATTTGATCCTATTAAGCATATATTTAAGATTAATCCTAAATCTATCTCACAATATTGAGGCTAGCCATTGTCGAGCAAGTTGAGCAATGTCATTGTCAACCTTACATTTTAGCCCTTTATATATAAAAAAATAAAATAAAATAAAATAAAATAGGGCAACCTCTTCCTAAACCCCATAACGAGGGCTAGATGTCAATTCCAATCAACTAAAGCACACATTTTACTACTTTCAGTCATGGGTTTGATCAGGATACTACTAAGCATCACCAATACAACCATATGGGAACAGAAGGACAAAATATTCTATTGAGAATTAAATTAATTCCACCACTTTCACAGCACCAAGAACAGCTAAAAAAAATTGAAATTTTTAGTTTTAGAAGTGTGCTTAGCATCCGAATGAGCACAGTTTCTGTCAAAACAGAGAGAGAGAGAGAGAGAAAGAGCACTTTCAACTAACTTATTTGAGTTCACATCAACTTTTTAAATAAAACCCATAAGAGGATAGCATCGAATTATCAAGAATCAAACTCATGTGACAAGAAAAGTAAAAAACTTTTTTCGAAAAACAAAAAATTAAAAAAATTAAAAAAGGAAATTTACCAGATTTGGAGAGGTGCATAGCCATTGTAGTAGATGAGTTTGGCTTATTGGGTGCATAGAGAGAGGAAGACGAAGAAGAAGAGAAATTGAATTTACAAATGGGTCCTCCATTATCGAAGCAATTCCTAATCTTGAAAGTAGGTGGCTGAGATAAGATATTCAGAGCTGCCATTTTGTGCTTCTCAAAGCTACAAGGCGGATAGAATTGGTGGCAAACGGTTGCTATGGAAAAGAAAAAAAAAAAAAATCTTTGGATTTTGCTCAACCTGAGACCATCCATCGCTTGTTGTTTCTTCATAAATATATATTGCCACAGTGTCACTACTTTCTCAAAGTTTTTTTTTAAAGGAAGTGTGACTTAATTAATAGCTTTCATTTGTTACAAAATTAAAAAGAAATATTTATTATTATCTAATTCCCACTGCACTCTATTATAGATAATAGGTTTTCATATTTATATTCAGTACAACTTGAACTTATCTCTAGTGTAACTTGAATCTACTATAAATAATAAGTTTTTACGTCTATCTTCGGTGTAACATGAATTTATGACTGAAATTCTAAGTAAAGAGTATTCTTACCACTTGAGCCAACCCACTTCGTCAATTTAAGCACTTCAAAATCTCAGAATTCTTACCCTTTTTTTAGTAGTATATTGTTGCATCATATAACATTTTCCTAATAATAGAAATACGTGCAATATTATGAGAACTAGAAGTGTACATTATCATAAGGACGTGTCTAATAATTATAATTAATAAACTAGGTTGTATATGGGTGTCATCTGAATTTTAGTTATGACAGATTAGCACATGTGGTGCCGGCACCATTGATGTCTATGGCATTATTCTAGAAGTAAATGTTCGTCAAAATTTTCTAGCAGATAAATAATAATAATAATAATAAAATAGTTTTCTTTTCTTTTTGAGGAGAAAAACTAAAATAGTTTTCGTTCTGGGCTAGGTTGGTCCTAAAACGTCAAAGCAGTGGTGTTGACCAAACACCATTAAATGAAGCGTTTGGAAAAATACTTTGCATCCCGAAAAATTACTAATAGTGCACAGCACCACAATGATATGTCTAATAATTCTAGTTTATAAACTATGTCATATATGGGTGCCACCTGAATTATAATTATGATTAGTCTATGACAGATTGATACATGTGTGTTGGCACCACTAGTGCCTATAGCATTATTCTAGAAGTAAATATTCGTTTAGGTTTTCTAGCAGATAAAATAAAATAATAATAATAAAATAATTTTCTTTTCTTTTTGAGGAAAAAAAATTAAACTAGTTTTCACGAGCTAGGTTGGTCCTAAAAGGTCAAACCGATGGAATTGACCAAATACCGTTAAATATTTGGAAAAATTACTTTGCATCCCGAAAGTGATAAATTCATAATTTTTTTTTTTGAGAGCAATAAATTCATAATTCTAAAGTGAAAATTTCTTTGCAATAAAGAAAATGTTTGAAATGTAAATGGTTTGTTTATTTTAATAACTATATTTTATGTCCATGCTCTTTGTAACTCAATTTTCACTGGGTTAATGGCATAAAAACATTCTTAACATCCTTATTTTTAACTTTTCTACAAAGAAAATTATGATTTTTGAACTCCTATAAATTTGACTATTAATTTTTTGCAAATTTGTATCATAAGCAAATTGAAAGATACAAATACATCTTATTAACTTGTTACAAACGTTTAAATATTGATATATTATCAGAAAATATTTTATAATTATTTTTTTTGGTTAACTGCAAAAAAATTACAAATTAAGTAATTTGTACTAATTATTTTAAGCTATTTTCAATAAATTTTTAAGTGTTTGTTAACAAAAATAAGATATTTTTAATCCAAATTTCATGTATAGCGAGAAATTTTATGGTTAATTTATACACATGGGATAATATCACTTGGGGTCTCTATTCTCGTGTATCACTAAGGTCTATTCTTTATTTTGTAGCATTTGACTCTCCAACATTATTGTTTTGTAATAGTTAAATCCTTTTAAATGAACTCCATCATAAAAGCCGCAAAGTGTCACGTTCTCAATTTAGCAACGGGTATGACGGAGAATTTGGATCTAATTCAATTTTTCTGATATTCTTTTTGTCTCCTTTGTTAATACGCCCAAAAAAGGGTTAAACCCATTCGTGAAGAAAGAGAAATAAAAGCCATCCTTAATGTGAACAAGCTTCCTTAAGATATGCCACTTTCTAAGCAACGTTCTCCATTTCTTTCTCATTTTAAGACCCCAGTTACGTCTTCGATTCGGCTATGTTGTATTTTCTTTCTTTCTTTCTTTCTTTCTTTCTTTCTTTCTTCCCTTTATTTATTTATTTATTTTTTTTGTTTGGTTTAGTTTAAGGGAAGATTACTGTATTTTCTTCCATGGCTAATAAGGGGTTAGTGATTCTTTAAAAAAATATTAGCAACACTTAGATTATTGGTGTCTCACCATTTTGATTTTATAGCATGTCCAGTTGCTTGTTCGATTATAATGTGGATAGAAACTTGATTGTTTCAAATTGATTATTTTTGAGTAAATATAGAAATGAAATTTTAGGCTTTGTGTGTATGGTGGTAGAGTAGAGCAACGTCTCCTATTGTTCCGTCATTCCACCATTCTAGCTCAGTCAAGGTGGAATTTTTTTATTTTTTTTTTTCGATTTGATTTCCTTTTGGTTTGGCTTTGTTTTCTCGTGTATGGTCACAGAGAGCTTAGACTCTCTTTGGTACTTTTCCCCATGTTCACAAGCTAAGAATACCACTGCAAAGTACGTCAAAGAGAAAGAGCCTGTCATCGAAGTAGTCTCCAAACCCATTTTGCAAAACTTCTAGAAATTTGTCCAACCAGGCCCAGCACCCATTAAGGGCCCAAAAAACCAGTTTGAGTCGAAACCTGAAATTTTGGAGTTGCCAACTCTCCAGGTCTGAGATGAGAGACAAATAAAAAAAATAGATTGAGATCAAGAAGCAAAAAGAGATGGCTTGGAAGAGCGACTGAATGTCCAACTTGCAACTAAGTTTAGATTACATATGCAAGAATACAACAAAGTTTGGCCAGAAAATAGCCTCTGAGAGTGAGAGAGTGAGACAGGGAGTCATGAGAGGGAATATGGGAGGGGGGGAACATTATTTATTTTAGTTTTTTTCCCCTTTTCTTTTTCGGGAGAGGAGGAATTTTGCCCATCTAACTTTTGGCAGCTTTTTACTAAGGTTAGGGTGGAAGCTGATTACAATGGGTCCTTAAAAATGTACAAAACCTAATCCTAAAAATATCACTTAGAACACTAAAATGTCAACTTAGGGGTCAAATGGTCAAATCTATATTTTAACCCTAAAAATATGAGCCCAAGAACCCAACACGGCCGAACACCTCAAGTAGTAGTTGGCATGGACTTTTCTTGTGTCATGCCGTGTGCTAAATGAGTGGCTCAGCCTATTTGATATCCCAATCTTATTTGATATCCCTAGGATTGGCACAGGGCCTAAATTTTTTGCAATTATGTAACGGTTACCTTATGGTTCACAAACACACATGTCAACATTCATCAACAAAGATATATACCAGAAAATAAAGAACGTGGGTAGCATTGACCATGGGTCGCATTTGAAAGAAGAGAGTTGTAGTCAAATAAAAAATTAGTATCTGGCTTTAGCTCAAAGTTACATTCAGCTAAGTTCTGATCCCTCCTGAAAATTTACAACTCAAAAAAACTGATTCTACGTGCTAATTAAAACGAAACAGATTTGACATATTTTTTTATACAGTTTTCTAATTCCAACTTAGTGGCCATCTTTTGTTAAATTTTACAAAAGAGACAAATGTTGGAAGAAATGAATAGAATTGGAGTATGACAAGATGAAAATTAGACATTAAGTACAAGCTCAACGTGTAATAGTCGATAACTAGTGGAAACTTCCACTCTGAAAAGTGTATACCTATCTTGTTAGCAATAGCAGTCTTCCTGCCAAAAAAGTGTGCTGCATAATCCATCTCGTCTTCAGAAAAGTGTTTCAAGGAGTTCCGGAGAAGATAACGCTGCAACAGATTTGAACTGCTCAAACAAGTCATTCTATTAGAAACTCGAAAAAATAAATTACTCAAGAACATCATAGAAAGCCCCATTAACATGATTTTGTTATTGAGAGAGTTTAGTATGAAGGTAATTCACAAGTAATGAGGAAAACAAAATCAGGTAGGAAGCAGTGTGAGTTCTGTTTCCCAGCAGAACTGTGATTTGATACCTTTTCTTGTCTATACTTCATTCGTATTGCACTGAGAGGACAACCATTGGTGTTCAGCTGTAAGTCTTGTAAGGCAAAGATGGCGGTTTTCAAATCCGAGGCCTTGTATGAGGTATAGTGTTCTAGCGTTGGATTCTGATAGAAATTAAGATTATTAAACTTCCACTGCATACTTAGAACTCGGAAGAAAAGATAAAAGATAAGGAGAAAAGGCAAACCCATGGATGGCTCGTCCGATCTAACGTCCATCTGGAGAGAAATACGGCTGAAGCAGCAATGACAGAAGGAAGGAAACTCAAGAAGCCATAGTCTATCAGTGTTAGTTCGGCTAAATAAGTCGCCAAGTACTCCAGTTCAAGACTAGGACACTGAAAATTTATGATTAGACATGTAAGTCTTTAAGTAAAAGTCTGAACAAAATGGAATGGCATACCCTGCTACAACGCCAACAACAACTTAAAGCAGTGTGTTACCTTATACGAAGCTTGAGCTGCTCGAAGAAATCTCCTAAAAAGATAAAGCAAACATTTGAGAACGTATACCCAGCCATTAATTAGTTTGAAATAATCTATCTTTACATGCAAAAACATCAGAGGAGTTAAAAGTACCTGAGAAAGGTTTTTGCTGTGGGTGCAAACAGTTGAAAATTGAAATACTTCAACACTTGAACCTCCATTTTCAAGACCTGCCACTTACTTAATTCAGAGATGCAAGCGAAAAGATAATAATGGGAAGAGAATAATTATGTGGTAGGGTGAAGAAAAAAATTAGTGAAATTCTACAGTTGTAATGTGGCAATACAACATCTTTGTGTGTTCATTTAGGAAATAAGTTATATGATCGAGTGTTGCACGAAAAAGAAAATTCATGACTAATTGGTTGCTTGCTTGCAGAAGTATCATGGATGGTCAAATAGGAGGAAATAATATAAAATTTATGATTCTGCAAATATTATGTCTGGCCTACAAAGAGAAGAAAGAGAAGCAGATACTACATACTTCCTCTCTTGTATACGTGTTGTCTGTGATGAAGCAAAATTCTTCTACACGTGGTGCACAAATTTCTTCATATTTCCTTGAAGCACAAAGAAAAACCACATTCATTTTCAAATCAAACCAAAGTAGATATTTCTCAAGGTAAAATCAAGTTGCTCAAAATTTAAGTTGTTAATCACTGTATTATTATGAAATATCAGCCTACTCTATATTTAAACTCCAAATTTGAAATTCAAAGTTCAAAGTTCTTAGTTAGAAACCATGTCAATAACATTGCAATAGATATGAAGCTTACGAGGCAATTAGCATGCAAGTGATGCCAATAAGTTGAAGCCTTTGTCTCTCGATGTAATTTTCAGAAAGAAATCGATCGATCAGATAGACTGTGAGGTAAAGCGTATCTGGTGCCAAGTTATATTCCTCTGATACCTGAAACCAAGATTATCTTGATCAGTTATCGTGTCAAGATATCTTACACAGAAAACTATGGAAGGGCTTTTTATCATTGAATATCCAAACAGAGAACCACAAGCATTGAAAGCTATCTGAAATGGAAATTACAAACCTGACAGAATAACCGATTTTACATAATTCAATCAATATATTACCAGACCAAGGACCCATGCATATGTGAGTTAACCAAAAAAAATAAAATAAAAAATAAAAAATGAAACAGTAAGATTGAAGAGGGGGAAGGGGAATAAAAGGACAGAGCGTCCTAACCTCCACAAGCCAATCAACCAGGATACCCCGCATACTTCGGGTGATATCTTGCTGTGTCATTTCCATAAAATTAGGACATGGCCTCCGAGTAAGCTGTAGGGAAACAACAACCGGATTACAAGTCAAAATCAGGTCCTCAATCAAATAGACAGAGCATAGACAAACAAAATTCATGTTGATCAAGTCTCACTCAAAGGATCAAAAACAAAATATTGGTTGCACAAACCTCTGAAACACGCAAGTTGTCATAGATATCAGGGGCATAGATGCAACACAATTGAGGGTCCTTGTGATCTATGTCAACATCAACAATGTCTGGACTTCTGAATGTATTGATGTTCCCACAAGAATTACCTTTCTCAGCCTCAACCTCTGAAACAAAAATGTTAGAACTTGCTTCATGCATCTACATATACAAGAGAACAAAATGGTAAAACCGGTGGATTGGTTTTGATCATCCATAACTACAATTTAAAAGATGGAGAAAGAGCAGACATTAAGACTAAATAAAGTTTATAATTTTTCCAACCACATGGATTCAATGTTTTCTGAATTATCAAAAACTCCAAAAAAAAAAAAAAAAAAAAAAAACAACCACATTCGTTAACACTTATTAAGAAAAGAAACTATTATACTACACTAAAACAGCTCCACATAAAAAAGGAAAGAAAAAAAAAAAAAAAAAAAAAAAACATAAAATTTAGACAAGAAAAATGTTGGAAGAGGAAACCAATCCATTGTTCACGAAAAAAGATGTTCAAGACTCAACATCTTCCTTGTTTTTCTATACTAATTTCACCAGGTTTTAGTAATTGTCTTGCATCTCTAGAGAGTTTTCCTCATCACATAGCTTTTCCAAGGTCCTCAAAGGTGACTCTGTCACCTAAAGCAGTATAACTATAAAGCTGCCCGTTGATATTTGCTCAAGCCTTTGACTTGGATTTGAGTTGTTACCACCATTAACTATGTGCATTCTTGTGGAGTGCATTGTATGAATAAAATGATTAACAGTTATATACATGATCACATTGATCATAGGAAAAAACAAGCAGATATTTGATGGCGAAAACCACATAAGATTAACTAATACAGTGATTAAATACCTGTAAAGCTCATACAGTGCTTAAACTAACTAACCTGTAAAGCTCATACAGCGCTTAAATTATCTAACAGTGAATCAAACTCGTATATAGTTGTAGTCTAAGAGGTCCTAATGAGCATAATCAAACTCAATCATAAAAGCATAATGAAATTCATGCAATCGCTTCACAATCCACAAGAAGATATTAATCTCTCACTTTGAACAGAAATGAACAAGTTAATGCTAATACGACTTCAGTTTAAGTACATGCTTAAGCATCACAGGATTCCAAAAAAACTCAGATCAACATGTATTTTTTTCAAATTTTGCCAAAGCTAGTGCAATCAGAAAAACATGTCAAGGCTTCATGTTTAGCTAACCTTTGTCTAAAGGACTTCGAAGTTCTGAAGTTATTTCAGAACTTTGACTTCCAAACGGGTCATGTTTGCCAAAGGCCTTTGATCTATATAGCCAATGGGGTAAGTTCTCTTCCAAATTTTCCGAAGATGTAATCCCTTCAGATTTGAATTCCGCTTTTGCTATTTCTTTCGCAGTCTTTTCTCTCGTATCGGCTTTAATAGTAAGGAATTCAGTGGCAACTGAAGGGGTCACTTTGGTCACTTTTGCCTGATCCTTTTTATCAGGTTTTCCACTCTTTGCCTAATGATCATCAAATTTGAATCGAAAGTCAGATCTTTGATAACTGAAATAAAAGCATTCACGAAAGCAGGATTGATCTATCCATGAATTCTTCCAACAAGTAGACATCGTGACACAAACATTACGGTCCAGGCAATGATCAATCCAAATCTACATGACTAGTAGACTTAAAGTACTCATTTTCCACGAAAATTGTTGTTCTAATAATACAAATTTCAAAAATGATATCCAGTGAAAACCATATTTACCTGAATTTTAGTTTTGTTAAAACAGTTCGCATATGAATGGTCACAGAAAACATTGGTCACATCGTGAAGCACCACCCGCCTCTTACGTTGGACACATGCGTTGTCAGGATTGCTATTGTTCTCATCATTAGCAACTCTCTTTGGATTTGTCTGCAAAGCCCTCTTCTTGTTCTGTTGTACAGGTGCTTTTAAAGGGGGCATCTGTCGTGATGCAACCAAGGCAGCAGTTCGAGAACGTGTTATTCGACCAGGAAGCTCCCTAACATTGGCATTTACCAGGTTTTCTTTCTTCATGATTACTGGCCTATGAGAAGCAAGTATCCAAACTTCAAATTTGCAACAAGTTTATAAAACCTGCAACAAATCAGATTACGTGAATTCGAGAACGAGCCGCAAATCAACAAACTGTTACACAGAATTCAGATAAAGAAATCGAGATTTTTCATATTCAGATTCGAGAAGAAAAAAATTCTTCTAGCAATGATAAACAGGTTTAAGTCTTATGGGACACATTTTAGGAAGCTCTGAGTAACTGAAATGGAATTATAAAATTTCAAAAGAACAATGACTTGAAGCAGCAGATCAATGAGCATCATCCGCCAATTACAGAGCTTTTTTCAAAAAAAAAAAAATATATATATATATATATACAAATTTTGAGACGAATATGATTTGGTATCTCATGCCTAAAACGCAATGAACAGAATGCTAGAAAACACCACAGACACATGCATGAAGATAATGAGAAAGCAAACTCAGCCCATAATGTAGCTCATAGAACACATCCAAATTTCAATATTTTCACTGAAATCTTCTGTTACTGGGACGGAATTTGGACCAAAATAAGTACATTATGTTTATAAATTGAGCTTTTTTCCGTAGCCCACATTTCCCAGTGACCAAGCTCAGCTCAGCCGGAGCTTTCTCTCTTAAAAACCCAATGGTCAAAACCTCAAGATTTTTCCATTTTTTGAAAAAATATCAAGAAAAATCAACACCACGTTCCACCCCCAACAAAATGGGAAGAAGAAAAAGGGAAAAAAAAAAAATTCCCAAAAATAAAAAAAAAAATAACGAAAGAAATGTTCGACGCATTTGAGATTTTTAACTTAGTCGAACTATTAAATTTTCTTTCCCTTTTTTCCACTCCGATACGTATTTCCGACCCAAGGAAGCTTAAACCCAAAACCATACATACGAGCCCAAATCTTGAATAATTTCACAAATTATCAAAAGACCCACTAAACCCTAATCGATTTTTTCCCAGAAAAACCACATTTAATTACCAAAATCCAAAATTTCAAACACACCCACATATCAAAGTTAAGCTTTTTCGTGTACATAATAGATATATTATAAATGCCTCATTAATCAAAGATTACGACCTGAGACTCTCTTCTTCTAAGCTCCAAGACCTCCATAGACCGAGATGGAAAGCTCGGAGATAGAGAGAGAAAGAGATAGAGAGAGAGCGAGGGGAGCTCTGAGCGGGATGTTATGGAATTTGAAAACTCTTGAGAAAGAGAGACCAATGGAGGTTTAAACTAATAAAATTAAAGAAGAAAGAAACTAAATTTAATTATTTTATTATTATTATATTATTAAAATACTTTTTTTCAGTGCAGAAACCATTGTGTTGACCGTTTGACTTAAAAAGGAAAAGAGTACAGTTCATTGAGTGTTTGTTTAGTCTTAAATTTTGATTTTAATTGATTAAGATTTACGGTAAGATCGCTAATACGATCGAGTCTTCTGGACTAATGAGATTACTAATTTGCCCCTGCGTTTTCCGTTAATATGTTTATATCAGCTTACTTCTTCGTACTTTCAATCGAAATAATTAAGGTTTAAGTATTTTGTCGTTATTTTGGTCAGGTTTAATTTTGTTATTAGATCAAGTACGCTAAAGGCTCGTGTTCTGACAGCTGGATAAGCCTTTGTCGACACGTGGCGATGTGGAATTCTCTCATTACTTATGTGTCGTGCTGTTATTGGGCAGGTTTTTTTTTCTTTTTTTTTTTCTCTTTTCAATTCTGCTGGTCCTGGAATATTGGTTATTTTTTTAATCTGAATTTTTGATCCTACGGCTAGTTATACGGTGGTACTTAAATCAGAGCTGTTTATTTTACTTACTTCTTCCAACAGCTGTCAGAGTACGTAATAAGTATTGCCACTACTAAATTACTAACTACTAATCTAGCATACTGTAACCAATATCCATTAAAAATTGAATAACCCATTTTTAAATAATAATTTTAAAAAAATAATTATTGCTTCTATTTTAAGTTCTATCTTTTCCTTTCTGGTTCTGTTTTGATTTCAAATTGGTTCAAATATGTTTAAAAGTGATGCATTTTTTTTTTCTTGACATTGGGTTTGTAGATAGATCTTCGTTATGTAACTCAGCAATTCAAAATAAATTATATCTGGCTTTTGAGTTTTCTTTTTCTTTTAAAAATTTACATGACCAATAAGATTAATACTAGAGTCTTCTAAATGATGTTCACTAGTAAAAGGTCGATAGTAATTTATTTGTTACATTGGTTAATATTAAAAAAAGAAAAAGATAGGATAACGCTTGGACTATAGCATTATAGATTCAAATTCTATATCTAAATGTTTTCTTTTAAATCGAAATCGATTGGGTCTCTAACTAATGTATTTTTTGTTCTATCATCTGGTATTTTAAACTACCACATTCAAAAAATAAATAAAAAAGGAAGTTAAACAACCAAATTAGTTTCATAATCTTTTCGTGCTTATTTTAATTTTAAAATGAAGTGACACTAATATATTAGTTGGACATTATCTCATGCACCAAAATTAGACAAAAAAATTCTGAATTCTAATACTAGTTTCAATCAACATTTAACACTAATTAAGTTCTAATTGCCTATGCATTTTGAAAACAATATATGATGGAATATATGGTAAACATGCTTATTATTTTGTATTAATGTTGGGTTATGTGGATTTCCTTTACTTTAGTATATATTGTATCAAATTTATAAATATTTTGTAAATGTTATAGTTTCATCGTATTTAGACTTTGTTTACGTGGAACATGTACATAAACTAAAGCACAAGCGATAGTCTTTGAAGTTATATCTCGTCTACTTTATTTGGTAGAGTGATGCAAGCCAAAACGAAAACTATAGTATTAAATAGGTTTTTTAAGAATACATGTCACATGATAAGAATAATTGAAAAAAAAAACGCATTTTACATAATTAAATTATAAAACACAGTTTTTTAAATAATACAATACATCAGTATCGTTGTAATACAAATACACTCTAAATATTACTAATTAAATAATAACATATGCTTAAAGTGGGTAGAAGCATGGGGAGGGACAAGAAAAGTTTCGGGGAATTTGAAAATTGAAAGTTAAAAGGGTATTCAATTTGTGTATTTGAAATTCCAACAGTGTGCACTATAATTAACACGTGATTCGCAGCTTTATGACAGGCAATTATCTTCTAGATGAGCTGGACCCCACATGATGGGAACAAGTAACCACTCATCTTATTAAGAATTAATTAACTTCTTATTAAGAATTAATTAGCCTTACCAAAGCTCATTTAACCTTATTAATGACCTCCCACGTTGTGCCAATGATGGAAGTTTCGGACTAAGTAGATCTGTCTCTATGACCCGATCTGTTTGAGTTTAAATTGCGATTACACATCTACATAGGAAGGAGACATTTCTCATATAAAAGAAAAAAAAAATGATACTGCAAGAGACTAATTTTATTTCTCATATAAGAGACTAATTTTTCATCTTGAATTGCAAGGAATGATGTGGTATAATTATGTGGTCTCGTTCTAAATTTATTGTGATCTCTATTTTCAAATTATTAGCATTTGAATGCATTTAGTACATTAAATGGGAGAATAGCACAAACTGTGAACAATCTATATGGGAGAATATCTCTATCGTGCACAAATTGTGAACAATCCATGTAAGAAGATGGATGATATCTTCGTATTTATGTCAAAAAAGTGTATAAGGCATAGCTAGTAGAAAACACAAATTTATAGCATACAAAATAACGTATTTATACATGGCAATAATGTGATGATTTGGTGGAGAGGTTGGTAAGCATAAGCCTATAAATAAAGGCTTAATTCTCTTCATTTCTTCATCCTAAAGTGAGTGAAAAATACCAAGAGTAAGAATAAAAGTGAGAGTTTTATTCTGTGAGTTAGGAACAAAATTTTTTTGAGTATATTCGGGATCATTAGATAAAAGAGAAGAAACTGTATGATTGTAATAATTTTTTATATAGTGAAATTTTTTTTTGAGGGCTTTGGTTTTTTCTTCAATTTGAGAGTTTTTCCATGTTAAATCTTGTATTGTGCTAATTGATCTTGTTTATATTTTAATTTCTTTATTTTCTTGACATTTATTTGAAGTGCACCATGGGCGTAATGAATCTGGATTATCAGATTCCTAACACAAATAAGATATAGTTGAAAATCATATCACCTCAGTTGGTATAATCTTCATATTGCAAAAGTTAACTAAAATAATCGTGAAAATATGTGTGCATAATAATAAATTTGGCATGCATAAGAGAAATTTCTACCAATGGCATCATGTCTATTTTAAAGAAAAATAATCTCATCTTCCCATTGTTAAAGGTGTGAGTCTACATGTGAAAATGTAACACATGCTTTAATTAGTTCTAAATATGCAAAAGTATTATGGAAGCTTTCTTGTTTTAATACTAACTCTAAGGTTATGTTTGATATGGGGTAAGGAAGAGAGAAAAGAAGAGATGAGCTATATTACTTTTTCCTTTATTATGTTTGGTATAAGAAGAAGGAGAGAAGACTAAAGTCATTCTCCATATTTGGTAAAAGAAAGAAGTAGAAGCAAGGAAAATGTTTTAGAAGTAGACTTTACTTCGTGAGTATACATTTCTCCTATAAAATCTCTTCAATTTTAAAGGAGAATGAAAATTGGTCAAATTAAGAATTTGAAATCAATTACCCAATCTCTTCCTTCCTACTAAAAAAAAAAAAAAAACTACCATACCCCAAATTCTTTCACTCATTTCCTTCCCTCTATTTTTCTATCTTACTAAACACACCCTAAGCTACTATTCTCATACTAAGTAGTGATCATCATCTTGAGTTTATTTCTTTGCCTTTTATGGAATATTTGGTATGAATAAAATGACTTAATAACCAAACAACCTGATGGTTTTATTAGTTAGACTACAAGTTATATTTAAAAAACAAAGAAAGCAAAAACCCAAACTCATAAATAGTATCACTTTGATAGAATCATGAAGGAGGGAGGCTCCTACTATTCACTTTTAGGAGGATTTAAACTGAATATTGATACTGCAACCAGTAAGGTTTTGTGTAAAGTAGGTATTGATGCTATCAGATGAAATGCCAATAAGAACTTATGGTAGAAGATGCCCAAGTTTTCTGATACTTTCTATTTCTAAGAAGATGGTTTGTACCCTCACTCCAAAAGATGGCTAAGATGAAAGATGCGAAGGTATCTCTTTCATGGACTATGTATATGTGGTTAAAGCTTCAATTATTAGAAAGTCATACGCGTTCCTAGCAATACAAGCTCTTAATAATAGTATTGTTTGTCATTCAGAGTCATTTAGTTTTTTTTTCCCTAGGTAATTTAGTTAATTATGTGTACCGTAAAATGAAGTGACACATGACTGAGTCAAGTTTGCTTTAAAGTAAACAATAGACTTTTTTGATAAGAAGAATCTCATCTTCTAATAAAATCTATTTTTGTAAAAAAGGACCTACTTATAATAATTTGTCTCTTCTCCTCAAAATAATAATAATAGTAATAATAAGTTAATCAAGTCGTGAATGTTATGTAACTCCCTTGATTATCATCGAATATATAATACCACTAATGTTATTTAATTTCATAAGTAACATGTGGTGACATTAACGTTGTGAATTATTTATTCTATTACAGCTCTAAAGGAATTTATTTTGCATTTTAATGATTATTTATTTTATTCTTTTGTAATTAAAGATATGTCTTAGAAAATAAATAAGGAATAATAATACAATCAGGGGATAATTGTGAAAATTTGCATAAATTTAGGTTAAATACTCAATTTATCTCTCGATTCTTCTAGACTATGAAATCATTTTAGATCAATAAATGAACACAAATTCTACCACTCTGTCAAATTTAGTTAAAATTAGCATGCAAAAAGAGAAAATTGCACTTAATATAATTTTTTTTTATAAACCCTAATATAAACTTGTAACTAAATAAATACCAAAAAAAAACGTGGTAGGTAAAAGAGGAAAAAAAAAAAGCACAATACCAGGATCATTCATTCAATTATGCCTAAGCCCTAAATATTCTCATAAAAGTGCAAAACAAAAGCTTTCCCTACTATTTTTCAAAGAAGGAAAAATAATATCCATTGATAGTTTTTGGTTAAACTAGTAATGTGAAAGGCCTAAAACACCCTTAACTTCTTTCTTCAATGGAAACTTTTGAAAGGAAACATTTAACTTTCACTTATGTACATCAATCCTTAAAAAGATTTAAGGAGGATATAAATTATTTAAAAATCACCATTTCATTAATATTAACATGACAAGATGTGATACTTTAGTCAAGAGTTAGTGGACTAAGCTACCCTAATTATAGAAAAGTATTAATTTGAAGTTGAAAGCTTCTCTAATGAGAGAGACAAAAGCATATTTTGCATTGATTATTAAGAGTTCCAAGTAAGGGAAGCAATATATTTTGAAGGTCATCCCGATGTAAGGTATGATGTAGTTTGAAAGAGTTCCAAGTAAAGAAGTAATATATTTTGAAGGTCATCCCAATGTGAGGTATGATGTGCTTTGAAAGAATGGGAAACTAGACCCTAAAGAGCTCTTTGGCATTGTTTTTTATTTTCTGTTTTTCAAAGTTGTATTTTCAGAAATGAGAACAAAAACTATTTTATAATGTTTTCAGAAAACAATGGGTATTTAGCAAATATTTTCTAAAAATATTTTTTAGAAAAAAAATTATATGAATATAAAAAATCATATTTGTATTATAAAAATAATATTTAGAGAGAAAAAGTCAAGAGGGAGTGACGAGATATAAATTCAAGTAAGGGAACAAGGAGAGAGAAAGTCATAAGAGAAAAGGTAATGAAAGATAATAATTAGAGAGAAAATGATAAAAAAGAATGAGGAAATAAAAAGTGTTGAGAAAGATAGAAGAAAAAGAAACAAATAAAAATACACAAGAGAGAGAAAGTGATAATAATACATGAGGAAAGAAAATAAAGATGAAGAAAGTTATAAAAAACAAAATAGCAATAGAGAATGAGGAGAGATAATGTGATTAAAAAAAATGAAATGATAGAACATAATGAGAGAGAAAGTGATAGAATAAAATGAGGAGAGAGAAAATGATGAAAGAGAATGAGGATTGAGAGAATGTGGAGAGAGAAAGTGATGAGAGAGAATGAGGAGAGAGAAAGTGATAAGAGAAAATGTGGTGAAAGAATATGAGGAGAGAGAATGTGGTGAGAGAAAGTGATGAGAAAGAAAGTTACCAGAAAATGTGTATATAAAAGTTATGTTAAAGAATTATTTTATTCTTTTAGAAAAAGAAAAAGTTAAGAAAACACTTTGAAAACAACATTTTGTTGTTCTCTGAATATTCTGTTTTCTTTAACTCTGTTTTTAAAAACTGTTTTCAGAGTACAATGCCAAACACCTTTACTTGTTCTCAAAAAACAGTTTTCTGTTTTTAAAAACAAAAAATAGTTTTTCAATTATGATGCCAAATAGCCCCTAAGTATCCAAAGTTGTTTTGTTGAGCCATTTGGCAAGGTGGCCTATATAGCCCTTCAACCAGTGTTATCTTTTGTCATAAGACTCATAACATCTTCCACAAGTCAATTCTATGGAAATAAATATGGGATACCTCATATATGTTGAACCATGTATTTCCAGAGGTGTATCTTGAGTTGTCCCACAAGGAAAAACCAATGAAGAATAAAATCACTTTACAGAAAATGTCATGGAGAAATCTCACATTAAGGGAAATAATTTTTTTATGAGTCATTCGAAAACTAATTTGTCTAAAATAGTCGGTGATGGGACACGATATTGTGACAAATTAGTACCATGGCTACACTTAAGAACTCCTTAAAGTAGAGTTCCAAAGTTCGAACCTCTGGAGATGCGAAAAAAAAACTCAAAGGGTATGGGCCCAGAGAGATAACAGCTCGGATGAGTAACGACAATGCTGCGTATATGAGCCACAAGTCAGTGGGTCACAAGGGCCTAATGGAGGTTTGAAGCATGGGTCAGTACTGTCACACCCCAAGACCAAGGATATAGCAACTGCCACGTGTCCATAAGGATAAACCTCATAAATATGAAAGGTTTCGATTTCAATAATAATTAAGACTAAAATAAATTCATTAAATATCCAAAGTATCTCATCACAATAATACTATAACGATCTAAACCATCAATAACTATTTGTTAAATCTATACTGACAAAAGAAAGTAAAATTATAACAATAATCCAGCATACCTCAAATAATTAACAATGTCTCAAAAATAGAAATTAAACAATACAATAATCTAAATAGTAAATCTAAGTCCTCAAATAATCTTCCTCCTTCCAAATATGAGTCACACTTATTAACTATTCTCTGAATTTGAAAAAAGAATAAAAAAGGTGAGCTCGATAGCCAAGTAAGTAACCAATAATATTTACTATTCGAATCAAGCATATGCAATTTGAAATATTTAATAAGTATTTTATAAAATAACACTCTGAAATCAATACTTTTTAAAATAAGGAAATGAAACTAATTGAATACTAGTTTAACAAAATAGATAGTTTCAAAATTCATTGTATCAAACTTGTTCAATAATTAATAGCATTTTCAAATTTTACTCTACAATTTTGGTGACTATGGTCACACTTAACCTCTGTGATTAGGTCCAAATTTATCACATATAACTCATGTAGTCGGATCTAAATCTACTACAAATAACCCCTGTAGTCGAGTCCAAACCTACTATATTTAACCCTATAGCTAGGCCAATACTGTCCATATATAATCCATGTGAATTAGGTCCATATACATAGTTACTGAAGAGTGTTTGGACATATTCAATTATAAAACAAATCACCAATACTTTTCATATTTATCAATAAAGTAACAACTTTCAAATCATTTAATAATAGCAACAAATATAAGCTTGATTCATATTTTATTCGAAATGTAGTTATCTCTTTATCAATTTTTTTTTCTCAGTTTATTTACAAACATGAATTTTCTAAAAGAAAGCAAAAGACATTAACTTAAGTAAAATAAAAGTCACTAGTAAAGATAAAAGGTGACTTACTTGTTTGCTAGCTTAGCCAATCCAACATTAACTTACTAGCTATCACAAGCACCTATAATTCTAATAAAATTATATATTAAAATTAAATACTTTAAGATAACTTAACCCATGTCTAATACAACATCTAACTTGTTACCCATGCATTCTATATGGTCACCATACCATTCTCTATAAACCCAACATCGAAAACTCATAATAATTTCCAATTGAACTCTAAAAACTATGAAACTTAGGAGACAATTTTTACAAGTGATAGGAGTCCTAAAAGTGTCAAAAATATGATTGTGGATCCATAGGTAGGCCCTATACAAAGCAAGCCGTTGCCATATTTTGCTTATTGTGCCAACAGTTTCAGATTTTTCCAGATACATAGCACTCACATCAAAAGATGATAACTCTCTGGTTATAAGTCCATTTTCAATGAATTATATACTGTTAGAAAGCTTATCAAATAAGCTTTCCAGCCGTACCAAAATATGACCTATTAGACTAATATAATCTCCTGAAAAACTAGTTGCAATCTCTACTGTGTTTCACTATCTTAGACTAAAACTGAAAAATCTATGACTTTTAATCCACACATCTAAATTATGTATTTTTTGTCTCGTTTTAAATCTTACATCCAGAGGAATTACTTAAAATGTAAATATTCCACAGAATAATGACTAAAACAAATAGATTTTATTAAATCCTAAGGCTCTGTTTGGATCTTGGATTTTAGGGCGGAAAAAAAAAATTTAGGAATTTCATTTTCTTTTGTTTGATTTTTATTAAAGATTGAAGGAAATTTTTTTTATTAAGATTCTGTAAGGGACGTTTTCAGCAAATTTAGAGGATTTAGATTATAATGAAAAAACTATGTGAGAAAAAGTTTCGAAAACTAAATTTTATAGAATTTTAGGAAGATGTTTTCCCTTTCTTTTTCCTTCAACTTTTCTCTTGTAATTTTTTTCCCTACTAAACTCCAAGTTCCAAACATAGCCTAAAATTCTAGATAAAGAATTACCCCAAGAATCCTAAATAGTAGATTGATAATTGATAGGGGAATTCTTTACTTTAGAGAATTGACAATCAAACTTCTTGTGCTCTTTCCTCTTCTCCCAAGCTTTCAGCTTTCTCCTCTCCCTTTGTAGAGCATATTATTTATTTTTTCTCTTCATACTCTGAAAGATAATATGTATAGGGTTTTTTAGACATTAAAATTACTTAATTATCCTTGTTTAATTAACTAAACCCTTGGTCGTTTTGTCTTTTGCCTTTTTATTTATTTATTTATTTTCAGGTATAGATTATTACAGTTATAATAAAACAATAAAGGACTTGTGGCTCTTATTGCTGGAATTGCCTAACACTTAGGACGAAAACAAACATGCATGCAAACTATGAAAAACACATGATCACATCATAAACGCAGTGGAAAAAGTAGCAGATTTAGGTTTTAAAATTTTTACATGAAAACAGTTTTCATAACCATATTACATGCATATATTATATACAGGATCATATATAACATAAATCAAATCTAGATGAACAAACCTTAGAGATGATATTAGGGTTTACCTCTTATAGCGTGCTCTTCCTTGATCTCCATGTAGATGGCGATCAAATCTCCAACCCTAGATCTTCTTGCCTATCCTCTTGCTCTTGGTTGATAAAGTGAGTGGGCACCAAGTTGATTCCTTCATTGGAGAATGATCAAGAACATCTTCTTGATCCTATGGAACACCGGGATGTGAGATGAGAGTGTGAGGTTGCAGGAAAGTTTTTCTCTCTCACTCAGCCTGTGGTGGCCGAATTCTCCCTCTCTCTCTCTCTGTAATTTTCGTGTAGCACACTTAGTGTTACTGTGCAGTTTTGTCTTTCATGTATCTTATATATATATGAGGCCAAAAACTGCTAACCCTAGTCCAACTAGGATTGGACTTGTTCTCCAATTTGGGCTTTGGGTGTATTTTTATAAATATGTCCAACTCATGTAACTTATTTATAAAAATACTAACTTCTGTATAGAATCATTATTTTACACAGTTTCATGAAACTAATTTCACGAATACCACCAATCAATTATTGAGCTTTATTGAGTTAGATAAGGGACTTAATGGATTCAAATAATCTAAGCTTTAATAATATGATAAATACATAATAACTCTTATTATGGTATTTATATAAATATTATTAGTAAAGGGGACACTCCACTAAAGGCCCAATACTGTACTATTAGATTAGATGTCATGCCTTTTATAGAGATTTAATCAACTAGCCTTGATTAATCGATCCATCTAGCGTATTCTATACCACACATAGAATCCCTATACAATGCCGTAGTTGGATAGGTGAAATTACCGTAATACCCCTCTAATATCTATTTACCTTTTTAAGTTACCATCTTTCTATCAAGGAATAATATTGTCGATAATTTTGTTCTCAATGGCCATTTAGACAAAATTATCAACCAATTCACAAAGTAAATACTAAGATCTTAGATTTAATTATTCCATGAATCTTGAAAGAACCTAAAGTGACATTAATGTATAGTGTCCTTAACTATTTGGTGTTCCCATCAATTCATAAACCATAACCTCCAATATGCCAGAGTTCACTTCTAATTTCATAGAGACTAGTCTTTAAACAAATTAAAAGGCTACAACCCATGAGAGCAAGTTCAATCAAATATCAAGGATTAAGATCTATATGCTAAGAGCTAGTTTGTGGTAATATAAGAATTGAGTTACGGCACTCTAATTCTTTATATTGCCTGGTCCAGTTCAATACACATAACTTATTTATGTTGTATTAGTGTTTCTATCAGAAGTCACATACTTCAATGATTTGAGATACATCATTCCCGTTGAGATAGACAAACACTACAACCTATAGTAAATAAAGTATTCCATCTTTAATTATAGATTGTGAACTAATTCATTTAGACTTAAAAAAAGAAATAAGTCTCCCCATAATTAACACTTAATCATGTTTGTTTCTTTATGCACAAGCAAAGTCATGGAATCTTTTTCAGATAAATAAACTATTCAACTAAGATAGTTTAATCTAGCAAATATCATAATTGCATATAAGAGAAAGTTGTTTATACTCAAATGGTATAATTAAAAATATGCTTTTTAGGACAAATATCCCAATAATCTCCCACTTGTCCAAAAAGTAGTTACTCAAAATAACATACTAAAAACCCAAAATTGTTTCAAATGACCGAAATTAGTAAAAGCAAAATTTAAGTGTTTAACCAACAACTTACATGACTAAGAAAAGTAATAAAGATCATAAGCTCTCTCTTCATCGTTTTTTTGACGGACTTCTCTCTCATCCTCTAGGAAGTCTCCACTCCTGCTGATGAAGGTAGTATTAGTAGATTGTCTATAGAGAATATAGCCCTTCTCTTCCTTTGGATAGCCAAGCAGAAAACACTTTTCTGAATTCCTGTCAACTTCATCTCCAGCTTTCTTGCACGGGTATACTTTACAACCCCATACCTTCAAATGCTCTAAGCTCTCTATATAGCCCATCCACATCTGAAAAGGTGTCGAAGTAACTTTATCTGATGGAGTAAAGTTGAGGATGTACGAAGCTATCCTCAAAGCATAATCCCATTACTTTTTTGACAGCAGCGTTTCCTTGTACATCAGCTCTATGGAATGTTTGAGTCTGATGTTGTATCTCTCAGCAGCTCCTATATGACTATGCTCATAGATAGTCGCATATTCATAAGGAATAGCAAGATTGACTAGTGTTGGCCTCAGCAGGTCACGTAGAGAATCCATATCTCCAGGTTCAACTTTAATCTTGAACTTCTTGACCTTGGTGTCGTGTTGTATCCACACCTTTCTGTCAAACTGATGGAAAGCATCTAGGACTTCATCGTACTTCTTCAGAAGATATACTTGACCGAAGTCTGAATATTCGTTAACAAAGGTCACAAATAATGCATGCTTGCTGTAGGAAACTACCTCCATAAGTTTGCAGATATGCACATGTACGCACTCTAAACATGTCTGAGTCTTCTCTTGACGAGCAGCAAGATAACGCTTGTACTATACAGGCTTCTTGCAGTCTTCGCAGTCTATGTCACTGCTGATATCAACTTCAGGTAAGTGACCCAGCTCCATAAGTCTGCGAATTTCTGAACATGGCATGTGTCCGAGTTGCTTGTGCGAGTCGATGGTGTTGCACTCCTTTCTAATGTCGTTCACCATCTCTTAGAGTATAGTAATACTTATGATCGAAGATGATGTACTTTGTGGCTTCGGTGTCAGAATATAAAGATCATTCTGCATCTGTCCCATACAGAACAATTTATTGCTATAGAAGACGTGCACCTTCTTGTCAAATATGAAGCGGTAGCCTTCTTTATACATCTTCGATACCGAAAGAATATTTATACTAAACCCCGGTGCGTAGAAGCAATCCTTCAAGACTATGGAGCTATCATTGATCTGAAGATAAGCATCACCCATGCTTTCAACTTGAACTCTTTGATTGTCTCCAACTACTAAATGATGACTAGTATCAGTTAATTGATTTGGTTCAAAGAACCATTTCTTGTCGTTGCAGACATTGACATTAGATCCTGAGTCCACTAGCCATAGATCTTGCGTATCCTCTGCTAAAAGTGATTTTCTTGGCCTTCCAGACGACCTAACTACGGGAGAAGTTCCTAACCCCTTTTTAGTAGAGGTATCCTCAGATTGATTATTGTTCAAACTCTTTAAGCGCTGAGATGCCTCCATAAATGTCCTCGTTTTACTCCGTGTACTGTATTCCCTTGTCACTTTCCTCTTCTTGGAAACTTTGTCCATCTTATGAAACTAAATTTCTCAAAACTGCAAAAATAACAAGATTCTCATTTAGACAAAAGTCATAATATAAATCCAATTCATAATCGAATTTAATGAATTCAATTCACAATTAAATTTTGTAAGTTTAATTCTCAATTAAAAACATAAGGAAAAATGATCGAATACAAATATCTTTGTTTCGATTTAATTTTGCAGTAAGATAATAAATACCTCAACAAGGGTGTTCATTGTCTTATGAACTTTGACAAAATCATCAACTTTTGTGATTTACCAATCAAAGTAACTGATTTGAAATCAGCAGATAATTCGTGCAAGATATAGTAGTACACATGTAGTAAAATAAGAAACATAAATGTAATGACATATAATCAAGCAAGAAGATTATGTGTTATTCTTTTATTGGTCATTTGGAAACTAAGGATAAACTATGGACAAGTATGCAAATTATGATCATCTTAGTACTCAACTAAGTTTGCTAATATATCTGAACATAAAAGAATTTAGAATACTTAACATTAAATCTATCAAGATTAAATGCTTGTGTAAGAATCCCTAAGAGTATCACAAATATTTAAGGTATTTTAACCTACTATAGATCACAAGTTACCTACGGGTAATCATGTTAATCTACAAGTTAAATGTGAACAATTCACTTTAGACAAAAAAGACAAATATATCATATTTCAGTTTGCTAATTACCCTTTTTATCGGTCCACAGAATTACTAACATAGCTCCTATGGGAGATTAATAGCATTCTATATTGAGTGTGTAACCATCATTTCAATTTAGAAGTTTTCTTATACCATACAGCCTCCTACGGGAGATCAGTACGTAAAGTCCACTTGCAAATTTATCCTAAGAGATTCAATACCAGTAATACCCAGATGAAAACCTTCATANATTAGTTTTGAAAAAAAAATTAAACTAAGAAACTTTAACCGCTAAATTATTCAACCAATAATTTTAAAGATTCTTAGTAATAGAATTTAATCAAATTAAATTCCAAGTGCATTTATAAAAATAAGTAAACAGTTATAAAAACATTTTTGTACAAAAGTTTTACAAATAATTATAAATACAAATAATGAATATAAACAACTTTATAAACATTCATTAATTTTCTCAAAATTAATCATTTCAAAACTAAAGAATGGTTTAAATAATTTTGGATTAAAAATATCAAAATTTAAAATCCTACCACTCAATATGACAATCACATCGAATGTATTTTGCAAAAACATAATTATCTCATAATTATCAAGATGCCTTTTATCACATAAAATATTACCATAATTATTTCATAATTAAAAATACCTTATGTGAAATACCACTGCACAAAATATTACCATAATTAGCTCATAATTATAATATTTTAAAACATTTTAATCTTATTAAAATCAAGTTCCAATTTCCTTATAAATCATGAAAACTATTAATTATCCTTATACTATTATTATCATTTTAATTAATATAATTAATCTCATTAATTATTAATTATTAATCATATTAATAATTATTAAATAATTATTAAATAATAAAAATTAATCAAATTAATAATTATTAAATAATAATTCAAAATCTAATTAAATTCAATAATTAATGTTTTTCTAGTAAAAATATATTATCCTAATTGTAAGAATTAAGTTCATAACTAATTCTTGTCTAAATTTAAAATTATCAAATAATTTTAAAATATTGACTTATTAGGATAATTTAAATAATTAGAAAATAAATCACATTTACTATCCAATTATTAATTAATTAAAGAATTAATTAATTTATGTAATACTATCTTAATCTTATTAAGATACTATCTTAAACTCATTAAGATCTAAAACGGATAATAAAAGATAATTACTTTTAATTATAGAAATTCTATTTCTATAACTGTATTTAGAAAAGACTAATTGCAATATACAAAAATTAGGAAATAATTAAAACTTTTTTAATTAATTCTAATTAATTAGAAACTTATAACTCATATAATGTTTCTATATTTATCTAGTATTTATATTTGATTATAATCAAATAATTCTAATAACTAAATAAAAATCATATCTAAATTTAATTATTACTAAAATTATTCTAATTATAAAAGGATACAACTTTTCTAATTAATTAATCATATTAATTAATTATCTAATTAATCTCATTAATTATTTTTCTAATTAATCTCATTAATTAGTTTAATAACTAATCTAATTAGCCATTTTTTACTTTATTTTAATTACTATAATTAAAATAGTTACTAGATAAATAGTTATTACAATTAACTATTGAATATTAATCTAATTTAAAATCAAATCTTTTCTATCGTAATTAATCTTATTAATTACGAGTTTGAATAATCTATGGATAGTAATTATTTAAATCTAATCTGATTAGATTTTATTTCAAATTTAAATTCAAAACAATATCCCTAATTTAAATCAAATTTAAATTAATGATAATTACTAAATTTAAATTATTCAAATTTAAACTATCATGATTTATGGATAAATATCTAATCATATTTAATCATATTAAATATCAAATTAATTTGAATAATCGTTATCTATTTAAATTCAAAATTTAAATAGAAACAAATAGGAAATCTTATTCTAATTTCAAAAATTAGTTGATATCCTATTCAAATTCAAATTAACTGTTAGATTATCAAAATAATATCTAATCATATCGAATCTCATTAAATATCTAACTAATTTGAATTAATATTATCTATTTAAATTCAAAATTTAAATATTAAAGATAATATAGGAAATCAAATCCAATTTCAAAAATTAATAGATTTCCTATTTAAATTCAAATTAACTATTAGATTATATCCTATCTATTTAATTAATTCAAATTTATCATTATCCTAAAGTAAATCAAATTTAAAATAGGATAATTCAAAAATAAATAACTATCCTAATCAAATCTGAATAGTTTCCTATTTCTAAATTTGAATTCAAAATTAAATAATTATCTAACTAATTAACTAATTAATTAATTTAGAAAATAGAGGTGGTGGCAGAAACACCACTACCGTCGGCCTACGGGCCGTCATCGCCCGTAAGGGCGGCGAGAGGTGGAGCA
>JXTC01000380.1:0-16534 GCA_002914845.1 Trema orientale | reverse complement strand
AAAAAAAACCATAACAGAAAACCCAATAAAAACCTAACCCCATAAAAGTACCAAGCTTTGAAATTTAGTTTCTTTTGATCGAGTAACTAGATCTACCATCTCCATAACCGGTCATAATCACCACAGTGCCCACTGCCTCCACGGGTACATTCACCACAACCCCCATAGTGGCCACAATCATAGCGATCATCATGTCATGGCATTTGTATCCACTGCCACTGAGTTTCACAAGACTAAGCCTCGATGACAGTGACAGTGCAAAGAAGAAAGCGCCGATGATACAGGTTCCACAAAGCCAAATCGGTCAGATCTGATCTTTGAAACTAATGGACCTTCAATCCAACCTAATGCTTATCATGACTCAAGGTCTTTCAAGGGAATAAGCTGTGGGTAGGAAGTTAGGAACCAAAGGGAACGGGGTTGTTGATTTTTATTTTTGTTTTTGATTTGCATAACCACGGATTTAGGGATGTTAAAGACGAAAATAATGAGAGGAATAAGAGAGCAACAATACTTTTTTTTTAAAAGGATATTATCATTTTTATATCTTATATTTTGATACTTTATTCAAATTATATTTTGTATTTTGATTGTTATCAATATTGATCCTAAGATTTGAAATATGTTATAAATTTATATCCTAACACTAATTTAGAGTAGTTAGTTTACTAAGATGCCGAGTAGTTAGTTTACTAAGATGTCGTTTAAAAAATTAAAAATAAACTGTATAAAAACTGATTCGAAAATAAGTTTATTAAATCATCTTGGTAAATTAGGGTATAAATTTGTAACAGATTTTAAATTTAAGAGACAATGTTGAAAATAACCAAAATACAAGGTATAAATATTGTTCCGGGGTGCTTTTTTTTGTGATTTGATTAGAGAGAAATTAATTAAGCATAAAAGTGCTTAATTAAAGATGAGTACGATAGTACTAAAATGGAGAAAATGAGGTGGAAAATTATAGCAATTTTCACGTGTCGGAAAATTATTGGCGTCTTTGACAGCTCAAATTGCAAGTAAACAGGTGTGGGTAGTTTTAATGACCATCGCCACGTGTTAGATAGCCAGTGTTTCTGATGCAGATGATACCGGCCATTTGGTCAGAAACAAACAAAAAGATCGTTAGTTTTTCTGACAAAGGTGATTCCAGCTATTCAATCAGAAATATAAATAAATAATACTAAAAATAAATAATCAGAAAATTAAATATTTGACATAGGTGATTCCAGCCATTTTGTCAAAGATAAAAGAAAATAAAAGTGTTAAATTTAACGTGAACGGTTGCAAACAAGGGTCGTATACACTATAACTCAGCTTGCTAAATAACTCAGAATCACGGGTCTGCGAATATTTAAAGTGCAGAATTTAAATATTAGCACAATATATATAGTTGGTACTCTGTAAATATTTGGAACAATAGAAAATAAATGGGGTTAGTAGCTCAGTATTCCCAAAATCTACATAATAATAATATAGTATGAAAAATATAGGTATATATGTATAAGTTTATTTAGGTGAAAGAAATTTGGTCACAGGTTCGTAATTTTGGCTTAAAGCTAAAGTATGGATGTATATAGGTATATATACGTAGGTGGATATATATATATATATATATATATATATATATATATATATATATATATATATATATATATATATATGTATATATATATATATATATATATATATATATATATATATATATATATATATATATATATATATATATATATATATATATATGAAAAGAGTCAGGAAACTTATATAAGTGTACGTGTGAATTGGTTGGATTGGTGATAAAGAGATGGGTTAAAAAAAGGGAAAAAAAAAAAGCCTTTCGGTAGTAAATATGGCAGCCAAAGATTAATGAGAGAAATATGGGTATTCGTATTAATTCTTTTATCCTTCAATAACAAAGAGACACTACCTATTTATAGGCACATATTGAAGAGGTGATACATAAGAATGAATTCTCAAACTTACAATAGCTTGACATTTTTGCTTGACAGATGTCTTGAGTATGTAAGATAGTTATTGAACACCTTGACATATATTTTGTTATCTGTCACTTTCTAAGAGAGAGGCTTTCAAATATTGACACCAATACCAAGGGGTCTAATAGAAATTTGACACATGGCTTTGTAACACGTGGCGTCGTAGTAATGTGGCACAAGCTCCTTAATGATATAGCATGGACATGTCAAATTTTCTTAACTGAGCTCATATCTCACAATTATTACATTATTTATGACTTAATATTTAAGTTAGCGACTAATTATAAAAATTTTGTCACACTCCCAAAACATTAAGTCCCTTGAGCTATAGTGAATGAGAACATTCACTAGAGCTCATTAATGTGAATTTTTCTAAATATGGTCTTCAAACATGTCTTTGAAACACCTCATTCATAGAGAAGGAATTTTTTTTTTTCCTTTGGATGAATTTTTGAGAAAAGACGAAACACCATTATCTTACAAGCACATCCCAACTAGGTTGGCATCCACCTGCAAGATAATCTAATTTTCTTCAAATCCGAAAAGAACAACCAATACAATCTGTAAGCAAGCTCCAAGTAGTAGATAGCTAGCTCTAGTTGGGTTCCAGATAGTTATATCAAAACATTTCTATTGGAGTGGCCCAATCCAAACAACGCCTTGTTAAAACCTTACTAGAGCAAAACCCAGTAGGAAAAATCTCTAGAAAGGTAAAAGAGTACGTTGCGTGTGAGCAACAAATTTTGGAGATGAGCTTGAGTATTGTTTCTGTGAAGCTTCAATCATTACATTCAGCTTGCTTGCTAACAGTAATTCTTTGTAGAGGCTTGTGATGTCATTGAGAATAGCTATTCAGGAGAAAATTTTCTACTTCTAAATTGTTGTGAGCATCTCATGTAAATAAATTATGAGGAATAAATTTCTTTTCCTTGCAAAATTGAGAGATTAGTCCAATATAAAGAATAAACTTCTCATATATATATGAGAAAATATAAATAATTATTAAAGACAAGAATAAGAGAAATAGAAATTGATGAGAGTTTTAATTAATTCCCAATATTTATTGGTGTAGATGATAATTAATAAATTGGCTATATAGCAAGATATAATATCTGATGAGGGAGTTCACATAATAATTAATTGGACACAATCTACATCTGTTTTTTTTTTTTTTTTTTTTTAAGTTAGAAGTGTTTGTATAAAGATAAAATATAAGTATAATATCACTGATGTTATTTTGAAACATATCAGCTTGTTGATAGCCTTGAGATATTTGGCATCTCGCATGATTCTGTTTTAGTTAGGTCATTTTATCGATAGCTTTGGCATTTCGCGTGATCTTTTTTTTCAGTCAGATCATCTTGTTGATAGCTTTTGGCGTTTCGCGTGATTTTGCTTTTGGCTAGGTTATATTATCGATTAGCCTTCATGGCATATCGCATGATCCTGCTCTAGCTAAGTCACATTATCGATAGCCTTAGCATCTCGCATAATCCTGCTTTAGTTGGATCACCTTGTTAATTACCGTAGCGTTTTACATGACCATATAAGTTGAGAGATAAAGATTATAATTTCATGCAACCTCAATTAAATATTTTGGTACTGAAGCTTATGAATTGCATGTACTATATGATAGAAGTATAGAAGAAAATAGAAACCATCCATTTATTATAACTAAAATATTTTACAACTAACAGTCCCCAATGAAAGGGATGTTTGTAGAGTTATTATGGTCGGTATCGAAAACTTACCGGGGTTTAAAACCCAGTAAACTATTGAAGATGGTTCATATTACCTCATTATAGAACTTGAGACTTTGAGGATTTTTCCATGGCGATTTTTGGATTTCTTGATAGTTGTTTACCAGCTTTCTCTACCAGTTGTCTCAATACAGCCGTAGACATTTATTTAACCTCTTCTATGATTAGGGAATAGGTTATTCTCAGCTCTTTGTTGTTGTTGCCCCAATAAAATTTCGCCTTTTTGAGCTTTTTCATAGTAGGTTTTCCGTACTGTATAACAGTCAGATGTAGCATGACCTACTTTTTTGTGAAACAAATAGAATTTGGGATTCATTGTTTCTTCTGGTGTAGGTGGAGTTTGGACCGGTAGAGGCCGTAATACCCCATCTTCTATCCACACTCATACGAGTGCAATGATTTGATTTTGTGTTAAAGGTATCTCAGGAGGGGTTGGTCGATTTCTTTTGTCTTGACGAGCTTTTTCAACCAAAGTGACCTCTCCTTTTCGCTTAGAAAAAGATGGCTTACCCCAACTTTCAGCACCATACCTTCCAGAAGATTTATACAATTCTATTATTGTTTCTTCGGTGTTGCTTACTCTGAACATTAGTTCGGCGAAATTCGGGATGACATGATTCTGAATGTGGACTTTATATTCAGCTCGCATGCCTTTGACACACATCCGAATCAGTTTATTCTCTGAGATGATTTCTTTGCAGTCCAAAGCCTTTTCTTTGAATCTATTCACGTAAGTTGTAAGCGATTCATTCTCTTTTTGTGTTATACTGGAAAGATCAGACAAATCTAACTTGCGCTCTGTTATGAAGAATTTGGGGCAGAATGTTGTGACCAATTCATCCCATGTAGAGATACTGCCTACTGGTAAATTGGCAAACCATGAATATGCCCGATCTGTGAGAGATTTTGAAAATTCCCTTAGCCTCAATTCATAGTCACTGGCATAGATTCCGAGATCATCTAGGAAACCAATGACATGCTCCTTTACATTGCCTTTCTTTCCATCAAATTTCTTGAAACGAGGATTAGTGTAATCCTTCGGATATGGCTTGGACAAAATATGTGCAGGATAAGGAGGCTGGAAATCCATTATTGCCATAATTTTATTAGCTTTCTCTGCCTCTATTTTGAGTACATCTTGTAGCTGTTCTTTAGTAATGAAACTATGTGAATTTTCATTACTCGTTCCAGCTGGAGTTGTGAGACTGACGGGATTTTCTTGCATTACTGGCATGACAGGATGTTGATTGTCTGATACGAGTGAATTGTTGTTTTGATAAGAGGTGACATGAGCAGTAGTCCCCTGTTTGTCTTTCTTTTCCATCTCAGCCAATTTCTGCATCATCAGCTCTTGAGATTTCATCAAATTTTCTAATGCATTTTTCATCTGAGCAAGTGTCTCCCCTTGCTAACTTGATGCTTCATTGCTTGGTAAATTCTGTTCCTCAGCCATTCTGATAGCAACTTTTTTTTTAAAGAGAAATTGGCAGAGTCTAGAGATGGATTTTTTTTTTTAAAGATAAATCAACAGACAGAGTTTTAAGAGATTTTGGAAATACTGAAGAAATCTGGTTTCACTTAGCTACTCCCCAATAGAGTCGCCTTTAATGTTCTGGGGTGCTTTTTTTTGGTGATTTGATTAGAGAGAAATTAATTAAGTATAAAAGTGCTTAATTAAAGATGAGTACGATAGTAGTAAAATGGAGAAAATGAGGTGAAAAATTGTAGCAATTTCCACGTGTCAGAAAATTATTGGCGTCTTTGACAGCTCAACCTGCAAGTAAACAGGTGTGGGTGGTTTTAATGACCATCACCACGTGTTAGATAGCCTGTTTTTCTGATGCAGATGATACCGGCCATTTGATCAGAAACAAACAAAAAGATTGTTAGTTTTTCTAACACAGGTGATTCCAGCTATTCAGTCAGAAATATAAATAAACAATACTGAAAATAAATAATCAGAAAATTAGATATTTGGCATAGGTGATTTCAGCCATTTTGTCAAAGATAAAAAAAAATAAAAGTACTGAATTTAACGTGAACGGTTGCAAACAAGGATCATATACGCTACAACTCAGCTTGCTAAACAACTCAGAATCACGGGTCTGCGAATATTTAAAGTGCAGAATTTAAATGTTAGTACAATATATATAGTCAGCATCCTGTAAATATTTAGAACAATAGAAAATAAATGGGGTTAGTAGCTCAGTATTCTCAAAATCTACATAATAATAATATAGTATGAAAAATATAGGTATATATGTATAAGTTTATTTGGGTGAAAGAAATTTGGTCATGAGTTCGTAATTTTGGCTTAAAGCTAAAGTATGGATGTATATAGGTATATATACATAGGTGGATATATATATATATATATATATATATGAAAAGAGTCAGGAAACTTATATAAGTGTACGTGTGAATTGGTTGGATTGGTGATAAAGAGATGGGTTAAAGAAAAGAAAAAAAAATGCCTTTCGGTAGTAAATATGGTAGCCAAAGATTAATGAGAGAAATATAGGTATTCGTATTGATTCTTTTATCCTTCAATAACAAAGAGACATTACCTATTTATAGGCACATATTGAAGAGGTAGAAACGGTGGGATACATGAGAATGAATTCTCAAACTTATAATAGCTTGACATTTCTGCTTGACAGATGTCTTGATCATGCAAGATAGTTATTGAATACCTTAACACATATTTTGTTATCTGTCACTTTCTAAGAGAAAGGCTTTCAAATATTGACACCAATACCAAGGGGTCCAATAGAAATTTGACACATGGCCCTATAGTTTTGTAACACGTGGCGTCGTAGTAATGTGGCACAAGCTCCTTAATGATATAGCATGGACATGTTAAATTTTCTTAACTGAGCCCATATTTCACAATTATCACATTATTTATGACTTAATATTTAAGTTAGTGACTAATTATAAAAATTATGTCACACCCCCAAAACAAATATAAAAATGATACTATCCCTAATTCTAATTTGACTTTTATGAATTTTGATTTTTTTTTTAAATTTTAATTCGTATTTTTAACTTTTAAATTTTTTCTAAGCATATCCAAAAGGGTATTCTGGTAAAATTTTGGTCAAAATTAGTGATTGGCTGAAAAAGACTATAAATTTGTAGAGATTTCAATATGGACCGGACCACACTCTGAGAAAAAAAAACATGTTACTGGTTCGGCCAATGTGAATATCAGCTGGCCCGTTACATATAGCAGGGGCTGAGCTGGACCTCAGTCATAGGCTCACAAGCTCGGGTCGGCCTGGCCCACATTTATATTGCCCCATATTAGGTCACATTGAGTCATTTTATATATAATTTTAAATATATTTTTTAATTAAAATTTTAAAAAATCTTAATTAAATATTTTTATTTATATAATTTTAATGTTATTTATTTATTTATTTTTGTTTATTTTTCAATTTATTCAAATTTTAAAAGAATATGAATGAATTTTAAGCTTATATTTGATGTGTATATATTTTTTTAAATGTGGGGCTTAACTAATGACCTCCACTTATTACAAATTTAAGGAAAATACCTACTACTACCCAATCTCCATCCCACCCTATTATGGATAATAAGCTTTCACGTCTACTAACGTGTGACTCGAACTTAGGACCGAGATACTAGATAGTGGACCATATTTGATATTTTAAAGCATAAAACAACAACGAAATTAGATCCACATCGTGGCCATTTTCGGTTAGCATAGACATGACCCACTTAGACCTGCATAAAATATGAGTTAGGCCTGTGGTTCGTGCCGGACTCCTTAATAAGAATATGGGTTGACCTGATCTGTCCTATATTTCAGGCGGGTCGGGCCTAGGCCCGATACAAAGCTCATATGAGCTTATTAAATGTGGGTCGGCTCGACCTAGCCTATTTTACATCTCTATAAATTCGTAATAAACTTGAAATTTGAAGGATTGTATTGTTAATATCTAAAATACAATGTATAAATTGAACAATTGATAAGGTATAAAAAGATAATTAACAAAAAAAAAAAAAAAAAGAAAGGGAAAAGAACATATGAACATAATTTGTTTGCAATGACTTATCCTTGGAATCCGAAAAGGCCAATTCCAGTTGGCTAAACTATTGTCTATATCCGAGTCACTTTAAATACGGAGTTACTAAAAGACATTGAAACAGAGACAGAATCTTTCTATCTCTGTCAACACTCAACTGTGGTCTGTCCATGCGTTACGTTTTTTTGTGAGCCTCAGATTTTTTATTTTCATTTCTACTTTTTATAACCGTATAAGCTAAAGTCTCACTTCTTAAGTACTTCTACCCTTCTAGTTTATCTCCCTCAAAATTCGCCTGACTTAAACGCAAAAGAATCTATGCTCCTATCTCTCTCTACATTGAAAACGCTGTCCAAGGAAAAATCCAAAACCAAAATTTCAGAACAAATTTTTTTTTTCTTTAATTTTTAATATTCTGACCAAAGCCACAGCTACTTACCTTACTTTTCGGATAAGATTTGATATGAAGCCAATGTAACGTGCATTAAACACATTGACAACTGCAAAGCTACGCGAAAATTTTCATAAATAACCTTATACGTATTTCATGCATGTTAATTGACATAGTTTTGATAACAAAAGAGCGATGATTTGAACTCACAACCAAAAAAGAAATTTGTCACCATCAAAATGTCTACAAACATTGAATTTCTTTTAAAAATGAAAGCTTGTGAATATTGAGATAGGAAGGGTAAGAAAGCAAGTTATTTTTATTTTTATTTTTATTTTTGGGTGTTGCTGTGAATCGGGCTGGGTGGCTTCTGGTGGCGATAAAACAGTGAAATGTTGGTATAGTTTTGGAGTGAATAGGGACAAAACAAAGTCAAAAGAAGAAACGCATATTTGAAACATTGAACAGAAATTTGTGGGGGAAAGATAGAGAGAAGAAAAGCGTTTCGTCTTTCTTCTTTTCTCCTTTACGCATTATAAATTCATTATTACTATTTTAACGTGGGATAATTGGTGTCATTCGAGGCGTGCTAAAGCTGCCAAATACTACACATGATATGCTCTTCTAACTCTAAAAGCTACCCACTTTGTTTTATCTGAAGAAGATTCAAAATCTAGAGACTCTGAACGTTTTGGGGCGTCCCGGTTGGTGGGCTTACCTTAATTTTTGGTAACTCATTATAATTAATCTATAAAATAAAGTTTTGTTGAATCTCTCAGAATTTGGGTGCTTTTTTTTTTTTTTTTTTGGGTTAGGACGTTAGGTGGATCAGAATTAGGGGAGTATAATAATAAATTAATAAGACCAAGGAACTCGTTTGTGAGACTCGGGGTTGCTGTGGAGCGAGGAGGCCGAGATGGGTTCGCGCGGAATGCTTGCACAGAGGGCGTTGGAGACCGAGATGCCCATAATGGTTAAGGTAATTCAGCCCAAACCTCAACTGGGTTTTGTTTTTACTATGATTTTGTACCTTTTTCTTGCTTCAATTTGCATGTTCCTTATCATTTGACGACGATTGAGGTTGTTTTTTTGCAGATTCAAGAATTGGTCCGAGGATCCAAAGACGTTATGTCCTTAGCCCAGGTCTCCCCTGTTTTTTTTTTTTTTGAATGTTTCCTTGTCATCTTTGGTTTTAAATTTTTGCTTTGACTATGGACCCTTTTGGTTTTCCAATGTGTAAATCTTTATGGTTGGATGCTCTTGGGGTTGAGTGTTATTTGGTTATTTTTTACACTGAAGTTGCTGAAATCTGAGACACCTGGATTTGTGCTTAAATGGGTTATAGTGAACTTTTTGTGCCAAATAGGTCTCGGGCTTGGAAAACTCTGCATTTTGAGAACATATATAACTTTTCTTTCTGTACTTTATTTTATCTTCTTTAATAAACACTTGAGATGTTTCACTGTTTTTCCGATGCTTAATGTACGTTTTTCAGTAATCGAACTATGATAGATATTCTAAGCATACAAGAACTTTGTTGGACTTGAAGCCATGTCATGTATTCTAGACTGCTTGGTATTATTGGAACTATTAAACTCAGGCCAGTTTTTTCTGAGTTAACCGAACGCACAGCTCTTGTGGATGATCACGTATGCACAGAGAAATCACCAAATGAATGACTTTGATCTATGTTTCTGCCAATTTGATAAGGAAAAAAAAAAAAAAATGCAAGAGAGCTACAATTTTTGAATTGCTTCAGAATGTACGGTTTTCCCTTTGAACATGATCTGTTGCCCATTTTTCGTTTTTGCTCTTAATGATATGATATTTTATTCGAACTTTTTCTTTTAATCTATGGTTTATGTTTATGTTTCCCTTTTAATATGGATTTTTGGGTAAAAACTTAAAATGTGCTTCAGGGAATTGTTTACTGGCAACCACCTAAAGAGGCATTAAATAAGGTCAAAGAACTAGTATGGGAACCTTTAATTAGCAAGTACGGTGCTGACGAAGGAATTCCTGAACTCAGGGCAGCACTGTTGAAAAAGGTAAATCTTCTTCGAACTTGCAATTATTCCTCCAATTATGATCTACCAAAAAGAAAAATATTATCTACTACAGTTGAGGATTGAAATACTCGGATTTCTCTAGATATCGAGAGTAAATGGCTAGTGTTAACTACTAGTCTGGGAACTATGTCAATCTCATTGAATTACTTGTAAGATCTGTAACTTTTATCTGGTGGGCTGTTGTGAGAGGCAGCCGAGATCAACATGTATGTAACAAGGCTCATATTTAGGGAATATCATTGGAAGGTTAGATTTCTTCTATTGCCAATGGTTTAGGGATTATTGGGTTAAAACCAGAAAAACAAGTTTCAAGAATGTTCCTAGGACTGCTATTTTGGGAATTTAGTGTTTAAATCTGGGAAGAGTTAGGAACCATTATGTGACTTTAGGTTTTTTAAAAGATGCGACTAAAGGAAGAGGCGGAAAAAAAAAAGAAAAAAAAAAGCAAGTACAGCAATCTTTGAACACTTACCAACATCAGTTAAAGGTCTTAGCTCAAAGGTTCAGATTTATGTTTCTGCTACTGCAATTTTTTGGTCATGGTTGGAAAGAGAATCAGCCATTTGAGAGGGTAGCAACAAAATTTCAAATGAGACATCCTTCTGTATTAAAAATTTAAATGTCAGATTCAAGCCCAGCTTTCTTTCCCTTACTTGTTGCTCAGTGTTTCCTCCAACTGTTAACCTGTCTAAAGTTGTATTCTATTGTGTGTACTGGATAACCTCTTGGCAGTTGGCAGCCTTGGATACATTTTCTTAATGAGAGCTCATTGCTAAATTTTGCAGTATGACAAAGCAAATGGAAGTTTGTAATTTTCAATAATTTTCTGTAAACTAAATATTCCTTCTCGTCTTGTCTTGCAGTTGCGTCAAGAAAATAAGTTACACAAATCTTCAGTGATGGTTACTAGTGGCGCAAATCAGGTGATCACGAACGCACTTCTGTTATTTTGCATAGAAAAACACCACTTCTGTTTCATGTTTTATTTAACTGGAATGGTTTCAGGAAGAGATATTAGGCTGTAATTATAGGATTTTTGGTTTCAACACTGTAGTTCAGATGAATCATACTACATGAACGTGACGTTCTCCTGTCCTTGATCATGAGTGCGTTTAAGCATGATCAACGAGTAAATTTTGTGGTTGGTTTCGGATAAAATGTGAACTTTTTGATAGTAACAATGCAACATAGCAACTGGTTATAGAAATCTGGAGTAACTAACTTGTAGCAATTTCTTTGCAGGCGTTTGTGAACCTTGTTCTTACATTATGTGATGCTGGGGATTCTGTAGTTATGTTTGCACCATACTACTTCAACGCTTACATGTCTTTCCAGATGACTGGCGTCACCGACATACTCGTCGGTCCTTGTGACCCAAAGACACTTCATCCAGACGCAGGTGAGAAACTTGATATTTCTAGCTCATTGTTTTCAAGTAGTTAATTTAAGTTGGGGCTCATCACCTTTTCTCTTTGTCTATATTATTTACCCCTACTCTGTTATTTTTCAGACTGGTTAGAAAGAACATTGTTGGAAAGTAGACCAGTGCCAAAACTTGTTACTGTTGTTAATCCTGGGAATCCCACTGGAACATATATCCCGGAGCCTCTTCTCAAGGTCATCTCTTTCTCTCCTTCACCCGTAATTATGGAAAATCTGTTGTAGTATCGATATGAGAAAAACTGTCTTGTTTTCCTTTCTCATGAAAATTCTAATCACATATTTCGTTCTGATTTTTTTCCTTTTCACATGAACAGAGGATCGCAGACCTTTGCAGAAAAGCTGGATCTTGGCTTGTTGTGGATAATACATATGAGTAAGTTGATGAAGCATCTATCCCAACATTTTGTCTCAATTGTTGATTCTTCTTTAAAATTGGGTTCACACGTTAATGAATTTTACTTCAAAACAAACTAATTAGGAGACGAAAACCTGATGGCTAAGTGATTAAAGTGTGGTGTTTCTTCTGAGTCTGACAACTTTTTGAGTGCCAGCGTTGTAGCTGGCATACATTCAGTATTTTGCACAAGAGAGGGTGTGAATCTTACAAATTGCTTCTTCAGGTATTTTATGTATGATGATTTAAAACACTCATGTGTGGAAGGAGATCACATAGTCAACATTTTTTCGTTCTCGAAAGCTTATGGGATGATGGGATGGAGAGTTGGATATGTAAGAAACAGTACTCTTTTATCTTTCATGTTAGTTTAACTAAATGTTCTTCTTAGGAAACAAAATAAATTTAGTTTCATGTTTGACAATCTTTTCTTGTATGGAGTCCTTAAGTCAGCACCTCCCTTAATTTTTTCTTCGTTATGTAGGTCTCATAATTTATGATGACTTCTTCTATATCAACCTGCTAATTCAATGTACATGCAGATAGCATACCCAACAGCCGTAGAGGGCTTTTCAGCCCAACTCCTCAAAGTTCAGGACAACATTCCTATCTGTGCTGCAATAATTTCTCAGTACCTTGCCCTCTACTCACTTGAAATGGGACCTGAATGGGTAACCGAACGAGTAAAAGCTCTTGTGAAGAACAGAGAAATCTTATTGGAAGCACTTTCTCCCCTCGGAGAAGAAGCTGTTAAAGGAGGTGAAGGTGCAATATACCTGTGGGCAAAGCTTCCAGACAACTTTGTTAATGACGAAGATGTGGTTCGCTGGCTTGCTCACCGCCATGGGGTGGTGGCCATCCCCGGAAGTGCGTGTGGTTGTTCCGGGACCTTGAGGATATCCTTCGGGGGCTTGGAGGAAGAGGACTGCAGAGTGGCCGCTGGGAGACTGAGGAGAGGTTTGGAAGAGTTGATCAGAGATGGAATGGTGGAGTAGTAATTGTTTAACTGTTTATACCTGAACAAGTTTTAACATTGAAATTGGAAGTCTATTTGGACCAGTTTGCAGCTGGTTCTTAATAATAAATGGCAATGCTTTTTGCTCCTCAGCTAAGTATAGTTTGTCCAAAAAGGCACTTCCAGTTTTATGCTGTATCTCTACAACATTGATCATAAGTTACATGCAATACAGTTCAAAATGTTTAGTAGGCTTATATCTTCTTTTATTTTTATTTATTTATTTATTGTTGGATGAAAGACATATTCATTGAAGAGAAACAACAGGGACTAACGAGTCCACCAAAAAAGGATCTGGCTCAAGGCCAAGATATAGAATCCAAACAGACACCAGCCGGAACCTCATCCGGGCTAAGAACACCAGGTCTGTCAAAAGAAAAGGCCAAACTAGCTTGATTATGAGCCAAATAATTCAGGTTCGTAGAAATATAAGAAAACACCAGATCAGTGAAAACAACAGACACGGAACGGGTTTCCTCAAAGATAGAACTAACCGTCCATGGCATTTCTTTCTTCAAGTTCCGCCGCTCAATCAGGTCGAAGCAGTCAGATTCGTTGATAAGGAACTTCCAATCCTGAGTAGCCGCCAGGTTCATCCCCAAAAGCAAAGGTGAGGCTTCCCCAAAATAGGATCCGTGCAAGGAACTTTCCATGTCCTCATTGTTATGATATTGCCATCGTCATCACATTGATTTTAATCCACGCAGGCGAAGGCGCTGGAGTCCAGCGTTTCAGTCTAGGCTCCGAAACGTCTTCCCCCATGGATTAGAACCTGAGAGTAACTGTGCATGGAGCTAGCAAGACGTCTAATCAAAATATCCACACTAGTAGCAACCCCATCATGTAAAATGGTATTCCTCTCTTTCCACAGCAATTCGACACATAAACTCGCAAATATAAGGAAGCTATCAAAATCAGGACAATATTATGCAATTACAGTGTAGCACATGATAACTTAAAATTTATGTATGTTTGATAGAATTTCTCCAACCACTAAGGAAATGACACATTAATTGAACTATTTTATTGGCCTTGGTAATGCTGTCAGATTCTGACGTTATCGGCGTGTCTCATTCCCAACCACGTCAGTGAGTGCTCGGCCCAAGTAGTCAATAATGCCCGACCAACCATATAACCATCCAGATGGCAAGCATGACAATATACCTGGTGAATGTGGAATGAAGATTCCACATGCGTTCGAGAACTCGTATACATATAGGTTAAAAAAAAGATACCTACTGGATTGGTGCTGATATATGTATATAGAAAAAAAATACTTATTAGATTGGTGCCCATATATATATATATAGATAGCAAGCAAGCATCACAATATACCTAGTGATTGATAGATCGAACTCAGCTAACATCACACACCTAATCCTTAACCGAGTCCGTACAATTGTGGTCTCAAAACCTTAATTCTACTAATATTTTTACATATACTTCCACTAAATGGTATTATCTCTTTTGCACGTCAAAGCCATTTGTTTTTTGATTTAAGCATCAGAGAATGTTTAGCATGTGTGTGCATGAAATTTTCCCCATTAAAGACCAGCACGTGAAGGTAGCTTTTTGTCAGCTCGCACATCACCTAAGAGCTCGCAGTATATATATATATAAAAGCACCAATCTACTAGGTATTTCTTTTTATCTATATATAAGTATCATTTTGGCCAATTCAAATTTTTCATGCACATCTTTTTATAATAAAAAGTGAGAGAGAGAAATAACACTAATGATACACGTTTTTTTATGCATATCATTATAGTCGTTGGATCGCCGTTAGATGATGATATAACGGCTAAAAAAAATACCTACACATAGGTAAAAAAAAATATCTACTGAATTGGCAACCATATATATATATATATATATATATATATATTTAACAAAGACTAGCTCGTGAATAAGCATGAGAAGTCTACATCTGCTTAAGAGCTCGCAGTTCTCAAAGAGCTTAACTTAGTATATATATATACACACATATATGCTAAGTTGCACTATATTCAAGGTATCACTTAGTGGACAAAATGACCAACTCACGTGGAGAATAGTTTGAAATGTATGGCTAGTCATTATCACAGCTCACAGCTCGTTAGCATTATCTTGGCAACTTGTGATTTATATGCTTGCTTGACTTAAATTGTTCCAGAAAGCAAGCTGCGCACAGTACTTAGCTAAGAGTACTTAGCTAAGAGAGGCTCAATTATAAGCAAACTGATGATAGAAAAGTCCAAATCCGTAATTGCAGAATAAAATAAGTGGGAGACAAACTTAATCACTCTCACCTATACTTTGACTACCACCACCTGCTCTGCTACAGTAAATGTGTAGAGCTACTGTTGACGGAGGTTTTGTCAACAATGAATTTAGGAAATTGTGAGATGTGGCTTGTGTATGAAAAGGATTGATAAAGTAATGTAAATAAGGAGACAAGAATTTTATAGTGGTTCAGCCCCAAAAAAGATGAGCCTACGTCCACTGTTCTTCACTATTTTCTGGAGAATTACAAGAGTTTCTCTAAGCCTTAAAGTGAGAGCAAAGAGAGAATTACAAAGTGTATAGTGAAGTAGTAGTCAGATATCGTGTCCCCAAATTATGAGACTGAGCCCCCTTTATATAGGTGAAGGTGGCTTCAAGTTTTCCAATTACATAAACGAGTAGGTATACAATTTGACATTCATAGAATCGGGTAATATCCTTAACTAAATACAGGAGATTACTCAATCTCTATTCTGAAGCTTGTTTCCTTTTCCACGTCAATTACCCTTTTGGTGAAGCTTAAACTAGTTTCTCTTTTTTATAATGGTCGCACCTTTCACATTCGGATGTGGTCGCATTTTAATTAAGGGAATTCTTATGCGACCATGTCATGCTTAACTTTTGACTTTTTCGGCGTTGACCAATTATGGATTCAAGATCGCATAACAATTGCCCCCCAGCTTCATTAGTCTTCAGGCTGGATGAAGCTTTTTACTCTGACAAATGCGAGCTTAAGAACGTGACGATATTACCTTGAAATCTGAAAAGGTGCCAAATCTCAAATCATATCACTCGACATCATTGCGTACTTTCTTCTGACAAATCCACGTGTCGCCCCTCCTTGAGAAATCACCACAACTCGAGGCGACCTCTCCGTTTCCCGAGCTGACGTGATGATGTCGATAACAATCAGCCATCGTTTCAGCCTTGTCGTTTCGAATTTCAAAAATTAAATCCGCCTTAATTCCTGATTTCAGATCCCGCGCAAATCTCGGCCATCAGATTTAAGAAACAAATCTCTTGATCTACGGCTGTGACTCATCAATTCATTAAAGCATATAAATGCCCCTTTTCTTCCCCGTCTTTCCTCTTCACACTCATTTTCTTCAGAATTTTGACACAAAACAGAGCTCTCTCAGCACCATTTTCTC
>JXTC01000379.1:298764-314183 GCA_002914845.1 Trema orientale | reverse complement strand
CCCAAAACTTGCCAAATATCTCAAACTACCAAATAAAGAGTGTTTGTTGGTCTAGAACTCATTTCGTTGTATCTAGCACCTTCGTTCCCTAATTGGTAATTTTCGGTCAATTTTGGTCATTTCTCATTGGAGAGAGTTCAAAACATGGAGTTTGTTGCCCAAAACTTACCTAATTTCTCTCTTATTGGTAGAATATTTCTTCCGAAAGGTGACTCTCCATGGAAATTGACCGATCTTAAATTTAAGCTTCAGTCAGCATGTGGTCTTTCCTCATCATGGCGACTAATTTCTCTTGGGCGAGATTTTTTCCACATTTTGTTGTCTTCTGAAGTTGAAAATTCCAAAGTTTGGGGAATGGGCTCTCTGAATTTAAAGCCTGGGGTCCTTCGTTTGCAACCATGGTTCCCTAATTTTAATCCACACACTCAGAGTTCTATGAATGCTCAAGTTTGGGTCCGTTTCCATGAGCTGCCATGGGTTTATTGGGATAGACAAATTCTCTTCGATCTTGCACGAGGGGTTGGTGTACCAATCCGATTTGACGAAAAGACTTTGCATGGAGAATTTGGGCATTATGCTCGCATGCTTATTGATATTGATTTGTCTCAGCCTATTTCGAACTCCTTAATGGTAGAAGCTGGCAGTGATTGTCTCTTTATTCCACTTGAGTACGAGAGACTTCCTTCTTTTTGTTCCACTTGTAAATTCATTGGTCATGAAGCCTCAACCTGTAGGCGTGCCCAAAAACAGGCTCCTCCAAAAGAAGGTGATAAGAAATCAGAACGGGGTCACTCCAGATCTCGCAAAGCAGTTTTCCGTCCCATAACTAAATCACCAAAGGCTACTGATAATCCGGTTCCGGTTGCAAATACCTTTTCTTTATTGAAAAAAGTTGCTCAAGAAACCTTAGAGGGGCATACTCAATCACCGAAACAAAGGAGTTGGCCAGAGGAAATAGAGCATTTAGAAAACCAAGATCATATGAACAGGAATGAAATGGCGGCTGGTCCCTCTAATGGTACTGAGAATGTCGCGGCTGTTGATGAGACTCTTCCACTAGATCAAGGCAACGAGATCGTTAAGGGTCCTCAAGAGGAACACACCAAAGATCATTCCCAAGGAAAGGATTCTTCTCATCTTCAAGAATCCACGAATGATAGTTGGAACACAAGTGACCTTTCTCCCACAAAAGTTTTTGCTTCGAAGGATGAAGGTTGGCAGGAGGTTCAATCAAAAAAGAAAAAGAAGGTAGTTCAGGCTCAGTCTAATAGGCCGATCACTCGGTCTTCTAAAGCTCTCTCTCAATGAAAATCCTATATTGGAACTGCAGAGGTATTTCTAACTTGGAAACACGGCTATCTTTGAAAGAGTTATGTCTTCGATACAAGCCAGATCTCCTTTGTCTTGCGGAACCAATGTGCAAGTTTACTGCTATTCCTGCTCGTTATTGGAGGGCAATTGGTTTTGATCTAGTGGCTCAGAATGATATACCACTTCCCTCTCTTTGGGTCTTTACTTCTACTGCCGTTTCCAATTTTCAGGTTACAGCTTCACACTCGCAGCATGTTTCTGCCTCTTTTAAGTTTCATGGTGATTTATTTTTTGCAAGTTTTGTTTATGCAAGCTGCAATTATATAGATCGTCGTGATCTATGGGATTCATTGTCTTCTTTGCATGTTGATGGCCCCTGGCTTGTTATTGGTGATTTTAATTCTGTTATGGGTGCTCATGAAACCACGGGGATTCTGAAGCGCTAATCTTGTGAGGAATTTCGTGCTGGTGTAACTCTTTGCAACTTGACTGATTTAGATTCTCAAGGCCCTCTGTATACTTGGCGTGGAATGAGAAGGGGCAAAATCATAATGTCCTGCCTTGATAGAGCTTTTTGCAATGAGGCTTTTCTTAACCATTGGCAGCAGCTTTCATGTCTTTGTTTGCCTCGCAATCAATCAGATCACCATCCATTGTTAATATCTTCGTCAAAGGTTATTTCCACTGGTCTTAGGCCCTTCCGTTTTCAAGGTATGTGGTTGTCTCATCCATCTTTTACGGAATTGGTTTCTAAAGTTTGGACTCAACATTTTCCTGGTTTGCAACCTATGCCGCTTTTGGTTAAAAAGTTGAAGGAATTGAAAAAAGAGTTGAAAGTCTGGAACTGGCAAGTTTTTGGTGATTTACGAATCAATATTTCCAAAGTTAATGACAGGATCTTATCTATTCAAGAGCATTTGGTTAATGAAGGTCTTTCTGACTCTCTATTGTTTCAAGAAATTGAAGCGCTTAGCTCTTTAGATTCATTGCTGCTACAACAGGAAACTTATTTTCGGGAGCAAAGCCGGATTAAATGGCTTAAAGAGGGTGATAGGAATTCTGCTTTTTTCCACAATGTGGTGAAACGTCGTCGATCCAATAAGCCACTTTGTCATATGAAGATTGGAAATTATATTGTTGATGATGCCAATCTGATTTCCAGACATATCCAATCGTTCTATAAAGATTTGTTTTCGGACCCCGCTAGTGGTGTGGTTGATTTTTTGAATATTCAAGGAGTTATCCCGAGACTTGTCTCTCATTCTGATAATCTGGAGCTTTGTCGCATTCCTTCTTTTGAGGAAATTCGATCAACAGTTTTTTCTATGGATGCTTCTAGTACGCCGGGTCCTGGTGGATTTTCTGGAAAATTCTTCTGTGCCTGTTGGGATATTGTTGGCCTAAATGTGGTTTCTGCTGTTCAGCAATTTTTTCGTTCTGGTATTATTTCACCTGGTCTCAATTCTAATTTTTTGGTGTTAATACCAAAAGTTGAACAGGCTTTTTCTATTGATCAGTATCGGCCAATTGTTCTTGGGAATTTCCTTTACAAACTGATCACTAAAATCTTGGCGGATCGTCTGGATTCTATTTGTTCAAAAATCATTTCTCCGAACAAATTTGGGTTTGTTCCGGGCAGAAATATAAGAGATTGTATTGTTGGCGCTTCAGAATGTTATAACTGTTTAGACAAGAAAAGCTTTGGAGGTAATTTCGCCATAAAATTGGATATTAGGAAAGCCTTTGACACTATGAAATGGGAGCTTATTAAGGCTGTCCTTTGTCTTTTGGCTTTGAAGATCTTTTTGTCCATTGGGTGGATAACATTTTCCATTCCGCCCGATTATCCATTTTAATTAATGGGACTCCTCATGGTTATTTTGAATGTTCACGAGGTTTTAGACAAGGAGATCCACTTTCTCCTCTCTTATTTGTCCTAGCTGAAGATTATTTCAGCCGTTATTTAACCACCTTGATTCAAGCTGGGGATCTTACTCCAATGACTTCCACAAGAAAGGAGAATGCGCCGGTACATTTTATATTTGCTGATGATGTTCTGTTGTTTGCCCGTGCTTCCAGGGCTAATGCCAGGAATATTGTTAAAGCTCTACAACACTATGAAGAACTTTCTGGTCAACAGGTGAATTTTAGCAAATCTTTTCTCTATTTTGGTCGAGCTGTTTCTCCCAGTCAGATTTCAGATTTCTTATCACTCACTGGTATGAGAAAAGGGGGTTCTGCTCTTTCATATCTTGGTGTTTCTCTTTTTGTGTGTACTCCAAAGCGATCAACTTTTCAGCCAATCATCGATAAGATCAATGCTAACCTTGAGTATTGGAAGGGTCTTTCCTTATCTATGGCAAGAAGGATTAGTTTGAATAAATCCGTCATTCTGGGTCAGCTGATTTACTCTTTTCAAGTTTACAAATGGCCTGCTAATCTTCTGACAAAGTTGACCTCGTCCATTAGGAATTTTCTTTGGTCCGGCTCTTCCACTAAGTCCAAATTAGTGACTGTCTCCTGGAGAATGTGTTGCAAGCCTAAGAAAGATGGTGGTTTAGGCCTCCGTGATCCTAGAATTCTTAACGAAACACTTTTAAAAAAGCTTTCTTGGAGTTTGATGACTTCTGATTCTATTGTTTACAATTTCTTAAGAGACAGGTTCTTTTCCACTGGCTTTGTTCAAAGACGCTTTTGGAAATCTTCTATATGGTGTGGTTTGCGTTCTCATATTTAACCCCTCATCGATGAGTCTATTTGGGCTGTGGGTAGACACTCTAGAGTTCATTTTTGGACGAGTAACTGGCTGGGATCCCCTTTGACTGATTTGATTGCTTATAATGATAAAATGGAGCCTAGTTTTGACTCAGTTATTGGTGATATTACTTCTGATTATGAATGGTCTTTGCCCAGTTCTTTTACCTCTAACTTTCCACAGGCTGCAGATGATATTCAGAATACGGTCATTGGAGATGTTGACAGTCTAATCTGGCGTCATTCAATTTCTGGAAAAGTAACATGTGCTGATAGCGATAGATCTTTGGCAGGTTCTTTCTCTACAGATCGATGGGGAAGTAAGTTTTGGGCACACTATATTCCTCCTTCTCGTTCTTTGGTTGTTTGGAGATTATTTCAGAATAAACTGCCAACAGAGCAAAATCTAATTTGAAGAGGTCTTCTTTTTCCTTCATGTTGCTGGTTTTGTTATAGCCATGAAGAGGATGTTGATCACCTGTTTCTTTCATGTGCTTTTGCTCGTTCTATTTGGGGGGCCATTTCTTCAGCTTTTCGACGAAAGATACGTTTGGATGGCTCAATAGTGGATTTATGGTTAGATGCTTTGGAAGCTAATTTTAGTACTCAGGTTTCACAACTTTGGAGATCAGCACTGGTGACTGCTTTTTGGATGATCTGGACTTCTCGTAATAAGCGTTTCTTTGATAATGAAGTTATTTCCTTTAATTCAGCTATCACTTTCATATGGCGTTCGGTGGGGGAGGCCAATGGAATTATTTCAGGATCTATGCGGAATTCCATAGATGAGCTTCAGATTTTACATTGTCTCCATGTTCAGCCAAAACCACCTAAAGCTCCAAGAGTTTTGGAGGTTCATTGGCAAGTTCCGCCTGTAGGATGGTTGAAGGTAAATACGGATGGTTCCGCTTTTGGTTGTCCAGGCTTGGTAGGATGTGGAGGTATCTTCAGGACTTCCAGGGGATTCTTTAAAGGGGCTTTTGCTGTTCCCCTTGGTAAGGCATTTGCGTTTGAGGCAGAGCTTGCGGGTGCAATACACGCTATCGCTATCTCTTATGCTTATGAGTTTGGTTGGATGAACTTATGGTTAGAGTGTGACTCTTCCTATCTGGTTACTCTTTTGAGGTCACGTTCATCATCTGCTCCTTGGCGCTGGAAACCCCGTTGGTTGCGTTGCATTGAAAGGATTTCAAAGATGAACTTTTATGTCTCTCATATATACAGGGAAGGTAATACAGTTGCTGATATTTTGGCTTCTCGAGCTACAGGTTTCCAGACCTCAACATGGTGGCATTCCACCCCTTCATTTATTCAACATGCCTTTTCCAAGGATTACATGGGGCGTTTTGCTTTTCGTTTTTCATAGTTGCCCAATACTTTGTAATACAATGTGCTCTTTTTCCCTTTCTGCGGTTTTTTCCATTGGGTTTTGCGTGGAAAGGTTTTTAATGAGGCATTGTACAGAAGTTAAGACAATAGTCATATTTCGGTATTACTATTTGCCTCCTTCCAGGGCTTTTAGATTATGTTACCTTTTTCAATCTGTAATGTCTCCACTCTTGGTGCCTTTTTGCACTCTTTTCCATTTTACTTTTATTTAATAAAATAACTGGGGTCGTTTCCCCTAGGTGACATTTAGCAAAAAACATTTCTCAAAATACTAAATAAAGAGTATTTCTTGGTCTAGAACTCATTTCGTTGTATCTAGCACCTTCTTTTCCCAATTGGCAATTTTCGGTCAATTTTGATGAATTCTCATAGGAGACAGTTCAAAACATAGAGTTTGTTGCAAAAAACATACCTAATATCACAAAGTACCAAATAAAGAGCAATTATTGGTCTAGAACTCATTTCGTTGTATCTAGCACCTTCTTCTCCCAATTGGCAATTTTTGGTCAATTTTGGTGAATTCTCATTGGAGAGAGTTCAAAACACGGAGTTTGTTGCCCAAAACTTCCCTAATATCTCAAACTACCAAATAAAGATTATTTGTTAGTCTAGAACTCATTTCGTTGTATCTAGCACCTTCTTTTCCCAATTGGTAATTTTCGGTCAATTTTTGTCAATTCTCGTTGGAGAGAGTTCAAAACTTGGAGTTTGTTACCCAAAACTTACCTAATATCTCAAACTACCAAATAAAGAGTATTTGTTGGTCTAGAACGCATTTCGTTGTATCTAGCACCACCCTTTCCCAATTGGCAATTTTCGGTCAATTTTGGTCAATTCTCATTGGAGAGAGTTCAAAACTTAGAGTTTGTTGCCCAAAACTAACCTAATTTCGCATGGTACAAAATAAAGAGTATTTGTTGGTCTAGAACTCGTTTCGTTGTATCTAGTACCTTCTTTTGCCAATTGGTAATTCTCGGTCAATTTTGGTCAATTCTCATTGGAGAGAGTTCAAAACATGGAGTTTGTTGTCCAAAACATACCTAATATCTCAAAGTACCAAATAAAGAGAAATTGTTGTTCTAGAACGCATTTCGTTATATCTAGCACCTTCTTTTCCCAATCGGCAATTTTCGGTCAATTCTCATTGGAGAGAGTTGAAAACATGGAGTTTGTTGCCCAAAACTTTCCTAATATCTCAAACTACCAAATAAAGAGTATTTGTTGATCTAGAACTCATTTCGTTGTATCTATCACCTTCTTTTCCCAATTGGTAATTTTCGGTCAATTTTGGTCAATTCTCACTGGAGAGAGTCCAAAACATGGAGTTTGTTGCCCAAAACCTACCTAATATCTTAAACTACCGAATAAAGAGTATTTATTGGTCTAGAATGCATTTCGTTGTATCTAGCACCTTCTTTTCCCAATTGGCGATTTTCGGTCAATTTTTGTCAATTCTCATCAGAGAGAGTTCAAAACTTGGTGTTTGTTGCCTAAAACTTACCTAATTTCTCATGGTACCAAATAAAAAGTATTTATTGGTCTCGTTTCGTTGTATCTAGCACCTTCTTTTGCCAATTGGTAATTTTCGGTCAATTTTGGTCAATTCTCATTGGAGAGAGTTCAAAACATGGAGTTTGTTGCCCAAAACNTTAATGATCTAAATTTAAAATAATTATCTGTATTTGAATTAATTATCTTAATTCAAATGATAATTATCCTAATGTCAATTAAATGATCCATATCTAAAGAATCAGTTGAGTTTCAGCATTTTGAATATTCCCTTGCTAATTGCTTTCATTCACAAACAAACCAAAATGAGCTTGCAACTTGTTAGCTGAAGAAAAGAAGCCCACAAATCGTCACCTGACTAGAGAAAATGAGCTTGCAAATCATCATCTGGTTCGAGTAAGTGAGCTTGCAAAATGTAAGCAGAATAAAATAGGTGAGCTCACAAAATGTGAGTAGAAGTAAAATGAGCTCACACATTGTAAGCAGAAATGAGGTGTGAGCTTACAAATATAAGCAGAAGTAAAATGAGCTCATACATTGTAAGCAGAAATGAGGTGTGAGCTTACAAAATATAAGCAAAAGTAAAATAAGCTCACACATTGTAAACAGAAATAAGTGAGCTTACAAATCACAAGTAGAACTTCTCAAATGGCATGCACTCTATGAGCTCACACATTGTAAGCAGAAATAAGTGAGCTCACAAATCATAAGTAGAACTTCTCAAACTGCATGCACTCAATTCTTGCTTGCACTTTCTTGTGATGACTAATTTTTTGCACACAACATTTGCCCCCCCAACTTTCAAGGACTTTTATAAAGCCTTGTGAGCTAACCAATTTGCTTGAACGAATGCATAATCACCAGAGAAAATATACTTGCCGTCAATTTGAAAATGAGTTGTAGTGCGTGTGACTTGTGGAAGTTTTGCTCGGAGTTTGTTGCCATGTCAACTACAGTAGTGATCATTTCATTTTTTTTAACTACTTTTTCCATTCAACTTCTGCATTCCTATAGCTATTTGCAATTTCGATTGGGCTTGTGAATTTCAGGTTTCGAGATGATTTCTTACTTCTTAGTTGTTCCTTAGCTTGCTAACTCCAAAGCTCTTGAGCACTTCTCAAAAATTTGCTTGCAGCTTGATATGGTTGATGTTGCAAGTATATCCAGTAGCTGCTAATATTATCCAAAATTGTGCTCGCAATTTAACCAAGTTGCGAGATACAATGGATAGCGAGAATCTGAACTTTGTGAATCAAAAGCTCTTAGCCCATACTTATTTTGCTTGGTAATAGGCAAGGTATGGAACTAACCATGGTGGCTAGTTTATGTAATAGGATGATTTCGTGAGCTGTTTGCTTGCTGGTTGAACTAACTGATATTTACCTCTCACTCGTTCACTTATTTTGCACTAAAAACATATTCGGATTGCTAGTATGGGAGCATTTTCTAGCTGCAATTTGTACTCTGTAGGTTAAGCTTGCAAATTACTAGCTCGCTACTTGCATATCAACCCGCATGCATTACCCATCATATTTTGCACTTCTTTTTCCAAAGCTATTATAAAGTGCATAGTGAGTCTTCCAGGTGCATGCAAATGCTTCACTTTGTTTACAGATTATGGCCTTCTTGTGAATTTGTGTTCGTAAGTCACTATTTATCTCTTGTTGCAAAATAGAGTGTCACCTTGCTTTTGAATGCCTTCAATTCTAAATTCATTCTGTTGAAAAATGGTAGTGACTATAAAAAGAAGGTAGAGCAGTTAACCAAGAGAGTGGAGACGGCGAATCAAAAGGCCATCAAATTTTCAGAGGAGAAGTCCTTATTGAATGCTAAACTCAAAGACGGTGAGAAGGATTATCTTATATAATATTTGGTCGCTAGACTACGAACTTGATTTCTCTCCTCTCAGTAAGGGCATTGCTGCTGAAGTAAGAGAGTAGGAAAAAGCCAAGGCCGTAGTTGCTGGGCTAGCTAGTCCTCTTTATGCTAAGCTCGATGAGGCAACCCAAGCGATTAGTGAGGATGAAAAAGTGACTGTTGATGAATAGACTGAAGAGTGAGCTAGTGAAGAGACTTCTCGTGTAGCTCTTTTTATATTTCGCTATTCATTGGATGTAAACTTTGGACAAGAGGTGCTCTATTTTTTGTCATATCCATTGTCTGCGGTTCTGCTTATTGCTTGCATAGTATTCCATGTAGGATTCATATGAGCAGGACTCTTGTGAGTAGTGCTGTCATGATATAACCACTAGTTGGTAAGTATGCCATCAAAATATGTTTTTTGAGCTCGTATGTATCGCTAGTATTCATTCAGAATATTCTTATTCTTTTTACCATTGAGTGTAGCACACATTTGCTTTTCTTTACATCTTTTAAATAGGTCAGTATGGTATCAATATATGTCCCCCGCTTTATGTCTACAGTATATAAAGCATCAGGAAGGGGTATGCAATACTTTGTATTCGATACGTGTATCAACATGTGTCCCCCACTCCACGACCATAGTGTGTGTTACATCAAGAAGGGGTGTTGCGTATCTATTGCTAGAAGTTTGCATGCTTGTATCCGCTTTACTAATTTTTAGTGGAGCGCGTATAATCTGAGGAGTGTTGTTCAATAACTCCTTTGTGAGCCCCAAGTTTTGAAGCTGACTGTAAACAGTGAACTTGACAATTGAGAGCATGCATTGGGGAATGTACGTCCCAACTCAGTGTTTTAAATAAGAACACAAAGGTAGACATAGTCATGTATGCAATTGTAATAAAAGAACTCAAATCTTTGTTAATTCAAAACAGAACAATAATTGTCAAAACTAAAAGCTTGGAGAATATTCAAATCATTAAAAGAGAAGCAAAAAACATGGAAATGGAAACTTCCCAAAATTTTTAATCAAATAGAAAAAATTACTGATAATAAGGGCATAGATGGTCTGCATTCCAAGTTCTAAGAATTTGCTTGCCATCCAACTCCTCTAATTTATACGTCCCAGGCCACGTGATACTTGTAATAGACATAGTTCTCTCTTATTTACCTGTAACTTGATCAGCTCCTCAGTAGGTCCAGTAGTAGACTCATCATTGTTCATTCACGGGTCGAGGTTGTCGTCAGTTGCTTCATTGCTTGCAAGTTTAGGTCAGCCACCAGGACTTGGTTAAGTCCTTTGCTTTTCGAGGCTATCTTTATGGCTTTGTTGTAACAGTCACGCGCCTCATATTGACTTCCTCGCACAAGTTCAGCACCTTCCAGAGTCGAAAACTTTATAGTTAAATAGTAGATAGATGTAATGGCTTTCAGATTTTTCAAAGTAGGTCGCCCAATCACTGCATTGAATGCAGACGGGCAATCAACGACTAAAAATTCTGTAATCTACTGGATGCACGCCAATGGGACTGTTGAGATACGGGGCTCGTCACCAACTATAATCGGGAGTGAAATTGCACCTCGTGGGATGAGAAAGTCTCCTGTAAACCCATAGAGTGGAGTGATGATTGGTTTTAAAAGGTCTTCGCTCAATCCCATTTTTTTGTATGCATCCAAATATAAGATGTCTGCAGCACTGCCATTATCGACAAGCATTCTGTAGAGGTTACTATTCTCTACTTTGGCTTTGATTACAAGCGCGTCACTGTGAGGGTGGTGCTCAAGTCTTGCATCCCCTTCAGTGAAGGTGATGTCATCGCATTCTCTTGCAAATCTCCTGGTTGGTCTTTCATTGAGATGGTGAATGTTAGTAAGGAGGCCGGTCTTGGCTTCTTTGACATATCTATTCTGGGCTCTTTTGGACTCACCACTGATGTGTAAGCCACCAAAAATGGTCCTGATGCCACATACAATGTTTTCTACTTGTCGCCTATCTTCTTCTCGCCTATCTTCTTCGCGTTCTCTTTGGTCACGAGTATCATTCTTGTGTGCAACAAACTGTTTTAGGTAGCCCCTCTGAATAAAGTATTCGACTTCAGATTTCAGCGCAACGCATCAGTTAGTGTCGTGCTCGATTTCTTTGTGGAATTGGCAGTATTTCTTCGGGTCTCTCCTCGATGCTTTTGTCTTGATAGGAGGCGGTGTCCTGTAGTTGAGTTTCTCTTTTGATATTGTATACACATGCTCCAAGGATGCAGTCATTTCGTGAAGTTATTGTAATGCGGGATTGATGATCTATCACTGTTACATGACTTCTTGGGAGAGGATTCACATTCATTGTTATTCTTTCTCTTGCGATCATTGCTTTTTGAGTCATTATTCCCATGTTGTTGTGTGCTCGAATGTTTTGCAGAGTTGTAATCTTTGGTCTTGTGCTGTGCTTCCCTAGAACTTTCCACTCGCATGTGTTCATTAGCTCTTCTGTAAAATTCTGTCATAGTTTTACAATCTCGCCTTTGAAGTTCTTCCAAGAATGGGGTTTCATCTTGCACTCCCGTAGTCATGTATGCAAGCTCGGCCTCATCTAGTGCATGACGGATATGTGCAAGTTCTGTGTTGAATCTGGAGAGGTAAGACTTAAGAGTCTCGTTAGCTCCTTGCTTAATACTGGACAGGTGAGCTAATGGCAAGTCAAATTCTTTGGTGGACTGGTAGTGCCTAAGGAATACGGTGCTGAACTGAGGCCATGCAATGATGGAGCCAGCCTCAAGAGATCTGAACCATCTCTTAGCACCTTCAGTGAAAGTTACCGCAAAACAGTGACATTTAGCAAAATCCGAGATCTGGTGGAGTTCCATTAGGTCATTGAAGTGGTCTAAATATTCTTGTGGGTCACTCATTCCTTCATAAGGTGTGATTGTTGGCATTTTAAAGTTGGGTGGTAATGCCGCTTCCCGTATGTCTCGACTGAAAGGAGAATTGCGATATCCTACATTGAGTTCATCTTCCTGTACCTTTAGTACCTCGAGTGCATCCTTTAGATCATTCATTTGTATCCCTCCCATACATTGCCTATTAGGGTTGGAGATAGAAGTGACTGAATGGGCAGACGATGGATTTCTCCATGGTCGTTGCTCATGGAGTCGGTGGTCAGCATTCCTTTGCACATTGTATTGCAGTACCGATCTCGATTGCGAGTTGTGATGATCAGTTTCCCGCTGTTCATACATGTGACTCTCCTCACGTCACTCTCGACGACTCTCCTCTCACCTCACGTTGATGTGATTTCTAAGATCATTTTGACCTTCGAGTCTATTAAGGACATTCCTTTATTGTTCGGCTCGGTCATTGCCTTCGTGGCGTGGTAATTTGTCTCGTAAGTCTTAACTGTGTGACAGCCTACTTCTGAAATCTTCATTGTGCACATCTTGAGATTGTATGCGATGTACACTTATGCCAGTATGGGTGTTCTCTTGTTGTGTGCTACCAATCTGGACCTTCTGGAGGGAGATCTCCTCTGTTGGTTGCATACAAGTTGACTGCGTGCAACTCTCTCAATAGGAATTACACCTTCAAGAATAAGTGCTTGTTGAGCAGTAGTGATTCCTTGCAGTAAGGTGTTTAGGATATCTTGGAGATTACCCAAAGCAATGGTGATTTGCTCATTGTTGAGCACTTGATTTCCGACGGTTTTGGTTGCATTCGAGCTGATCAGTCTTGTGTTTGGAGTCGTCTGGTTATTATGTGCACCAGAAGGAGCCACCGGATCCATAGGCGGATTAACGGTGGCAGGAAGGGTCGTTTGGTTTCTTTGTTGTATGTTGCTAGCAGTCGGAGCAATTCCCTAGTTACGTACCTGTGTAGTGGCAGTAGCGGCAGTAGTAGCCTCGCGGGAAGCTATTTGGGAATTGGTAGTTGTTCGATATGCCATGGTGGATTCAGGTGAGAGTTTGCTGGAATAACCCTCCTTCTAGCGCCAATTGTTGATGGAGGTTTTGTCAACAGAAATTATGACCAAATTAGCAAGCAGAATCGGACCAAATTGTGTGCGATGAAAGAAAAGAGAAGACAAATTTTATAGTGGTTCAGCTCAAAAAAGATGGCCTACGTCCACTATAGTTCATTATTGAGGAGTGTTTACAAAGTGAGAGCGTATATATTTTTTTAGCTTTTTTCTCTTTTTTTTTCTAAGATGTGACTGAAAACTCTTATTTATAGAAAGAGAGTCCTAGTCATTTACAACTGTATGCACCGCATCAGGTGACATGATTATCTTAAAAATAATAAGATAAATACAGTTATTATTTAATGATCTAAATTTAAAATAATTATCTATATTTGAATTAATTATCTTAATTCAAATGATAATTATCTTAATGTCAATTAAATTATCCATATCTAAAGAATCAGTTGAGATTGCATGCGTTTTCGTATCAGTATTTTGAATATTCCCTTGCTAATTGCTTTCATTCACGAACAAACCAAAAATGAGCTTGCAACTTGTTAGCTGAAGAAAAGAAGCCCACAAATCGGTCACCTGACTAGAGAAAATGAGTTTGCAAATCGTCATCTAGTTGGAGTAAGTGAGCTTACAAAATGTAAGCAGAATGAAATAGGTGAGCTCACAAAATATGAGCAGAAGTAAAATGAGCTCACACATTATAAGCAGAAATGAGGTGTGAGCTTACAAAATGTAAGCAGAAGTAAAATAAGCTGACACATTGTAAGTAGAAATAAGTGAGCTTACAAATCACAAGTAAAACTTCTCAAATTGCATGCACTCTATGAGCTCACACATTGTAAGCAGAAATAAGTGAGCTCATAAATCATAAGTAGAACTTCTCAAACTGTATGCACTCAATTCTTTCTTGCACTTTCTTGTGATGACTAATTTTTTGCACACAACACAATTTAATGAAATTTGTCTATACTACATCCCCTTCACTATGTATAGCTAATGAACTCCTCGCTTTAGTCCCTATCTCACAAAAAGTGCTTTTTGAGATTGGAGGCTTTTTTAGCCCTTGGTTTAATCAAAATTCAAGTTAAATCCTCCACTTAGAGCAAATTTTGCAATTGTAAAGTGGTTTCACTGCAATTGTCTTCTGGTTTTGTTCTTTCTAGGTTTTTGATCTTCTAATGCTGTTTCACTGGACAAATTTCAGAGCATGCAAAAGTAGGGCACGCTTGGGATCTCCCAGAAAACACATTTGGTGCTGCCTATGCAAAATTCATGGGATCAAGGAACTTCTCCCCCGATGACAGACCACCAGTGCAGTTCATGGAGACAGATGGGCTTGCATATATGGCTATGCGAGCTCGAGAGGTGCACAACTTCTGGCATACCCTCTTTGATCTTCCCACCAACTTGATTGGCGAGTCGGCTCTCAAGGTGATTGAGTTTGAGCAAATGTACCTTCCAATGTGTCTGATGTCCGTCACTGGAGGCGCGGCTAGATTCAATGAGAAGCAAAGGAAATTGTTCTTCCAACACTACTTTCCTTGGGCCATCCGGGCTGGTGCTCAGTGCACCGATCTTATGTGTGTGTATTATGAGAGGCACTTTCATGAGGACTTGGAGGATGTGCGGAGAAAATGCGGAATAATCCTGGTCCTAAACAAGCCTGACCAGCATAAAGAGATATATATACACTTCGCTATGTTGGCAAGAGGTGTACCGTTTTGGTGTTCGAAAAGTTTTAGCATATTAATCTTAGTTACAATTTGTTTTTTAAATACTGTTTTATTCATTGTGGAATGTAACTCTCTTCTCCTGCAGAATGACGCCAATAATAAAGTATTTCTCTGTATTCAGCGGGAAGCTTGCTTAAAGATTACTGGTTTTGTTATATGTACCCGTTTTTCTCCCATCCTGCAGGAAAGTGGTCTCGTCTGAAATTAGTTATAAAGTCTTGCGAAAATTTCACTTAAAAGAAGATTTTGGCCCCCTATTTTCTTAAAATTCTTGATAGTCACCACCAGTCAATCACTCACTATGTTCCAAGTTCGAAGAGAGACTAAAAGGAACATGTAGAATTCATACTCAAAAGTTTCTAATTGGCCGCCACCACAATCCAAATTCCTCTTATAAACCAAGGGCACTATCTTAATAGCTTTTATTATACATGCTCGAGAAATTATCAACGGGCCATGGCTACCAAATGTAGCTTTCATTAAAGTTCCGGTTCTCTCACTATTCCTTAAATTTTGTACAAGCACATCTTTTAGTTTCCCTCTTTCTCTTTTCTTTTTCCTAGTTTTTTCTACTAGCATCTTCTAACATGTCAATAACATCACTGCCACTATCGTCGTTTATCATTAAAATATCACAACAGAGAAGCTCATAACCACCAATTCAGTAGCAAGGAGAAAAAACAAGCGTCAAGAGAAAGAAGGAAGAAAGAGAAATTGCATTAGGCAGGAGATTTCCGCACTGCCAAACATAACATACTAAACAGAGAAGGTGAACAACGAATATGCACTAGGAAATGTCACTTTGTGCACAACAAATAGCTGTGTAGCATATGTCTAAGGCATCTAAAACAGAGTGCTCTTTGATTTAACAATCCCAACAACCACCACGAGATTATATATTA
>JXTC01000379.1:197610-290908 GCA_002914845.1 Trema orientale | reverse complement strand
ACTTCTGGCATACCCTCTTTGATCTTCCCACCAACTTGATTGGCGAGTCGGCTCTCAAGGTGATTGAGTTTGAGCAAATGTACCTTCCAATGTGTCTGATGTCCGTCACTGGAGGCACGGCTAGATTCAATGAGAAGCAAAGAAAATTGTTCTTCCAACACTACTTTCCTTGGGCCATCCGGGCTGGTGCTCAGTGCACCGATCTTATGTGTGTGTATTATGAGAGGCACTTTCATGAGGACTTGGAGGATGTGCGGAGAAAATGGGGAATAATCCCTGGTCCTAAACAAGCCTGACCAGCATAAAAAGATATAGATATATATGTGTATATATATATACACTTCGCTATGTTGGCAAGAGGTATCGTTTTGGGGTTCGAAAAGTTTTAGCATATTAATCTCAGTTACAATTTGCTTTTTAAATACTGTTTTATTCACTGTGGAATGTAACTTTCTTCTCTTGCAGAATAACGTCAATGATACAGTATTTCTCTGTATTCAGCGGGAATCTTGCTTAAAGTTTACTGGTTTTGTTACATGTACGCGTTTATCTCCCATCCTGCAAGAAAGTGGTCTCGTCTGAAATTAGTTATAAAGTCTTGTGAAAATTTCGCTTAAAAGAAGATTTTGGCCCCCTATTTTCTTAAAATTCTTGATAGTCACCATCGGTCAATCACTCACTATGTTCCAAGTTCGAAGAGAGTGACTAAAAGGAACAAGTAGAAGTCATACTCTCAAAAATTTCTAATTGGCCGACACCACAATCCAAATTCCTCTTATAAACCAAGGGCACTATCTTAATAGCTTTTATCATACATGCTCGAGAAATTATCAACGGGCCATGGCTACCAAATGTAGCTTTCATTAAAGTTCCGGTTCTCTCACTATTCTGTAAATGTTGTACAAGCACATCTTTTAGTTCTCCTCTCTCTTTTCTTTTTCCTAATTTTTTCTACTAGCATCTTCTAACATGTTAATAACATCAATGCCACTATCGTCTTTTATCATTAAAATATCACAACAGAGAAGCTCCTAACCACCAATTCAGTAGCAAGAAAAAAACAAGCGTCAAGAGAAAGAAGGAAGAAAGAGAAACTGCATTAGGCGGGAGATTTCCCCATTGCCAAACATAACATACTAAACAGAGAAGGTGAACAACGAATATGCACTAGGAAGTGTCACTTTGTCCACAACAAATAGCTGTGTAGCATATGTCTAAGGCATCTAAAACAGAGTGCTCTTTGATTTAACAATCCCAACAACCACCACGAGATTATATATTACATTACAAGTCCAGATGCTATCCATTTATATGAAAAGAAGTTGAAAACGACGCCTCATCTAAAGAAGACGATTCCACAAAAATCAATAAACACTTCCGTTGTGAAGATGGCTTATCTTACTTACCACCGTCACCAAAGAGGTAACCCAGAGAAGATCCACCACCAGGGGCAGAGTGGACCTTAGTTGAGGGTCGATCCTGCACCGAGGGGGGAAAAAAAGAAACAATGAATATGAATGTTATACTAATCTAAAGTTGAAATCATATGAGCCAAACAGGTAAGTAGCTTTAGATGAATATGTCCGATGAGATGAATATACAGTCTGGGTTAAAAGGAACAAGAGAAAGGGAATTGAGGATTATTAGAAATATTTTAACCACCAACACGAAAAATGACAAAACATAATTTTACATGCTCAGACTCAATGCTTTGTTTAAGAATCAAATCCACACAATCCATATTATTAACTCTTTTCGAAAAAAAATATAATAATAATCTAGAAAGTCAGGATATCTATAGCAATGTATGAGGAAAATAACAGGCATGAAGGGAAAATCATACTGTGATGAAGTTGCCAGTGTTCTGGCCATCAGCCCGCATGTAGTTGTTAGAAGATGTACTGTGAATACCAGCAGGAATCTGCTTGGCAACATCCACAGGTTGAGGAGAAGGTTTGGCAGCAGGCACATTAGTCACGGCCGGCACTTCAGTTGGTGCAGCTCGAGCATTGTTTGTGGCAGGTTTGTTGGGACTAGGAGCCTCCCCGCTGCCAAAAAGATAACCCAGCGAACTTTGGCCCCCACCGCTGCTATTTCCACGACCCATGTTCTCTGCCTTCGAAGAATAGTATACCAGAAATGTGGATTACAGCAGAAGAAAAAGCATAAGCATAAACATTGTGAATTTCGCAGAGAATAAGTAATCATGAAAGCTATCCAGCCCATTGCTTAAGAATAACTCAAACAAAAACCATGATTTAGCTAACAATCATGAAGCATTATCAACTTATCACAAGAACTTTGTCCCTGTTAGCCACAAGGTCATGGACTCGTGATTACTGACATCTTAAATACTTTCTTGCTACAGTCAAATAATTTTATGATTTAACTAAAGCAACATACAGCAATCAGACTGATTTGATACTAAAAGCTACACCATCAAATCAATTTGTAGACTTCATCACACCTACTCAATAGTTTGTTCCTTCACATTAGAATCAGAACATGTATTTAAGCTTCTTATCTCTATCAAGCTTAAGGTCCATGNGCAACCAGACTCTTGCTGGCGTCCCGAGCAACGTACGAAAAGGCCAGCTAAAGCCGGTTGGTGACCCGTATTACGGGGGCAAACGTCGCCCAAACCAAGGGCTCGACGACGCCCCAAAGAAACATACGAGTATCATCCCTGCCGGTTGACCCTGCCTAAACAGGTTCCCTAACACATGAAACCCCAACACAGCAAAATGCCACTAAATTAAGACCCACCCCTCAAAGGGGGCTTAAGCGAACGGTCGCGCTGCGCGCAATCGGGTCTGCCCGTTGAAAGCAGACCCTCACTATGTCTGCTCATTACGCGCAGACCATCTTGGGTCTGCCTATTGGAAGCAGACCCTCACTATGTCTGCTCATTATGCGCAGACCATCTTCGGTCTGCCCGTTGGAAGCAGACCCCCACTACGTCTGCTCATTATACGCAGATCATCTTGGGTCTGCCCGTTGGAGGCAGACCTCCCCATCTTGGGTCTGCCCGTTGGAAACAGACCCCTCTGCACCTGCACACTATACGCAGACCCTCTTGGGTCTACCCGTTGGAGGCAGACCCCTAACCCACGGTGGAACAGCAAAATTTCGTAAAAAAAAAAATAAATAAAAAAAATATATATATATGTAGATAATAAACAACAACAACACAGGAAGAAAGTAAATAAACTGTTGTGATAAAGCCATTACGAACAAATTGTGAAACTCGTCCTTAGTTATTGGCAGGTCTGGGCCGAAGGCATAATGACACGTCTGAATGCAAGTGCCCCGTCCGCTCACGATAAGATCCTAGCCCGGGTTTCTTCCTCTGCACAGATGGATCCAAGCAGGAGTCGACTATGCCCTGTAATTGGCTCCTGGCGCGATTCCATTTGGGGTCGGAGAAGTCCAGCCACACGCGAGGATCGAACCCTGCTAAAACAAGCCATAACAGCAGTTACACATCCTCAGTGCTGGACGAGCTAGAACTCACACCCTGGTTTCTGGAGTTAACCCTATCAATCAAAGCATGCAGGGGATTCACTAGTAACTCCAGATCATATACGATTGGGCCAGACCCAGAAGTTGACCGAACCGCCGACAAGGGAATGGCATCGTATATGATACCTGACCACGCAAAAAAAAAGGGGGAAAGAGAAGAAGAAGCGGAAAAGCGTGAATATAAAGGGAAAAATTAACATTTCCATTGATAAACTTGGTAGTTACAAAGTTTACATTCACAGGTCCTAAATCTACAAATGTACAGGCAAGCAGGAGCTCTTAATTACCTCCGCCAGAGGGAGGGAGGCCGGCATCCGCGCTCTCATCGCTTGACAAAATTACCGCGGCGGCAGCCTCAGGGGGGTCTTTCCTTGGCTCAGCTGGGCTCGGCACGGTCACCAGCTCTCCACCTGCAGCTGCAGACGTCGAGGGCCCGCACGCCCCTTCGTCGAGCATTTTCATCTCATCAGCGGGGTACACTATGTTAATCGCGTCCCCCATCTGCTGCATGTAGTGCCCAACAACGTAATGGTCCCTCTCGACGCCCTTCTGCTCGTCGAACTGGTCTGGAGTCACCACCTCTGGATGACCTTCGAATTCTCGNAGCAATGTATGAGGAAAATAACAGGCATGAAGGGAAAATCATACTGTGATGAAGTTGCCAGTGTTCTGGCCATCAGCCCGCATGTAGTTGTTAGAAGATGTACTGTGAATACCAGCAGGAATCTGCTTGGCAACATCCACAGGTTGAGGAGAAGGTTTGGCAGCAGGCACATTAGTCACGGCCGGCACTTCAGTTGGTGCAGCTCGAGCATTGTTTGTGGCTGGTTTGTTGGGACTAGGAGCCTCCCCGCTGCCAAAAAGATAACCCAGCGAACTTTGGCCCCCACCGCTGCTATTTCCACGACCCATGTTCTCTGCCTTCGAAGAATAGTATACCAGAAATGTGGATTACAGCAGAAGAAAAAGCATAAGCATAAACATTGTGAATTTCGCAGAGAATAAGTAATCATGAAAGCTATCCAGCCCATTGCTTAAGAATAACTCAAACAAAAACCATGATTTAGCTAACAATCATGAAGCATTATCAACTTATCACAAGAACTTTGTCCCTGTTAGCCAAAAAGTCATGGACTCAAGATTACTCACATCTTAAATACTTTCTTGCTACAGTCAAATAATTTTATGATTTAACTAAAACAACATACAACAATCAGACTGATTTGATACTAAAAGCTACACCATCAAATCAATTTGTAGACTTCATCACACCTACTCAATAGTTTGTTCCTTCACATTAGAATCAGAACATGTATTTAAGCTTCTTATCTCTATCAAGCTTAAGGTCCATGGGAGGCTTCGTGGACCAAACTACTAAGTTTTCCCTCAAACATAAAATGCTATTTCGTATCCCAATTACGCTAATTAATCATTGTGCTTAAGAAAGTTCTTTAGTTGCTTCACTTTAAAACCAAAGTGATTATTCACTAAATTTGGATAGGTTTCAGGGCATTACAACAACAAACATCACCCACCCAGAGACACTTGAACTAATTCACATCATAGTCTATCCCTACCCTTAATCGGGATCTAGAAAAACCTGCCAAATAAAATTTTATGGATCATACAGACAGCTCAAGGCCTAACCTAACAAGCAAGCTAAGCTCACTGGAAAAGAGACCCAAAGAACTTCAAAAATTCTTGAAAACCCAGTAAAGAATCCACAAACAAACGTCGACAAATCCCAAAAACGAACCAAGAAACCCCATATCAATGCACACAAAAAAGAAGTCTCACTCAAACACTAGTACATCATGAAACAAAAGAATAGATCTAACAAATGAAAATGCATACGATCATATCAGTGATTGCCAATAATTTAACAACAAACCCACTAAGGAATTTCTCAAAAAAGTCCGATTATTCATTAAAAAAAAAAAGAATAATTTTTTCCTCTTTTAAGTCGGGGATAGCGAAACATGAAAACCATATGAAATTGACACCATAATCTTGTGAATGAAACCTAAATCTGAACATAGAGACTAAGATCTAGGGTTAAGGCATGGTGGGGATACCTGTTTGTTGGGATCAGATCTGGACCGAGACTCCGAAGCACAGAGATAGAGAGAGAGAGAGTAACTAGAGCTACTGAGAGAGAGGGACGGTAACGAGAGAGAGGGAGATATAAAGGAGCCTCGCCAATAAAAAAAAATGAAATATCTATGCGTTATTATATACAATACCGCGATTTTATTCTTTCTTTTGAAAATATTTACGAGGAAATTTGATTTCTTATAGTAATTTTTCAAAAGAATTGAAAATTTCCGTAATTTAAAATTGTGTTGAAAAATTCCGGATTGATTTAAAAAAAAATCATTTTTAAGAATATTTAAAAAAATATCACTTTTTATAAATTGATGAGATACTTAAAGTAGCTAGTTGAGTTACTTGAGATAACTTGAATAGTTATTTCAAGTAACTGAATTAGTTACTCTAAGTAACCTAACTGGCTATTTCGAGTACCATTAAAAAGTACCAATTTTGTAAAAAAATAGTATTGTTCTAAATAGTTTTAATAGTGTTATTTTTTCATAATACTTTTAAAAAGTGATATGTTTCTAAATCAAACCGGGAGTTTTCTAATTTTACTGTGGGCCTGGATTTTTGTAATAAGCCCAATATTTAAATCTTTATTTCCACGCCTATTTTCACTTCTTCCCCTTTATTTCCTATTAGAGAGTTTTATTTGAGGCAAATTAATTACCCCCTTGCACACTAATTTTTGTTGAATGTTAAACTTGGCTTCAAGATAATTCACAGTCACATTTGACCTCAAAATTGACTTCTGGATATCTGATTTCTTGGTTTTTTTCTTTTTTTTTTTTTCCGATCATTTATATAATTTTCGTTTTTCGATAATTTTTTTTAAATTCAAGAACATTAGATATTTATACGACATTCTATGCTTTTTCGGGGGTAAATTGCGATATTTTGCCAATTTTAGAGTAAAATACATCGTAGTCAATTATCTTACAACAAGCAAAGTGTAAACATTTTATAAAAAAATAGTGGCAAGTAATATGCCCTTTTAGTTGGATGTGAAGTGGAAATAGTGGTTTTACCAGTACAAGCGGTGGATCATGTGAAAAATGATCTGACATCAACGAGTACGAAACTCTCCAATTATTGTACATTTTTTTCTCTTTTGCATAAGACCGCGTTTGGACCTTTGGTTCTTTGGAAGCAAATCGGAACGCAATACACTTTTCTTTGGTATTGGTCTTCTATTTTTTCGCTTTTTCTTTTTTCATTTTTTGAACTATTTAAGTTCGGTCTTTGATGGCGTAAAAAGGAATAAATCAATCTTTTTATGCTGGAAAGGAATAAACAAATTTAACTACCAATTTTAATTATCAGCATTGATACTCTCGAATATACACATCTATATATAAATAGATAATATATGAATAATGCTATGAAACATATCTTTTTCTTTGAAAACTACTACTACTAGTTAAAATTGTTTAAATAGAACCGTAATTAAATTACTTTGTGCAAATTTTTAATATAAAATATGAGCTAGTAATATATATTCATAGAAATTTATATAGCCAAACAAAAGGGATGTTTAAGAATGTACTAGACCAGCATTTGATTTAAGTTTATCGTTGTGTTGTGGCAGTTGTTGTACCCCATGCCAACCTCCGTTTGTGGGCCATGCACAAGGATTCAAGGATGAAGCAAGTTGTATATTGTTCATATGCACATTTTTCTTTTTTTATATATAATTTATTTTTTCTGCATCATGATTCTTATTATGAATTTGTATTCTTCTCTTCTTATCAAGTTGGTAAATTGTTCAATGCATATGAAATGGTCATGATTCTGATCACGAATCTGTATTCTCTAGTCAACATCATGGCATTTTCTTTTTTGATAATTTCTTCTATTTTGGTTTTCACTTTGTTTTCGTGCATTTTTTTATTTTGTTTGTTAGTTTTGTGATGTCAGGTAACAAGTATTTTGGGAATTGTAAATAAACTATTTGTGAGAGTGACAAAATTGGGTTAGTTTAGAACTTCTGCTTGCTTTTCAACTTCAAAATACATGCATAACAAGTATAGCAAGGCTTTTTTTATTTTTTTAAATTTTTTTCTCTAATATATATATATAAATTACAAGGACATCTATTTGTGTAAGATAAAAAATTACAAATTATCAAAAAAAAAACGACGTTTCTTGTTATAAATGATATGTGGTCTCATTACAAAAGTAAAAATGATAAATGATATGTGGTCTCATTACAAAAGTAAAAATGAAATTGAATTGATGCGGAGTCGTTTCTTTAGAAAACATACTGTTTAACTTGAAAAGTACTTTACAAGTCCTTTGTAGAACTATATGTTATTTTATATTTGCCAACTGGGGTTAGCTCAGTTGGTTCAAGATTTGAGGGTTGTGTGTGTGTTTTTAGGGGGGGTCAGGGGTTCAAACCTTGTTAGTGTGTGTGTCATTTTCCTTTAATTTGTAATAAGTGGTGGTCATTAGTTAAGCCCCACTTTTAAAAAAAAAAATATGTTATTTTATATTTAGAGACCACAAATGTCGCTTCCTTTTTAGGTGAAGGAAACAAGTACGTGAAAAAAAAAAAAGAAAAAGAAAAAAGAAATTGTCATTGCAAAGTAAATGACATCTAGGAAAGTCAACTTTACCTTAAACCTAGGACTGCACAAGATCACCGAATTTTTGACCCGCCAACCTGACCCGATTGGACCCAACACGAAAATCGGGTGTAATGGCAAAACCTGAAAATTCAGATAAAATCTGACCTGATAATTAAATTTTCGGGTCAGGTTCGGGTGTTAAATATAAGGGTTCGGTTATCCGAACCCGACCTGAACTTACGTATTTCCGTTCTATATATATTTTTTTAATAAAAAAACTCTAATGTATCACTAACTAATGCCATGCCCCTCATTCTCATCCCTTAGCCGACACTTCACAGTTCACAGTCTCAACTCTCAAGCTCTCTCACCTCACTCTCTCTGTCGCTCAGCCCGCCGCATGTCATGCCCCTTCTCTTCCTCGCTTAGCTGACAGTCACAGTCACAGCCACACTCCTCTCACTCTCAACTCTCAAGCTCTCAGCTCACTCAACCACCCCACTCTCTCTCTCACTTAGCCCGCCGCATTCCCTTGGTCCCTGTCACTCATCTTTGTAGCTCAGCCCGCCGCAGCACCCTGTCTCACTCTCAAGCCCTTAGCTCACTCCTTCACCCCACTCTCTCGCTCAACCCGCCAGTTGCCAGTCGTTTTTCTGATGGTCATGTCTTGACCGATTTCATAGGTACTCCATCTCTGGCTCTTTCTATCTTTGGTTGGTTTTTTTTTTTTTTTTTTTTCCTCCCGATGGTCGTGTCTTGACCGGTCGTTTTTCCTTGGTCGTGTTTTGCCATCATAATCATATGTATTTTGGTTACTTTCTCATCACCTGATGGCTTTAGCTTCGGACATTTCTTTCTCTTTTTTTTTTTTTTTTTTTGTAATTAGTCATCTGTCATTATTTTCAGTGTTCCCTCTTGCTCATTCTCTCTCGCTCAGTCGGTCTCTGCACATCACCAGCGGCCAACGCACCCACTAGGCCTCACTCCCTCATTCTCTCTAGCTCACGGGCCACCGCTCACCAGTCCCTCTCGCAGTGTCGGCTCTGAGCCTCACGGTAAGTGGTGACTTTCTGTCTTCCTCATTTTAAAGTTTGTGAGTAAGAAATTGGTTGTGAACTTGTGATTATATAAGATATGATTATTTATTATTTTTTTGCCCTGATTGTGATTATCTGGTTGTGATTTAATTTCTGAATATTGTAATTTGTAATTGACTAATTGTATTATGAATAAAAGAATAGAAAAAAAAATAGTTAATAAATTTTAGCCAATAAACGAAACAATGGAATAATATTTTGCTATCCTCAATCGTTTTAGTATAATAGTGTGGGGCCCGCTAACTTAATCGTTCGCCACGTGGACAATGTGGGGCCCATTCGCGGATCACTTGCTACGTGGACGGCCTGCTGTTACGCAGTTGCGGGAAAACCATTTAGCGGTCACGTGACCCGCATGAGGCATCTTAAGGCCCGCCCAGTCGTCGAAGGACAAAGTTAAGCCCATCTGAGAACTTAGGCGGGCCCGGCCCGTCCGACCCCTGCCTCGACAGCTGGGGGTCGGCAGCCTAAAGGGTCTGCCACAGAGTAACGCATGGGAAGATGTTCGCCTCCAGACCCTGACAGGGCATTCAATGCGATCCTGGGTAGGTGTGTGAGCAGGTAAGCCGATTTGACAGAACGGCTGGTTGTCGATATCTTCTCACCTCGAGCCCATTCCGGGAACAGTGGCAGAACGCAAGTCATGTCAGCCTTGTAGAGATCTCGGCAGCCCGTACCCGTGATTTCTGGAGGTAGACATGATGAAAAGGAAGTACTCGCTCCTAGAAATGGGTGCGAACAGTACCCATTCCTGGAGAATATATATATACACATATCCTGCATGAAAGGGGGAGGATGATAAAAAAAAGATATATAGTCTCCAGTATACCAATTGCTCCTCTCCGTGAGAAAGTATCTGACTTAAGCATCGGAGAGTCTTTGCAGGTACAAACCCTTGCCTCCTTCGATCGAGCTCGGAGTCAGGAGAAGTCTGAAGTATTGGGGACACGTGGACAGTTGGCGAGAATCGAGCCAACACTTATTATTGCATATAGAAAAAAAATAAGCAAAACCAAAAATCTCCATTGAGAACTCCTCCTATATATGTATATTTAGGTATATTAGGCATAGAATATTCTCAGATCAAGGAGGAAATATTTCTGGCAAAGTAAACTAACACGAGCTCAGTAAGGAAAAGAAAGCCGGGAAACAACGCAAGGGAAATCCTTTTGCTTCATTACAGTTGAGTTTGATAAATTAGTAAATGTTGCCTATAAAAGGAAATTCGTGAAGCGACGATTTATGATCCAAAGATTCTCAAATATTAGTTAATTAATTTTTTATTTTCACAAAATTAGATGTTTCAGTGGTGAAAATTAAATTTTATTACAATCAAATGGGCTAAAGTATAGTTTCTAAGAACACAAATCAAATGTTTACAAATAGAAAATTACAAGGATAAAATTAATTTAATTTAGCCCTAGAAATTTGGGAGTAGTCAACTTGAAATTTTAGGACGAACTCAAATTATGTATTTTGTTTTTCGTCCATTCAGATATTCTGTAGTTCATAATTATGGAAAATATTTATTTATATCTATTGATTTTCATAAATAACAAAAATTTTCCCCCAGATTAACAAGTTAGTATAAATTTTACCCCTATATCTAATTTGGTCAAATTAAGTAAGAATTGTTTTTAAATGATCATGATACCCTTACCTAAGCACAATTAATTAGTTAAAAATTAAAAAATTTCACTGAAAAAGAAAAATTAAATAAGAGTTCTAATTCACTAGATCATCTTATTCTTACTCATTTTTAGTCATATGTGTTTGGTTATAAGTTTAGATAGAGGGTAATTTTATCTTTTTCTATATCAATTTGATCTAGTTAGATAAAATGATGAAATTTATTGTAATTTGCCAATCTGAGTCGATATTTGTATTATTTATTAAAACTGATGAGATATATTGAGCATTTCATCAAAATTTAGAAGATAATTTTGTTGTTATTCATATTATTAAAATATGAGGGTGAAATTCACATGTAAATTAAAGAAATGCTAAAGAGTGAAAATAAAGAATGTATCAAATTAGTAAAATCCACATATCAAGCAGCAACAAAATAGAGTGGAAAATAGAATGTATTTAGTATACCTCAATTTTGTATTAAGACATACATTGCAAATAACTTGACAAATAAGATATACTAAAAGGGAAAAGGAATCAAAATAGGAAAATGAAAAAATGGTGCGCAAACAATCAAGCTAATTTGTGAACTATAATTGTCCTTAGACTTAAATTCCACTTGCCATCACAGTTTTGCAAACTGTAATACACTACAAAGAGTCAAAAATGCAACACAAAGTAAAATGAAGTGCAAGATTCATCGAAAAGAAAATTGCTAAAAAGAGTAGTTTTTATTTCAAGCGTAGTTTTATTATGCTTACTTTTATGAATTTAGATTGATGCATTCAAAATTACTATTTTGAATTTACATGTATGTATACTGTATGTAATGAGATTCTGTATAACATTAATCGTTTTCAAGGTCATTTTATTATCACCCAACTATAAGAAACATCATTTTTCTTCAAATAAAAAGAGGAAAAACGAAACACTACATTAAAAGCAAATGCTTGGAAAAAAAAAAAAACATGAAATGAACGATAATAGAAAAGACCTTTTCAAACTTCGTACCAGAATAGTAATCAATAGCCTTTTGGGTTAGAGGTGTTTTGGGCTCTCCGCGTAAGAAAAGATCGAGCCTTTATAAAATTTGGGTTTTCGGTTTACAAAACAAAAGAACGGGTCTTCTCTTAGCCATAATTCAAAGTATATATAGCACCATACATATTAACCTATACATGTTAATATAAACTCTCTCTTTCTCTTTCTCTCCTCACACGTAACTTACTCGTTTAAACTTTATCCCCCCTCAAACGCGGTTCCAACGCACTCGTATTTAAAACCTGTCGGCTTCCCCAGTTAACCCATTTCCCAGCTCCATCCTTACTCAGCTCCACTAGCAATAGTACCCGAAAACAACATTTTCAAAAACCATGAATTCTATTTCCCAAACCTCATTCTCACCACCACCACCACCACCACCACTGCCGCCGCCGCCGCCTCCGCCTCCGCCTCCGCCTCCGCCGAGAAGGTTCTGGCCAGAACCACCTCGGTCCTCGGAGGCGCCGCGTTGGATCCCAAAGCGTGGCCGTGTTCTAAGGCGAGTTCTGAGAGTTGTTTTCTCGTGTCTCTGTTTTCAAAGACAGAGATCCGAAAACGATTTTTCCAGAAAAGCATCGGTTGTCTTTCCTTGTTAGTTCTTTGGATCCGACCTTTTTTCCAGTTCGAGAAACTCCGTGACTCCCTTTGATAGTTTGATGTCTTTCGTTTTTCAAATAAGCTAAGTTAGTGTCTTTTTGGATCGAGAAACAGAAGAACCCAAACTAACGTTTCCGGATTCTTGTGATCGAGGAATCCTCTGCGGTTGACTCTCAATGAGTTATCGATGGGTACTCCTCCGAACCAATCATAGGTTTTTTTTTTCATTGGAGAAAAGGAGGGTTTAGATTTGGGTTTTTTTTTCTTCCCCCTTTTTAAAGTTTTTTTAAGTTTAAGAGAGGGTTTTGATCTTAGAATTTTCCTTAATTTTTAGGGAAATTGTGTTAGGCGGTATAGGTTATTGATTTTAATGTTCATTTTGATTTTTATAGTACAAAATAATCTAATCTGGGTGTTTGGTCAAAATGGGTTCGGACAAAGGAGCTCTCTATGTTTCTTGCATTCTCTCTCTCTCTCTCTCTCTCTCTCTCTCTCTCTCTCTATTTTATCAGAAATGAAAAGTTATATACAGGCTGGCCGTACAAGGGTTCATCAGGCATGGTGAAAGTAATTCATCTTGTTAAATTGTTGTTCATTTAATCCTAATAGAGTTATAATGAAACTGAAAACGGCCTTCCCAAAAATAACAATGAAAAGAAAACAGGTGGATCTTATACTTTAAGTTCTAGATCCAAGCGAATTTACCACTGTAATTTTTGACCAAAGCCTAAAGAAGAATTTTAATTGTATTGACTTAATTATTGATCATACCAAAATGTAAGCAATTTTCTTTCTCCTTTTTTGACATATTCACATTGAAATAGTAATATGAAAATGATTGGACCTTTTTCGTTAAAAGTACTTCGGAATAATGAAAACCCTGATGGACCTTTTGGGTTGGTGGATAAGTTAGCTTAAACAATATTTGTTGGAAACGGAAAAATAAAAAGGTGATAAATCTATTGGCCACTGAACCCGTGTTTGTTTATGGAATGTCCGTACATTGATGACGTCCGTCAAGAGTTTTCTATTGATTATTGACTTTATTGAGCTTGTATTGCGTGCGCTGTTTTCTCTATATGCATCACAATAGCGGAAGAGTTAAACTCCCACTTGCGTTGCGCCACTGCTCATGTCATGTCCGTCCATCTACGAACCGTCGGATGAGATGACATTAGTGCCAAACTCTAAAATTGCGCAGTGTCAAAACGAGGAAAGTCGTCAATCAAGCTGCGAATTTTAAAATCGGTAAGATTGATCTGTGATACTTAAGGGCGCGTTTGGTATAGGATTCGAATCTTATTCTTCAAATTCAGAAACAGTTTTTACATAGAAAGTTGGAAGGATAAATTGTTTATCCTTCCAACTTTCTATATAAAAGCTGTTTCTGAATTTGAAGAATAGGATTCGAATCCTATACCAAACGCACCCTAAATTTTTAATAATATTAAAAATTCAATAAATTCTAAATACAGAGTTGAGTACATTGACCATTTGGTGCACTATTAGATAGAGATAGCCTCACTTGTCAATTAATTACTCATCGCGAATCGAAATCGAGATCGTAAGATTAGTTTACTTTTTCAGTTATTGATTTGTTTATTAATTGAATTAGAAAAAGAGATTTTGTAGGTCTTGAATAATTACAAGAATTAGTAAAATTCCAAATGCTCCCTGACTTAGTCTCAGAAGTTCCAAACATACTTACATAGTTTTTTCTTTTCTTTTTTTTTTTTTTTTTGAGGGGCATACTTACATAGCCTTATTAGCGTCTAAAAGAGTAAACTTTGATCATCCTCACTAATTTTTATAATTGAGTTTTTATTATTCACATTTATAAATTTCTTATTGAAAAATAGACACAAGAAAATGAACCAAAGACATTTTTTTTTTGGATTTTCTTAAATCTCGAAAAATCAAAATGCTAAACATTGTTAGTGTTGGTCTTTAAAATGATTTTTGCAGCAGAAAATTAGCCTAAGAACATTCAAAAATTTTCTTAAAAATGATTGACTATATAAGTGCATAGTATTAATTCATAGAAAATAAAAAAAATATACAAAGAGAATAGATCTAATATCTCTTGTAGCCAATCGGCGGACACTAGCTTTTCTATCTTCTAAATCACAATCTTCTAATCCAAGTCTCTAGCATTGCTGGATGAACGTGTGGGCGTTGCGTACAGTTTCTCAAACTCACACTTTTAGGCACTTGCAATATTCTCAACACATGAGATTACAAGAGTTTGTTGTACATAAAATGGAAAATTCTCTTCATTTTTTCTCTAGGTTATGGAGGTTCTGTAAAAAAAATAATGTGTAATGTAATTTTTCTAGGGTTTCACCTTATATATATATATATATATATTTATTGAACTATTTAAGCAGTAAGTCATTTCTTTTTTTGTAAACATAAAGTTTATATGTGATATCCTAAGATCTTATATGACACACAGCTCCTCACAACATTAAATAGTTAATAATAACGTGATTACATGACATTTTATTTTTATTAATTTTATTTCTGAATTTCTAAGCGACACCTAGTTCCTCACATAATTAAAGAATAAAAAATAACATGATTTCATAAAATTTTCTTTTATATATTAATGCGTATATGAGCACATAATTTGAGTACTTGTTCAAGTATATTAATTATTTTATAATATTAATTTGTTAAGTAATTTTTGCAGTGAAATACTCGATTACACTCTCGGTACGAGTTTGACGTGTTTAAATCAATAATTCTCTTATGACTTTTTAATAATTTAGTAAATACTTCGATTAATTATTTGATAAAATATTTGGTTATATTTCTACATGTGGCATTGTTATAGAGATTTTTATTTGATCTAATTACATAATTTCTCTTAGTAATATTATTGTTATGTACATTTGAGAGATTTTTTTAAACTCAAAATTGTATATAGGAGATATACGTACTAAACTATTGGTTATATTGTCTCAACAAAATATATATGTTAAATATTATTCTGATTATTATTTTCCTTAATCTTATTACCTATGTGTCTTTAAAAAATAAATAATAATAAATAAATAAATAAATAAATAAAAGAAAAATAATAGCCAAAAAATTGAGTCGGCAAAGATTTTCATTATTTATATACACTTGAAATTGTAAAAGAAACAAAAAGGAGAAAACTTCCTACATCTTCCACCGATTACCACAACTATTAATTACCTCTCCCCTTCTCTACGTTCCCAACTTAGTTTCCACTAAAGAATTGATTTCTATAATCATTATATTCAATCCTTTCTTCTAGTGATTTTGTGTACCGAGAATCCCTTCATCTCTTGGGATAATTTAATACAATTGAGGTAATCACTTTAACTGCTATTGTTGTTCTCTTTATAAGATTTGTTTTACAAATTTGTATACTAGTGGTACATACATAAATATCATGTCTTTAAATTATACGTTTGAGACTTTAGGAATCCTTATTATTTATGTAATCAATTTTCATGAACTTGTGTGTTTTTGAGAAGAGTCGTTAGACTTGGTTTTTGATGATGTCTTTTCGGGGTGTCTTTCTTTTATATCAAGAATAGATTAAGTGTGTGTAATAAATTAAGATTCAGATTCAGATATGTCTTATAATAGTGTTCCTGACTTTAATACTTTTTTGACTATTTAATAAGTTTATAATTCTTTAATTGGTACGTGTGTATTACATATATATAATGTGAATGTGAAAAATTTTCAATTGAAGTAATTATTTATGGATAATATAAGCTTGTGCTCTTTATGCGGAAGGTTAAATTAGAACCTTGGATATTTTTTTGTTGTTGTTAGTTAATTTACTAATAGTTTTGTAAAGACCAATTACTTATCGTCTGCTAAGTATAAGACTACATCTTCATTATTTTATTTTATTTTTAATTGCGGATGTACGATTATATAATGGAAAGAAAATTTTGATTTTAATTGATATGTGATTTTGAAAGATCTTGTTACTTACTATTTAGTGTCCTCTTATTAAAAAAAATTAAATTATGTGGTCTCATCCATTTCTAGTCAAATAAAATTTATTACTTGAAAAATATTATGGACACGTCAAACGTACTTTGAGTGGGAGCATTTCACACAAAATTACCTGAAGTCCATAAATCGATGTAAGTAACGTTCTATCTGCAATATAAGAATTATTTGTTTCTGTAAATCTATGTAATCCTTAAATTATATGAAAAATTTGTATCTGTTATTCTGTTGTGCCTGAAGCATAAACATCTAAATTTGTTATTCTGACATACATGAGACATGATTTTGAACATGTAGTGTATTTATATTGCCTGACGAGTATTGGTGAATAGGGTGTGGCAGGCTAGCGCCCAAATATTTGGTTCCTTCGGAGATATTTTCTGGTTCCTCTGGGGACATTATTAGGTTCCTTTGGGGACATTATTTAGTTCCTTCGGGAGCACTCTAATAGCAGTATGGAGAGGACCTCTGCAGTACATAGAGGGGTTTGAGATGTATTTGGGATTCGAGACCTCTATATGACGGCTTATGATTAGTTACTAGTTATTAGTTATCTGAGTGGCTCAGTATGCGATTCACGATCTTATCAGGCAATACAATATGCACCGGGATCCTAATCATACAAATATCTATTTTCTGGTATATGCATGTTGTACTTGTACTCGTTACTTATTGAGTTCCATACTCATATGTATTCTTACATTGCAGATGATACCGTTGATATGTGAGTTTAGAGGAGGAGTGTCGACTTTCCGACTGCGGCTTGTGTATATGAGTATTTTTGACGCTGTAGTTTCCTGACAAGCGATTTTGCATCTGTTTTGTATGTGTGTGTGTGTCATGTATATTTTATGAGAGGCCTACGTTGGGAGGGTATATATATATATACACACACATTGGAGTGTGTATAATTATGAGTGGAATTTTATTATTACTTCTAAAAAGTTTTAATTTTCCACTATTTTATCAGTTCCAAGTCAAGTAGCATCTCCTGATTTTACTAAATATTTATACAAATATCCTTACGTACGTATGTGGAATCGGGGGATGTTACATTATATATATATATATATGTTTAAATTAATTAATCTAATTAATTAATATATATATATATAAATAAGAAAACTTTAGTCAGTTTCCTAATTTCTGTTTATCTAATTATCGGATAGCTAGATATTTTTAAATTCAAAATTTAAACAAATTAGGAAACTTATCCCTCCATAAATTTAAATTACTTAATTCAAAATTAATGAATTAATTAATTATTAATTATTGTAGAAAAAAAATTTATCTAGACAAAGTGTGCAATAATAGAAATAATGTAATATCCAGTATAGTGTTTCTAGGAGGTGGAATTGAGGATTTATGGACTTATAATTCAAGCTCCAACAAATTATGATAATCAATTGAACTCTTTAATTAATTTGTCTAATTTATTAATTCCAGTATTATTCCACTAAAAATCTGAAATTGCACTCTTAAAGTTACATAATTAATTTACTCAAAAAATAGCGAGCAGTCCATCGATTTGATCATTATATATAGTTCAATTCTCTACAGATAATTCATAATTAGAGCTAGGTCATGTTCCGTTTACCTTTCCAATTACATCTTTATCCTTGTGTACTATTGATTCTCTAATGAATAATTAATTTACATATCTATTATAAATTAAGTATTCAAACTGTTCAAGTCCTGAATCAATACATAAGGAAATCATCTTTCTAGCTTCCTAATGGAATGAATGGATTCCATATCTGTAAATCGCATTCTCAGCTACTCATCTCATCATGCTCCCAAGATACAAGTATTTCAGGCTGTTTAGGAAACGAACCTTTAACAAGTATATTAAAAAATATAATGTTATAAATAGGAGTCTATAACTACTCCGGATTAAGATTGATTTACATATGATTATCTAATAACATTATTTAAATTCTCAACAGTCAACGGAATTTATGTGAGATTCAAATTATGTCTGGTCCAGTCCTATATAATCGAATTATATAAAATATCTTCATTGTGATGTTAACACATCAATAGTTCGGATAAGACTATTACTTCTCAGTGTTAATGGACCATACTAATAATAATTAATTAAAGATCCTAAATTTTAGTTAATTGTTACGGACTATATTTAGTTTATTATCTATAAATTTAATCCTCATGTATATAACACTTATATACTAAATTTATGATTACATGAATAAACTAGGAATTTTTTGAAATTTAAAGACATACAAATTATGCACAAATTCAAATACAAAAATGTTATTTTATTAATTCAACAAAAATCCAAAATATACATGCTTTCAGAGCATAAATCCTGACAGTAAGTGGCACAAAAAGATGAGCAATCTTCTCCACTGTCGACCTCTAGATATTGGGAGAGAAATTAGCATTATCTATTTAGATTAAAAAAAAGGGCCACACACTACAACTCCTTTCTCCGAAAATATTATTCTAAAATATCCTTCTATTTTCTATCTAAGTATTGCTTAAAATTTTAAAATAACACTATAAGAACACTAAGATAATTATAAGTAATTTTATGGAGCTTGAAACTTTCACAAAAAGCTACATCTCTTGTGAAAGAGCATTATTATGTGGTGTATATAGACTCTAGAGTAATGTTCTTATGCAAGGAATGGTAGCTTTACGCATCAATTTATGCACACATCATGTGACGGTCACACGAATAACAAACAACCACCGCTGACTGATGTGTTCAAATTTAATTGGTGAGTGGGTTGGGGGTAGGGTAACATGAAGGAGAAGAGGAGTAGAGAATCTTTGACTCGATCACTTCCTATGATGTTTTACTGGATGATGGAGGCGTCTCCCTAGAAAAGTCAGGGCTAAGGCTTTGACCCGTCAAATGTTGACCACGATGAGGACGACGACTGCTGATCTTGCACAACTCAGTTTGTGTCATTAAAATATTAAGGTCCAAGTATGAAGCGTGAACTTGAAAGTTTTCTTTATTTTCTTTTCCTTTTTTATTTATTCATTATTATCAGCTTTCCATAACTGATTTAGTGGAGAGCTTGAAAGTTTTCCACGCAACAAATTGAAATGGTCTAAATTTGAGAATAATTTCCGATGCCAAGACCAAATTATTGTTATTATTATTATTATTGTTGTTGTTTTAGAACAAAGAACAAATTCAAATCTTATCTTATCTACTACGAAAATACAAAAAAAGAAAATGTGGAATCTAAAGATTATTTTTGGGTTGCAATTAGTCATTAACTTGAAATTAAATTACAAAATTATGTGATAAATTATATAATGATATAGGACCAATTAAAAAAGTGACGAGCCAAAATCACATTGGCCAAATGAATATTATGACACACAAGATAAATGTCACTATCTCATTGAACTATTTTCAACGCTACTAGAAGTATAGGCTATCACGATGTATATACGGACACACTGTGATAAAAAAGTGGCTAACAGACGCCGTGATAAAGGACAACACAACCACGTTCTTTATCAGGGCGCCAAGCTAGAGGCCCAATATAAAGGACCCCAAACCAATTGAGCCCACAGTCTATTCGACCTATTCTCTTCCAGCAGCCGTAGCAGCTCTCCTCTTTCTCCCATTTTCACTATTTGTTTTAGCAAACAAGGTATATATAAGTTTTTAAAGTCATTTTTATCACTAAAATTAGAATACCTATTGTGAATTAATCGTAATTTATGACATTATGGTTTATTATTTTGTTGATTGTCAGTATTAATATACCCAATTTTGTTTTATTTGTTTTAGGTGAAGTGTGAGCTTATTTAATTGTAAAAAATTTTAAATTGAAGGTATGTTCTATTAATTTCTACCAATTTCATGTTTATTTACTAGAAATCATAATTTGGATTTGTTTATTCCATCCTTAGTGTTAATTAATCTAATTTTACATATTCAATTTTTTTTCATTGTTTTAGGTGAAGTCATGTAGAGTTGATCATTAGTTTCAAAAATTTAACAATATCTACTAATTTCATATTTTAGATAGTGTGAAAGTAAGTTAACTTGAGATCTTAGATCCAATTTCATTTTTAATTTGTTAAAGTTCTTATTTTGCATATATATTAATTTTATATTTATGAATTTTTAATTTAAAAATGTTGTGGATTATAGATATTGAATTTTTTTTAACATTTTTGTGTATAGGTTTTAGTAGAAGTTGGAGTAATTTGATAGTATTTATAAATTAGCAAATTGAGGTATGTTTTCTCAATTTTTTTCTTTTATTTACTTATGTCACTTTCTACATTAGTTTTTTATTATTATTTTGGAAAGTTTCATCGAGATGAGATATAATATCATATAAAAAATTGTACGTTATAGTGATAATGATATTATAATTGTGTGTAATTACTTGAGTTTATTATTTTGTTGATGTTATTTTGTCATATCTTATATTTGGTTAATTGGCAATTTGTTTGTACTAAAAGAGACTATTTAAAAAATAAATTAAGTTCTCAATTTGATAGTACTTAGAAATACGAGAATAATTTGAAATGAGGGATAATGTATAATTGGTGTTTTAGTTACTGAATTGGTTAGTGCTAAAAATAGAGAAGATTATGTACAATTTTTTATGGTATTCAATTTAGTTAGTTTTTTATATTAGTTATTTGGAGTTTTGTTTTGTTTTGTTTTTCAATTATGCTTAAAATAGATAAGGAATGGATGTTGGCAGATAGATTATCGACATAATATAGAAAAAGAGTTGATAGCTTTTTGGAGTTTGCTATTGAAAATTTCAAAGATTTCAATTCAATTGTGTGCCCGCGTATTAAATATAGAAATTTGCAAAAGATGGGTGTGAAAAAGATAAAAAAAAAACACTTATATTTCAACGTAATAGATCGAAGTTATAAATAATAGATTTAGCATGGTGAAAAGATTCCGATTACCAGATTTTCGTCGAAAAAGAGTATAAAAGATTATTATGAGTTAGATTTAAATGATAATCTTTTTAAAATAATTGATGATACATAGTATGAAATAGATGTAGATCCTATAAAATTTCAATCATTACTTAATGATACTGAGAAACCGATCTATCTGGGTTGCATGAAATTTACAGAATTATCTGCACTATTAAAATTGTATAATTTGAAAGCAAGACATAGATAGAGTGATAAGAGTTTTTCAGACTTAGTAACTTTACTAGGAGAAATATTGCCAAATGAAATGAGATGACACCTTTTTATGAGATCAAAAAGACTTCATGCTCATTGAGTATGCAATATGAAAAAATTCACGCTTGCCCAAATAATTATATTTTATATTGAAAGAAATTTAAAAGTACAATTTCTTGTCTAGTATGTGGTGAGCTTAGGTGGCAACAGAATAAGAATCCTAAAGAGCTAAAGGTTGGAACCTGTACTAATGTTCGGTGGTATATTCCTCCAATTTCTTATTTTACCAATCTATTTCGAAATCGTGAATCTGCTAAAGATCTAACATGGCATGCGAATAAGAAAATAGAAGATAATAAACTTAGACATTCAGCCGATTCACCAGCTTTCCCTAGAAGAAAATAGATTACAAATAGCCTTCTTTTATAAGTGATCTAAGAAATCTTTGTATATGTTTAGCCATTAGTTAAATGCCAAATACCAAATTTTCACTACAACAAAAACTCAATTAAATAGTAGGTGAAGAATGCTATGAAAGAGTTTTCATAGCATTTAAGCGCACGCTAGAACAGTCCCCGTTATTAAAAGTCCCCCTATTCTGATAGCATATTTGAAATGCTATTATATGTCCTTTTTGTAGCATTTTCGTTCGCTATATAAACCATTTTATGACATTCTATGACTACTGTAAAAGTATCTTTATATCGCCAACTGAAAGCTATTAAAAGATATTTATAGCATTCTATACTAATTGTATAAAAGTATTTATAGCACCATATGGAAGCTATAGAAATGATGTTATAGCTTTATGTGTGTTGTTATTTTTGTTTAATAGCTTTTCTTAAATATCATTATTTACTTTCAATAGTATCTCACCAATGCTTTGGATATTTGTACTATTCTACAGATAATTTTAGTAGCATTTACGGAATGCTTTAAAAGAGGCAATTCATTAATATTCTAAATAGAGAGAGTTAGATATAAATTTCACATACTTTCTAAGGTCTTACATAATATTGTTCAAATAAAAGGTAATACAAGCCCAAAATGCAACAATCAAAAGTTTTCATACTACAAAAGCATTTCAACAGCTACTTTCCAAGAGCTATATGTTAAACTTGTGCTCCAATCTCATTAGCAAAACACTCACTAATACATAATACTTATCATGCTGTAACTGAACAAAAAATATAAAGTATAATTAAGATCATATGTAAGAGTTAAAAAAAAAAAGCTTAGTAAGTAATAACTGAACATATTACGTATACATATTGCATGCCCAAAAAATTATAAGACAACTACCTTTTGTAATTCAATGACTATCTATAACTAGAGATAAACAACAATTTAAAATATAGCTTAAAATAATATAGACAAAAAGCTATGTAACTAAAATTTTCTAAGTCCTAATAATTACATAATGAACAGTTCTCTATTAAGTTTGATTATTCACATATATCTACTTAGTTGCATCTTCATTGTAGCTCCAAAAATGAAATGACACAGTCATATATGCTTGTTCCAAAAGTGACCCTAAGTATATATTGGTTCTTAAAGCGGAGAAAAATATTATGTAATTGAAAAAAATTGTTCCACAAGTAATTACAACTGTCTATCTATGTACAAATTGATCGGATCAATTGTAAATAACCCAGTTGATTATTCATTATTTTCTCACATAACAGTAGTAATTAAATGATATTCTAGAAACTCTTTGCACCAGTGGATTTAAAGTTAGTATTTTGAATTCTTACTCCAGCAAAAATGCCATTTCGATTTAACTATATAAATATTTCTTAATCATAAAAAGATACCAAGATAAGGAGAGTGCAGTAAGTGATAGCTCTCAAAATCCAAACATCAATCATTGTAGGGGAAAAGTCAGCAACAACCAACACCATGATAGCACACGTGTACATAGAATTCCCAACAAGTGAAAATTATTTCTGCTCTAAGTACAAGGGAAAAAAGAAGAGTCAAAAAAATATTTAGATTCAATAACAAACATAAATGCATAAGTAAAATTTTCAAGCTTCAATATAAAGAATGAAAAAAGAATTTTATAAAGAAAACCAACTTTCTTAAAAATGGCACTCGAGAAGAAACAAGAACTAACTTGTAACTTACAAAGGTACATCACTAAAATATTCCTCTACGAGGCATAATAATACACCCGAACAATACTGCTCACATTCAATCATTATTATAAATGCTCGAATCTACTTATGCTTTTTGCAACAACTAATGTCTACTACTTTATGTTTCTTGTCAATGAGAATGCTAACAAAGCTTAAGTTCACCTTTCTTCCAAGTGAATAGAGCATAAACTAGAACAAAGAGAACCTTTATTAGAGCTGTTATATCTAGTTAATAACCAACAATTTTAACTACAGACACCAAAATTTTATCCAAAACTTTCCAAAAGCTTCTCTGTAAACTTTAGTTAACAAAACTAATGTATAATACTTCTCTGTAAGCTTTAATTAACAAGACAAATTTATAATATAATTTAAATCTAAAGCTTAAAGAACTTCAGCAATGCAAAATCTTTGTATTAATTTTCTTAAGAAGAATGAGCAAAGTAGTAACCATCATTTTCTCTAGTCGAAATAAAAGATAATGAAGTTATGCACTCTGCACTAACAGAACTCAAAAGTATGTTCCCTTTCTCTTGCAAATCCAAATTAATAATAAACAAAACATACAAATTTGGAACTTAATAACAATATCTATAACTTGGCAATAAAAAGGCTCCTTGTAATAGTTCAATGTTGATCCACCCCTGCTTTGACTTAAAAAAAATTTAATTGTAACTTTATCCGGAAAAATTCTTCAGAAATGTTCAAAATTTGTCTAATGAAAAGCCAATGAGGAGTTTAAAAAAAAAAAAAAAAGAAGAAGCTTTGAACAGGGTTAAGATTCCTCTTTTACCTGTATGTAAAAGCAGGAGCAGACTTCCATCATTTGGACCAGTTAGGAGAGAGCTCATACAATTAGTTCAACTTAGTTAATAAAAAGTAGAAAAACATCCGAGCCAAAAAAATAAAAGAAAAAATTAGAAAAAATGAAGCAAAAGTAACCAAACAGTACATATAAACTAGTATGAATTGGAAATAGAGAATATGAAGAATGCAAATTATGAATTTGAAATATCCAAAAGAATATGAAGAATGCAAACTTAATCTCAATGTACTCAATTTCATCTGATAGAAGAACATATAAGTATACATAAATAGATTCAAAATAAGATATTAATTATAGGAAAAATCCAACTTTTACTTTTACTTTCTTTTTCGGTAAGTTTTTATACAAATTGATAACTGACAAAACCATCTTGACTCATGATCACCCTGAAATCAATTCAACTAAACAAATTTCTCAACATCGTCTAGGACTTACGAAAGAGAATATTTGAAACTTTTTTACCTTCTTAACACTATTAATAAGTTTCACACAACTTAACAAAGCCATGCACTCATAATTCTGGTAGGAAGATACAATGCCATTTATCAATTAATAGCCTGACATATTATAAGGCTGATATTCCTTCGCTACTAAAATTCATATAATAGACAAAGTCCCTACGGCTGAAATCAAGCAACCAAACTCAGATTAATCTACTGAAAAAGGTTGTTGGTATGCAACTCACCTTGCAACCGACTAAGTTATTAAGAAAAGCATGCCAATCCCCTTTCATGTCTTTCAAAGGAACTCGATCATGAGGACTCTCTAAGAGCATAGTCACCAAGCATGATGGAGGGAACAAGTCACTTATTCATACAACATCTATAAACACAAGTGTTACCACTTTTGACATGTGACACAGGGTTCTACTTATTCTGCTACTTCCAACTGTAGATAGGATGTAAAACCTCTTTCCTCTTGAACCATGAAAAAAAGAAGTGTTAAACATTAAAGCTTAGATTATTAACTTAAATGATTGTGGACTAATAAGATCCATGAAACAGATAAATTTACCTTCTTGTAGTCAAAAAATATGTTGTTTATGCACAAGTATACTTCTATTAACTTAAATGATTATGGACTAAATTACCAAGTACAGAAAACACTAAATAAAGCTTCATAAGGAAAGTGTTCTGAAGCTTGAAACTTAAACTAGCCTACTACAATAAGTCAAAAGTGAAAAATATCAAGACAAAAGAAAAAATCTATTTAAAAGATAAAGTAGAAATGTACATAAACTACTTTATCAATCTTTAATGAGAACAACAACATTAACAATTCAAACCTATTAGAACATATATAAACACTTATATGTAATAAAAGATCTGCGATTAGAACATGAAAAAATATTGAGATATATATATATATATATATATATATATATATATATATATATATATATATATATATATATATCACCAAAGCTAAATATATGATTAAGTATTCATGCTTGAAATAAAAAAAATTAAAAATTAAAAATTAAAAAAAAAAACTAAAGAACAGATGCTTACCTAGTGTAATTTTGTGTTCTAACTCAGGTTTAGTAACCTCAAGTCTCTAGATTTCAACCATTCGAAATGAAATAAATTAATATATCATTGATGCATCTAAGCATCCACAAAGGAGACGTGCTCAATCCTTTTCAACTTCAACAGCAACATAAAGAAAATCCTAAATCCCAATTACACAAATTCAACTACAATCCCTAAATCCCAATTACACAGATTCAACCTACAAATCCCTAAATCACAATTGCACAAATTCAATTATAAACCCCTAAATCCCAACTGCAAAAATTATAGTTTAAATCTCTTAAATCCCCAAATAAGAATACCCAAATCAAACTATGATATGATAGTAATTGAACAACAAACTTACAAAGACTATACCCAAATCCAAATGAAATGTTAAACTGGCTGTTGGGATTTGGAGAGTTGGCTACTGGGGTTTTGTGCGCTATGGCGAGCAGCACCAGGAGCTAGCATGGACTTCGCTATATGGGCACTCTAGTTCTCAACCTTGACAAATTTTGTAGATATGGCGAAGAGCAAGACATTTCAAAAGTAAAAACAGAGAGAAGTCAATAGTTGTACATAGATTTTTCAAGCCAAGACAAGACCCACTGACATGTGATAGTCACTGCCAAGGTGTTGCAGACTAGAGACGAAAAATTTCTCCATGGAAGCATTGTTGCTGAGGTCTGAGGATCTGCTCATCGTGGAACTAGGTCATTCCAAAGGTCAGGATCTTTTTGGGTTGGGTATGAGCCTAGTTCAAAGGGTGCGCTGGGTACTTGAGTTTCCAAGGTGTGGAGTTCGAATTAGGTTGGCTGTTGTTAAGTTTACTAGTGGGTGTGGCTGAATTGAATTGAGGTTTCAGTTTGGCACCAAAATGTGAATCTTGAAAGTTTTATTTTTCCGCCAAAATTTTTTGCCTTAATTTGAATTTTTAAAGGAAATATCTTATTGATAAAAATACTATTGACTATACTGCAAAAAAAATGGTTACATTTTTTTGAGAATACTGTAATTTTGTGCTATAAAAAGCTAAGTTTGTTGTAGTATTTACTATTTATAATATTTCTCCTCCTATTAACTAACCTAGTATATCCTAATAAAAATAAAAACTAGTTAGTATAGTGACAAAAAGAGTAGATCCACAGAGATTAGATGTAAAAATATCGCTAAGTACCGGAATTATCGTAGCTATATATTTAGGCATAAAATCTAAATGAATATAAAAATAAAAAAATAAAAACAAAGATCAAAAGAATAAAGCGTAAATAAAATATAAATTATTACTATACACAAATGTACTAAGGATTTAAATTCATCTAATTACTCCTAAGTTCGTCAAATTGAGTAATTACTAGTCTAATTCTATTCACTAATTGAGGTATCTAACCTCACCTCATTACCTCTCCCGGGCGTCAGATGAGGTAATACACCATTAACCTAAGTTGATATCCCTATCTAACCCGATTAATTAAGTGTTCATTAAGTTCAAGCCCTCAAATAGAAGTTAAGGTATCTTTCACCTCCCAATCTCACAATAACCCAAACTACCTCAACTATCTAAGTGATTATCTTGGCATTGATCTCTTCCCGATCTTACAACAACCTAAACTATGTCTTTCAGAGTATGAGATTAATCTTTCCCGAGCATCAAAATTACATCATAGAGTCAACTAATTCATTGACTAAATAAATTAGAAGCAGTGCGCAAGGAAAAGTATAAATAAATTGACAATAGAAAATGGATTAATAATAAACAAAATAATCAAAATAAAGTACTAAAAAAAAAATCAAATCATAATTATCAAATATAAACAAGTATAGTAGAATCCATTATTAATCTCAACAAGAAGTTCATAATATCCAAACAAGATTTCACAATATGCCCAATACAAATTTCAAGAGAGATTAGGGTAAAGAGAAAGGAAAAGAAAAACTCTTGTAGAGATGAGCTTCAAGTCTTGAAGAATTTTTCCCAAGAATTCTTCAAGAAATTTCCAAATCCAAGCTTTTCTCTCTAGAAATTTGGTGTGTTTTTCTCTACAATTCTCTACACCTGAAATGTGTGCCTCTATCCCCATTTTAAGCTTCATTCTAGGTCAAATTCAAGCATCACTAAAAGATGGATGAGTCTCTATTGTTGGATTATGAGAAATGAGCAAGCCAGGCAATCAAAACTCATTAAAAGGGCTAAAAAACGCATCCAAAATATGTCAGGGGTGCAACTGCACCTCATAGGAAGCAGTTGTGTGCCCCCTTTCTGCCTAGAGGCATAGGGGCACCTCTCAAGAGTCACGAGGGTGTGCCTTGTTGCACCTGCTGTGTATTATAGTTTTCCGAGTACACCGTTTCTTTGTTTTAGTTCTGATTTGTCTCATTTTCGTCGCGTTTTATTCGTATTGAACTCAACTTTAATCCATATAGTTTTGAAGCACATTATTTTGCAAAAATTCACCATGATTCTCATTTATTCATAAGAACTATAGAAATAAATATACGCACATCAAAATAATAAAAACACTTTACTCAAGATCTTCTCATGTAAGTACGTGCACAATCAATCTCATTCAACCAAATGAACTCCGAATAGACTTATATGCTTAGTAGACTATGAGTAATCTCTAGATAATATAATTTAGAACTACCATAAGCTTATTCTTTATGTCACTCTCTACTAATGTAGGTTATTATTTCATCGAAGATCAAAAGGTCTTTCAAGAGTTGTAATGTAAGGCCAGAGTAAAGGGTAGATGAGAAGGAGAATTTTCGACTCGGGTCATCCTGGGCTTGCATTACAACTCAAGGATCTTGCATGATACCTTCAAAAAATTCACTCACCAACACCCTTTTCATCATATTTCTTCCTTTCTTCAAACAATCCCAAAATAAGTTTATTCACAAAAACACAACACTAACCATAGTCCTTTATTCTTTTTTTTATATATATGTTTTTTTCCATTTCATTTTTTTTATTTTTTGTTTTTGATTTTTTTTTTAAATTTATTTTTATTTTGATTTTCTTTTCTTCCTTTTTTTTTTTTTTTTTGCAATCGTAAGGATTGTGACAAAAAGAAGAGAAACATAAACCTCACTCCCAAACTCAAAATTAATATTGTCCTCAATGTTGAAAAGAATAGAAAGTAATACACAATTTGTACAAACTTTTTCTTTTTGTTTTCTTTTATTTTTTTAACTAACTAGTCCACCAACAATTCTCCAAATACAACCTATAGTTGCCTTTATACTCAATGAATTATGTAAGAGTGCAATGCAATTATGCCTACTAGTGATGAGTTTAAGCAAGGTGAATAAAATTTGGTGGCTTGGATGCACCTATAAGGGTAATGAAGGAAATATGTCAATTAGGCTTAAGTAGGGTTAACTAAAGATAAATTTTTAAAAGGTTAGCTTCAATGGCTTAAACAATCCAAAGAAATGCCTAAATCCTTTCTTCAATGACACTTAACCTAGGATTTCGACTCAAGCAACACTAAAATAAGTTCTAGAGTTCATGAGATATCAAAGTCTAGCTAATGCACACAAGTATTTTCTAAAGCTCAAATTAATCAAGTGATCATAATCTATGGTGCTCAAATATAGAGAGTCAAAAGTGAAATTCAACCAATACGAGTCAAGCACACAGATAATTCAATGAATTACATTTCAAAAGACCTAAAGAACACTAAATGACTATACTCATCATTAATATCAAGTCATCTCATCTTATCAAAACTTATAACTTATTCAAATAAACAAAAAGAATACAAGTAAAGTATTTATTAAAAGAACATAAGTCAATGAAGGAAAAGTCATGGCAACCAACACATAAGCAAAGCCAATAGTCAACGAATAATTAACCAACCATGTGTTCCTACCTAAACTCACAATCAATATTGTTCAATTAAATTAAGCACAAAAGAATAAGAACACATACTGAGGAGGCAAGACATTCTTGCCTCCTAATGTGATTGGCGAAGATGATGCTCCAGGCATGGTGGCTTTAGCTCAGGTTGACAGGGCTTCACTCCATATCTTGTGTCTTTAGGATGAACTATGTACAACTTGGAAACTTGTCAAAGAGTAGCTTCCACCCATCATATGTGCTGTACAACACGTCATATGAGTCTTAGTTTTGAACGTTCTCAAGCTTGGTGATGTATGACAATATTTGGCACGTATGCTCAACTTGTCTCAGCTCTGGTACTTGTGCATGATGGCCTTCAATGAATGGTGCTAGATTTGGTGGAGGAAGGGTTTGCCATATAGGATCGTCATAGTTGTGAAATTTTATGAACAGTGGCACAATGACTTGGATCTTGAAAGGTGGATAATCACAAGTATTATCTTCAACCTCCTCCTCACTTAAGTAGTCGTCATCGTCGAATAAACCCAAAATCCTCTTGCTTGTACTCAGTTCCCCATGGTGGCTTTCATTCATATATGTGGCTTGTGTGTCTCTTACCACTATACTTTTCATGGCTTCAGTAGAGTAGGATAGAGATTCAAACTGTAAGTTGTGAACAGTCTCTATCCTCTCTAACCTTTCTATACAGAGCCTTGTCTCTTTCAAAACTTAAGCAACTCGGTCTTCAAGGCTGAGAAAAGACTCCGCTTCGTGATGTGGAGTGTCAAACCATAGCACCGAAATATTAGAATTATCCGCCAAACCGAGGTGGCTTTGTAGATAATTCCAAATTCGATGGTCAAAGTCGGTCATGTCGTCCAACAACCAATAGGTATCATCTGTGGATAGTTGGTAAAAAGATGTGGTTCCATCTCCTCTTTCTACCCACATTCTTATTTCATCACGTGAATTGTTGAGAAAGTTTTGTAGTTGACACTCCTGAAAGAAGCCATGATCAGGAAATATCTTAAGCAACTCCTTGTATCTCTACCATGTACAATAAAACAGCTCGGATTCTTGTTGAGCAAACCTCAAGAGGACCTGTCAATCAACTATCTCCAAGTACCTCATAAAACAACATAAAAAAATAAAAATTAAATATGAAAAATGAAAATTGAAAATAAGCACCTAAATTAAAATCAAGTTACTTACTCCTGATATTAACAAAAATTTAAATAAACTAATCTTCGGCAACGGCGCCAACAACTTGAGAATTGAAAAACATTTACTCGTTAGTTAAATGCCAAATACCAAATTTTACTATTAATAATACTTCACCTTCTATTAACTAACTTAGCGTGTCCTAATAAAAATCAAAACTAGCTAGTATAGTGGCAAAAAGAGTTGATCTACAGAGATTGGGTATTAAACTATCGCAAGTACCAGAATTATGGCAACTTAAATTTATTTAGGCATAAAATCTAAATGAATATAAAAATAAACAAATAAAAACAAATATCAAAATAATAAAGTGTAAATAAAATATGGATAATTACTATGCACGAATATACTAAGGATTTGAATTCGTCTAATTATTCCTTAGTTCGTCAAATTGAGTAATTACTGGTCTAATTCCATTTAATTCACTAATCGAGGGATCTAACCTTACTTCATTACCTCTTCCGAGTGTCAAATAAGGTAAAACATCTAACTAACCTAAGTTGATATCCTTATCTAACCTGGTTATTTAAGTGTTCATTAAGTTCAAGCTCTCAAATGGAAGTTAAAGTATCTCTCGCCTCATAATCTCACAATAACTTAAACTATCTAAATGATTCTCTAAGCATTGATCTCCTCTTAGTCTCACAACAACCTAAACTATGCCTCTCAATTCTGGATTATGAGATTAATCTCTCCTGAGCATCAAAATCACATCCTAAAGTGAACTAATTTATTGGCCACATAAATTAGAAGCAATATGCAAGGAGAAGCATAAATGAATTGACAATGAAAAATAGATCAATAATAAACAAAATAATCAAAACAAAGTACTAAAAAGAAAAATCAAATCATAGTTATCAAATATAAACAGACATAGTAGAATCTATTACTAATCTCAACAAGAAGTTTATAATATCCAAACAAGATTTTACAGTATGCCCAATAGGAATTTCAAGAGAGATTAGGATAGAGAGAAAGGAAAAGAAAAACTCTTATAGAGAAGAGCTTTAAGTCTTCAAGAATCTCTCCTAAGAATTCTTCAAGAAATCTCCGACTCCAAGCTTTTCTCTTAAACAATTTGGTATGTTTTTCTCTCTGATTCTCTACACCTGAAATTTATACTTCTATCCCCATTTTATGCCTCATTCTAGGTCAAATTCAGGTATCACTTAAGGATAGATAAGTCTTCATTGTTGGATTATGAGAAAGGAACAATCCGGGCCATCGAAACTCATTAAAAGGGCTAAAAAACGCGTCCAGGACACGTAAGGGGGGCAGCTGTGCCTCCTAGGAGCACAGAGGCACCTCTGGGCAATAGGGGAGGCACCAGGGGCACAACTACGCACCCCTTTCTGCCTAGAGGCATAGGGGCACACCCTGTTGCACCTGTTGTGTATTGTGGCTTATCGAGTGCGCCATTTCTTCGTTTTAGCTTTGATTTGCCTCATTTTCATTGCATTTTATTCGTATCGAACTAAACTTCAATTCATATGGTTTAAAATACACACTTTTGGCACAAAGTCATCGTAATTATTATTTATTCAAAAGAAATATAGAAACAAACAAACACACATCCAAAAAAAAAAAAAACAGCTTGAAAATGCACAACTATTTGAGCTCAAAATATACTTGATAGTATTAATCCTCATACAACTCTAATTAGCAAATACAATTATTAGCCTATAATACTTGTAATCTATAATCTTCCTCCTTAGTTGTGTATGAATTGAAAGTTTACACTTCTTACAATGTTAATATCAGGACCTAGAAAACTTAGTAATAAACATTGATGTGTATTTAGCTCCGTTGATTGATGATTTGAATAGTTTGTGGAATAATAGTATAAAAGCTTATGATATATATAAGGATGAAGATTTTACTCTCGAGACTGTATTATTGTGGACAATCAATGACTTTCCTACATATGGAAATTTATCCAGATTTTTCACTAAAGGATATAAAGCATGTCCTATTTGTGATGAGAAAACTGTAGAATAATTCACCTAACACTTAGGAAAATCATGCATGCATGTAAATATGGAAAATATATGATCACATCATGAACGCAGCAGAAAAATTAGCGGATTTAGGTTTTAAAATTTTTACATGAAAACAGTTTTCATAACCATGTAACATACATGCATCTAATACGGGATCATGTATAATATAAATCAAAGATAGATATATAAACCCTAGAGATGAGATTAGGGTTTACCTCTTATAGCGTGCTCCTCCTTGATCTCCTCGTTGATGGTGATCAAATCTCCAACCCTAGATCTTCTTATCTATACTCTTGCTCTTGGTTGATGAGGGGAGTGGGCACCAAGTCGAATCCTATATTGGAGAACGATCAAGAACACCTTCTTGATCTTATGGAACACCGGGACGTGAGATGAGAGTATGAGGTTGCAAGAAACTTTTTCTCTCCTCTCTTAGCCTAAGGTGGCCGAATTCTCTCTCTCTCTATGTGCCTTATGCGTGTAGCTCTTTAAGAGTTATTGTGTAGTTTTTTCTCTCATATATCTTATATATATGGGGCCAAAAACTGCTAATCCTAGTCCAACTAGGATTGGGCTTGTTCTTCAATTTGGGCTTTGTGTGTATTTTTATAAATATGTCTAACTCATGAAACTTATTTATAAAATTACCAACTTCTGTGTAGAATCATTGTTCCGAGGTGCTTTTTTGTAATTTGATTAGGGAGAAATTAATTAAGCATAAGAACATTTAATTAATGATAAGAAAGATAGTGGTAGAAAATGGAGAAAATGACATGGAAAATTGTAACGATATAATTCCATGTGTTAGAAAATTATCAGTATCTTTGACAGCTTAACCTGCAAATAAATAGGTGTGGGTGTTTTTAATGACCATCACCACGTGTTAAATAGCTAGTATTTCTGACACAGGTGATACCAGCCATATGGTCAGAAACAAACAAAAAGATAATTAGTTTTTCTGACACAGGTGATTCCAGCCATTTGGTCAGAAATATAAATAAACGACATTGAAAATAAATAATTAGAAAATTAGATCTTTGACAGAGGTGATTCCAGCCATTTTGTCAAAGATAAAAGAAAATAAAAGTACTAAATTTAACGTGAACGGTTGCAAACAAGGGTCGTATACGCTACAACTTAACTTGCTAAACAACTCAGAATCACGAGTCTACGGATATTTAAAGTGCAGAATTTAAACGTTAGCACAATATATATATATATATATATATAGTCAGCACCCTGTAAATATTTAGAACAATAAAAAATAATGGGGTTAATAGCTCAATATTCCCAAAATCTGCATAATAATAATTGTAGTAGTAATAATAAGAATAATAATAATAATAATAATAATAATAATATATAAATTTATATATATATANTATATATATACACACACGATGTGAAGGGAAATTGGACGTAAGGTATATTTGGTAAAATTGAAGTCTTAGAAATCGGATATATGTACGAGAGTATAGGAATATATGTATATGGATTATATATATATATGATATAGGAAGATGGATATGAGCCTCAGATTGGACAACATGCAAGTGATGGGATATTAGGAGTTTATGAACAAAAAGACAAATAAGAAAGTGATGGTAGATCTGTACTAAACCAAGAGAGAGAAATGGTTTGAATAATATGAATAAAGCAACAGGGAGAATGGTTGCTGCTTGTTATTGACATTGAAGTGGAGGAAGAGAGAGAATAAATATATATGAATAAATTGAGAATGAAATTAAGATGAGAGAAGGTATTATTATATCCCTCTAGTCTCCTCTGAAAGTTGTCTATTTACAAGTAATTGGCCTATATTTATAGGCATATAAGATGAACTTCAGCCGCTCTAATGCATGAGATGAGTCATTTGGTTGTGTGACACCTTGCCGTATACGTGTCCAATGAGAGAATTGTGGTTTTGACACATGTCAATGTAGTGTCATCTCACTATTTGCTTTCTTTAATATTGCCGCGTAATCATTTTATCTTCCTAATATAAAAATTTATTGGTAATTTGTAAATATCCCAAAACAATCATTATTTTACACAGTTTCATGAAACTAATTTCACAAATATGACCAACCGATTAATGAGCTTTATTGAGCTAGACAAAAGACCTAATGGATCTAAATAATCTATGCTCCAATAGTATGATAAATACATAATAACTATTATTACGGTATTTATATAAATACTATTAGTAAAGGGGACACTCCACTAAAGGCCCAATACTTCACTCTTAGATTAGGTGTCATGTCTTTTATAGAGATTTAATCAACTAGCATTGATTAACCGATCCATCAAGCATATTCTATACCACATATAGAATCCCTATACAATGTCGTAGTTGGATAGGTGAAATTACTATAATACCCTTCTAACACATATTTACCTTTAAGTTACTATCTTTCTATTAAGAAATATTGTTGTCGATAATTTTGTTAACGAGGGCCATTTAGACAAAATTATCAACCAATTCACAAAATGAATACTAAGATCTTAGATTTAATTATTCCATGAATCTTGAAAGAACCTAAAGTGGCATTAATGTATAGTATCCTTAACTATTTGGTGTTCCCATCAATTTATAAGTCATAACCTCCAATATGCCAGAGTTCACCTCTAATTTCATAGAGGTTAGTCTTTTAATGAATCAAAAGGCTATAACCTATGAAAGCAAGTCCAATCAAATATCAAGGATTAAGATCTAAATGCTAAGAGCTAATTTGTGGTAATATAAGAATTGAGTTATAATACTCCAATTCTTTATATTACTTAGTCCAGTTTAATACACATAATTTATTTATATTGTACTAGTATTTCTATCAGAAGTCACGTACTTCAATGATCTGAGACACATCATTCTCGTTGAGATAGACAAATACTATAATCTATAGTAAATAAAGTATTCCATCTTTATTTACAGATTGTGAACTAGTTCATTTAGATTTAGATATATAAACAAGTTTCCCCATAATTAATACTTAATCATGTTTGTTTCTTTATACACAAATAAAGTCATGGAATCTTTTTCAGATAAATAAACTACTCAACTAAGATAGTTTAATCTAGCAAATATCATAATTACACATAAGAAAAAGTTGTTTATTCTAAAAGGGTAAAATTAGAAATCTGCTTTTTTAGATAAATATCCCAACAAAAACAAGTTTTCAATTCTTAATACATGCTAGAAAATTGAGTTATATGGGCAATAGAAGGATTTTACCCCACAAACATGTATACAGAAATTAGAAAAAGTACTTAATAATTCTCAAGAATTTGAATTGGCACCACAATATTTAACTGAGATAAAGATACTAGAAACAATTTCTAAGCTCGAATTTAGGCTTGGAAAGGGTAAAATAAGTGATATCAACAAGAAGAAAAAAGACACATTAATGTGAAGGTTGTAAAAGTACCGAAAAGAGTTTGGAAGAAGAAATCTATATTCTTTAAGTTGGAATATTGGCAACATTTACTTCTGAGACATAACTTAGATGTCATGTGTATTGAAAAGAACATATGTAATAGTATAATTGAAAGTTTATTAAATATTCCAGAGATAAATAAGGATAGCATTAGTGCCTGTATGGATCTTATTGACGTGGGTGTTCGTAAAGAGTTAGCTCCTAGAGTAGAGGAAAAGCAAACATATTTATCCCATGCTTGCTTCACACTAAAAAAGGAAGAAAAACATCAATTATGTTAATCCTTATTTAATGTGCAAGTTCTTGAAGTCTATTCTTCTAATATCAGAACATTAGTGGATATGAACAATTTGAAACTAGTTGGACTTAAATCTCATAATTATCATACACTAATACAATATTTGTTATCTATAGCGATCCAGTCTATATTACCTAAAAACATTTGATATGCAATCATCAGATTATGCTTATTTTTTAATGGAGTTTGTTTTAAGGTGCAATGTATCCAAGTTAGACGAACTACAACATGAAGTTGTTGTACCATTGTGCATGTTTGAGCAGTTTTTTCTTCCTAGTTTTTTTGACATAACGATACATCTAACTATATATTTAGTTAGATAAGTGGAGTTATGTGGTCCAGTTTATTTGAGATGAATAAATCCATTCGAGAGATACATGAAAATTCTAAAAAGATATGTTTGAAATCTAAGCTGGCTAGAAGGATGCATTGTAGAGTGTTATATTGCAGAAGAAGCTGTTGAGTTTTTGTTCTGAGTACTTGGCAAATATAGAAGCTATTGGAGTGCCAACAGTTTCAAATGTTAATAAAAGTTAAGTGCTAGTGTCGTACAGTTAAATGGAAAAAAACTAGACCAAGCAGATCATACTATATTACAAAATATAGTTGAAATCTAACATTTCATCGAGTAAGTTTTATTGTGAATTAAATTTCATTGATTGAATGTTGAATTTTTTAATAATAATGGTTTACTTTAAGGATGATTTGATGAAGGGAGCATATAAATTGGATCAAAATACAATTCCCAATAAAATCAAAAAGAGAGAAGTGGATCCACCATGAACATCATCGAACTTTTATTGGTTGGTTTCATGAACGGGTAATTCTAATTATTAGTTATAATTAATAGTTTCATTTTATTTTTTTCCATTTTAGAGCATAAGTACTTACATGTTGAGTTTTTTAATTATTACTTTTGCATATTCAATATATTGTAGTTGAAATGGACAAGATAACACACAATGTGTCTGATACATTGAAATAGATATCATGTGAACTATCGTTTGATATAATTAAATATCATGCTTATCAAGTTAATAGTGTTCATTTTAGCACAAGAGACCGCGATAATATAAGAACAATCCAAAATAGTAGGGTAAGTATTGTTGCAAAAACTATGTAATTTTCAAGTTCCAAGTACAAGAACCCAATAGAGAGTGATATGATGTATTATGGCATTATTGATAAAATTTGGGAACTTAATTATATTCCATTTCAATTGCCGGTGTTTATGTGCTAATGGGTGGAGAGTAACAATAATGTTAGAAAAGATGAGTTAGGCTTCACTTTAGTTGTTCTAAACTGAATAGGTCACGAGCATGATCCATTTATACTAGCAACACAAACAAAATAAGTGTTTTACGTTAGTAATCCACTTAATGCTCGATGGCCAATTATTCTTGCAATAAAACTAAAAGAATATCACAATTTAGGAGTTAAAGATGAGAACGAAACACTTGTTGCTCATGAAATATTCTCAAAAGAAATTTCGGTAGAGGCTTTGACAGAAGACGTTAATGAAGGTGATGTTACATATTTATGAAATGATGGTGAAAGCATTTGAATTGATAATCAAATAAAGAAACCAAAGAAGTACAAGTCAAATAAGTTATATCTTTATATTTTGTTTTTATATCTTTATGTATTGATTATTCGTTTTTTTTTAGTATCTTATCTTTTACATATACGTGCTTATTATTTTTTACTTTTAATTTTTGATCTACATTTGTGGTCTTATTCTTTAACAGGTAGTTGTTGAAATAGAAAACGAAGGTGAAGATGATATTTATCAATTCACATCATTACAAAGTCAAGGTGAAGGAGCACACAAAAAGAAACAAAGAGGATCAACTCAAATAAAGAAGTTGATTAAAAGGAGAAGTGATAAAAAAAAAAAAGAAATTGACACGTATAATGAATATGGACAACATTCGGGGATGAAGGTAAACATCTGGCAAGTATTTGTGATCTTATAGTTCTCGCAAGATCCCAATCAACATTGATAACTAGATACTTGTACTGAAGGACTTAAAAGATGAGCTTTAGCGTATAATATTGGTATGAACTTGAATCTTTCTATTTCATATTTATTAGAACATACTTGGCATTAACACTACTTCTTTTACATTGTAGGAAACATTTGTGTTAGATTAAAAGCAAAAAGAGAAACTTTAAAAAGTTGTGGAAAAATGTAGAGAGATTTTAAGTCTAGAATTACAACTGAGCTGATTTATGAGTATAGACATACTTATTTAGAGTTGTTGGAGCAACCTTTAACATCATATGCATCATATATTGAACCTACAATTTGGGATGAGTTTGTTAAGAAAAGATTAAGTGCAGAATATGAAGAAGCTAGAAAATTACAATAAGGAAGGGCAACGCAAAGCAAATGTCATATGTCACACTTGGGTTATGCTGGATTAGAAGCTAAGACTGGAAAAGAGGAGGCCAGTTATGGTATTGATAGATCCGAGTTATAGAGTAGATGACGTGTTCCTAAAAAAAAGGCCATACTAAAGAAGTCAAAGTGATAGTGAATAGAATTGTAAGTTGTTTATTAAATTTTATTGCTTATATTATTTTATAATTTTGTTAAAACTATAGCATAGTCTAATGTTCAAATTCTATATATGTTTTATAGGAATATAATACTCAACAATTCTAGGAAAGAAACATTGAGATAGACGGTTCTAATGACATCTTAACAATGACTTTAGGCACTCCCGAATATTCTAGACATGTATAGGAAATGAGATTTCACGTTAGCCATAGACAATATTTTCATCAACCTATTCCAACAAAGAAGCAATACCATTTGATTTTAAACAATAGCAAGATGAAGAAACAAGTAAGATACAACAAATACTTAAAGAACAAGAAGAACATTTCAAAGTAGAAATCGTTGAGATTCGAGCAGGTTAACAAAGTAACGTTAGTGGTTCTAATATAATTTCTTCACAGCCAGAAGATCAAAAGGAAGAAGTACAACAACAAGAGATACATGTAGATTTAATGATACCTGTAGGAACATCATCACGACTCAAAAAATTATGTTTACAAGAGTTTCTTTTTATTTTGTTTATTACTTGTATTTATAAGTTGTATTTGATTTTCTATATTATAGAACTGATCATGCAAGCTTGCAATGGAATCTCGTGATAACATAATTGTTTTAGGACATGTACAATAGTCAACTTCATCAACTATTATTCACGGGAGAGAATCAGGGGAGTATAATTTTCAGGTATCAGTAGAGATTGTTTTGGATGCTAAAGCCCTAATTCCTATTCCAAATCCAGATGATGATGCAAAGTTGGTAGGTGATACACTTGAATCACTTCTTACATAGCCTAAGATGCTTGTTACCTTTGATAATAATTTGCTATGCGTACTTTTTTTCTAAATAAATTCATTCAGTATGGAATTCTAATGTGATTTATTAACTTATTTGTTAACATTTCATCATTTATTTGGACTTTAGGAGTTTAATGATATGAATAGGCAACAAACAGGGAATAATAAGTCTTCATAACCACAACTACCTCAAACGCAAGAAAGAGTGCATCCACTAAGAAAGAAAGTAGAATCTATTGCACAAACACAATTTAAAATTGATAGTGCACCAGCTTCAATAAGATTACTATTGAATACCATTCAAGGAGTAGATGAATGTGTTGTTGTTCATATTCCCTTTGATGAAGAAGTGTTTGGAGCAACTTTTCGTTTTTCCGTGTTCTAAGAAGACATAATTGAGTTTTATACAATGCAAATGATCGGAGCAGTGCCTATTACGTCATACATGAGGTAAAAAGTTTATATATAGCACTTCATATACATATATGTATCTTAAATTAATAATTATATAATATAACACTTGATTCATATTTGATTTTGTACTTGTAGGCATTTACACTGTTTAGTGACACAATATAACTATAAAGATAGGCATATGTTCATGGATCCTAGTGCAGTTACTATATAAAGTAGTCCACGTCAGAATCGTGCTACAAGTTTAGCAACCCAGATGTTATCCATAGAGAATGAACATCAATTTCTAATTACACCTTGGAATCATGGGTAAGATTTTAAACTTAACTAATTGTCATATCAACTACTTTGGATATGAAGTTAATTGTTAGATTATCTATAGATAATCTTTATCATTAATTTTATGAGTAAGGAATATTAGTTGTTACTTATGAATTATCCTCTCAAAGATTATGTATGATTTTTAGATCCTCTCTGTGAAGAAATTGTTTTAATAATGATCGAGCGATTCTCTAATAGTCATTTTGTTATAGTTAAATTTTTTAAGATATTTTTAATTATGGTTGCTAATCTTTTATTTTTTATATTAGTTTCTAATTCAAAGTATATTCAATATATATAATGCAGAAAAAAGGAAGAAAAGAAGACCAAATAGTCCGGTTTATAAGCCAATATAGGTAATAAACTTGAATAAATAGCACTTGTTGGGTAGAAGATTAATTAAAACTACTTACTTTTTCGAATCTTATGTATAGTACCCAAGACAACTGGCAAGTGTTGAATGCGGATTCTACATATATAAATTTATGAGAGAAATCATTGATCAAGCCAATGTTAAATCATTTACTACAATAGTATGTAACTTGTATGTTTTATTATTTTTCTTCTAATTTAGAGTTTGAGTGATCACTTTCTAACAAATAAGGTATTTGAATTTGTAATTTAGTGGACAAAATTTTTACACAAAGAATGATATCAATATACTTCCTGAAGAGTAGGTCGAAAAATAATACAATTTCTCATTTGAGGTTCCTAAACTTTGTTCATTTAACTATGTAGTTTTTTATTATCATGTTTGTTTGGCTTAGAAAACTAATATATATACCTAGTTTATAGACTATATGGATATGATCATGATCAAGTTACTATGTTAAGTAGTTCTACTATATTAATTTACTCATCTACTTAGTTTTATATTATAGACTATGATTATATTGTTAAGTTTGTAATTTTTATTTAATGTTAGAATATAAATTTATATTTATGCTCTATTTTATTTGAAATATTTGGTATATGTAATGGATTTGAGTTATAGTATAAAATTCTAGAGGATATAGATAAATATATTAAAAATATCCTTTGAAATTGTGTACCACGGTGCTTACGAAGTGTCTTAATAAATATGCCTTGGTAGAGCTCAGCAAGGTGCCTATCAGGCCCCTGTTATCGTGGTAAGTCTTCCACGACGCCTTATAAGCGCCATGGTAGCCAGAACCTGTTATGACACCCGAAACCAAGGCACTTTTTGAGATGTCGTGTGCAAATCTCATATCATATTATCGAGAAACTTGTGTCATTTACCGCTGGTGCCACCATTCATTCCCAAATTGGACCCACTAACAAGCATGAGGTGCCAAGCTCTTAGCCTAATGAGCCAATGGCAAGACACCTCATGCACGTATTTAAGCCAACAATTGATTAGTCTTCTGCAATTGACAACTTGTATGAAACGTGTCAATAACTCAAGATACTCCAATTGAAACTTGAAAGATAACTACCAATGTGTCAAGCTTTCTTTAGCTAACAAACTCATCCGATTAGGAGACAACACCTTAATGATAAGGTGTCAAACTCTCTTAGACTCAAACTTCTCAATGCTCGTTACTATCTCATCCCTTTGCTTATATATAGGTGGCAATAATCTTGTAATAAGCACATAAGTCCCTATTCTTCCACTAGTGAAATACTGCCGTTTTTCTTTCTCAAAAGCTATATCATTTAATCATCTTTGTTACGCCATTTTTGTCTCTAAAATTCTTAACCGTACATTCTTCTCTATCTCTAGCTCTCTTCGTTTGTCTTTAGCCGAGCCATCCTTTCTATCTCACACTCATGTTTTTTGTTTTTGACTACTAACCAAAATCAATATCAATAGGTTCTATATGCCATATAAACTTCAATTTTTCATCATATGTGATATCAAGTATAGCCATATTATTCTTAGTGGAGTCTGAATTCCATCTCCTCGGTTCTTGTTCCTTGCGCCATTTTGATTTGGTTATGGATCATATATACTCCACTAACCAATCCTTCCTTCGCTTTTGATCATATACGAGCCTATATCTTCCTTCGTGTTCATCTTTGTGCTCTTTTCTCCTTTTGAATTCTTACTCCAAATTTCGTGTCATATTTTTACATAGTTCTAAGAAATTTTTCCTGGTTATTTCTCTTTTGCTCAATTTGGGCACAAAAACTCTCCATTTTTCTACTAGAGTTCAATTAAATTGTTCTCACTAATTTACTCTCAATTTTATGACCAATCTTTGATCACTAAATTCACCATTTTTACTCCCAACTTATCACACCATGTATTTTGTATAATAACTATTCTTTGGACCAAATCTCTCATGTTCTTTGAGTGCTAACTAACCATTTTATCATCTGCTCTCTCAAAATCCATGAGACATTGTTGTTGAAGTGTTGAGTTACTCCATGCAACTAGCTCGTTAGGTTGTCCCGTGTAGCTACTCTGTTCAAATACTCATGTCTTTATATCCCATAAGACCCACAAAAAAGTGTTGTTTGACCATTATATTCAACCGCCTGTGTTAAATATAAGTTACTAATATTCTTGCACTTTTTATTTCGAACTAGATAGTCATGTACTAGCAGCAGTCGCTGAATTCTTGCCCTCTATTTTTCTGTTATTTCTGACAAAGATGGATGGTCCAACCTATTAAAAAATTAGCTACTTTTCTTTCATTCTTACTAAATGGCTGGTATGGCTGGTATCATATGTATCAAAACACTAATTATCTGACTTTTTTATTTTTTATTTTTTATTTATTTCTTACTAAATGACTGTAATAACTTGTGTTAGTAATCATCTATCTTTTTGTCTTTTATATTATTTTTTAACTAAGTAGTTAGTATCACCTATGTTAGAAATAATGGGATGGTAATTATTGAAACCTCCACACTACTTGATTTACAAGTTGCAATGTCAAATACACTCTTAATACCATTGTTGCAACAATCCACCGTGTTTCTGCTAATATCCTACTTATTCCAAAACGAGTGCTCTACGGCTAATTTCTCTAATCTATCGAAAAAAGAGAACTCCGAACAAATATTTATTCAAATTTTAAATAATTTTGTGCATTTTTTTATAATCAAGGCATGGTGATACTCTGCAAGTTTTTTTAATAAATGAGAACTTCGTTAAAGAACTATAGGAAAAACGAAAAAAATAAAAAGGAGGAGATGAAAACCCCTGTCAAATATTGTTAGATTATAGCACAATAGCCAGAGACCAATTAGCCATAGAATTTCCTTTATTCCATAAGAAATGCACCTAATTGAGAGCCGCTCACTTTTTTTTTTATCCCCACACCATTACTAAATACACTTCTCACAAAATTTTAAAATTTAAAATTTCTTTTCTACACCACTTGAATTTTAATTTAGTATAAAAATACCCATAAATAAATATTTTTGAAAATATTTATTTTCCCACCCTCATAATATTTTACTATTAATTGATTTTAAAATCTAATTTTTTATCTTCTTCCTCGCTTTTATTGTCTTCTTTAATATTTTAGTGTATAGCTTCTATGATGAATAGTCAATAATAAAGGAAATTAGCTGCTGTACGGTTTTTCAGTAAAAAATTAATTTTATATGGTACACGGTTTATTTTTATACGGTGTGTAAAAGTCTTATACGATTTTTTCTCTTTTTCTCCGGTTCTCCTTATGATTCAAAGACTCAAAACAGTACACTTTTTTTTTAGTTTCACGTGCGTGTCAGTAATTCTGAAAAAACGATTTTTTTTTAGTTTCACGTGCGTGTCAGTAACTCTGAAAAAACGAGAAAAAGAATTTTGAATGAGAGTCATGAGGCATTGACATCCCTTTTATATTATAGATTTATATTTTATATTTTATTTTCTTTTGCGGCTAAATTGTTTTTTAAGGAATACCGTTAATATTTTTATTTTTCACTTTTTGATTTTTGTTTTATTTTTATTCTCCTTTTTTTTTTTCAGGCTTTTTTTCTTTTTCTAATTTCATATTTATTTATGATTAAAATAATTCTCTTTTATTTATGTATCTCATTTTCATTTCATTACTTTTTTAAAGAAGACAATTTCCCCCCTTTCTGTTTTCTTTTTAATACTCAAAAATATGAGATTTATTTAATTTTGTAAAAAGAATATTAGTTGTTTCTAATTATTATGTATAATATCGTAGTAAATATATATATTTCTCTTTTTGTTATTTTTTTAAGTTGATTTTTCTCTCTCTTTGTGATTTTAAGTATGAAGTAGGAGAACTTTTTTTTATAGTAAAAATATGATAATTTTTTTTCTCTTTTTTAGCCTTTTCTTTTTGGTTTAAGATTTCCCACCGACAAAAAAAGAAAACAATTTCCTATTGATGATGATTAAGTATTGATTGTTTTTTTAACACTTAGACATTAGGGAATAAAAAAGATTTTTTAGTTATTAAAATAAAAGAAACTTACACCAACAAAAAAAAATTGTCATAGAAGTATTTTACCGGTTAAGTACGGTTTCAAGAAAAGTAAAAATAAAATAAAAAATAAAATTAGTATAAGTATCCTACCATGTTACTAATATTATTTGGGGGAATTAGAAAGAGAGTTAGACATTTTTTTTAATGAATGTTACCATGGGTATCCAACTTGGTTACTTATAGTATTCAAGGAAATTAGAATGTGAGTTACTAAGTATCTTAGAAGGATGCGTATGGTCCAAGTGCAAGGGAAAAGAAATACGACAGGTATCTAACCAAGTTACCTATAGTATCAAAGAAATCAGGAAAAAAAGAAAAAGAAAAAAAAAATAGTTTACCATAGGTATCATATCACGATACCTATAATCTCAAAAAAAAAAAAAAGAAAAAAAAAATCAGTTATCATAGGCATCCAACCAAGTTACCTATAGTACCCAAGAAATNAAACTAGTTAGGTATTGCTTATTGAAAAAAAAAAAAAAGTTTATCATTGGTATCTTATTACGATATTTATAGTCTTGAGAAGATGAAAAGTGACTAAGGTATTACTTTTTGGAAAAAAAAAAAAAAAAGAGTTACCATGGGTATCCAACCAAGTTATCTATAGTTTACAAGAAATCAGGGAAAAAAGAGTTTCTTAGGTATCTTACAAAATTACCTATTATATTCAAGTATTTTTTTTTTAAACGTTACCATAGGTATCCTGGTAAAAAAAAAATTATCGTAAACACTATACCTTCTTACTTTTTGTAATCAAGTAAATTGAAAGAAAAGTTAGGCGTTACTTATTATAGAAATATAAATAAAATAATTACAAGGACTATAGGTAACTTGATAGTTGCCTATAGTATCGGATAGGATACCTTTGGTATCAAAAAAGATAGGATACTTATGATATTAAGGAAATATGGACAATAGAAATGAAATAAGCTTTTACAATAAAAATAAAAAAAGGTCGAAATGATACCATAGGTATCCTTCATGTTTACTTACAATATCAGGGGAAATTAAAACAAGAGTTGGTATCCTTATTACCAAAAAAATATCATAAGTATCTCACCAAGTTACGTATGGTAGTAGGAGGGGAAAAAAAAAGTTTACATTAAGTATCTTATCTAGTTACTTATGGTATCTAATGAAATTTGATAGTGTAGTTGTGTATTTTACACAGATTACTAATATTATCTAAAAATATTATAAAAATAAAATAAAATTCTATGATTATCTCATCACGTTACCTATGGTATCCAATGAAATTTAATACACAAATATGAGATTTCTATTGGTATCCAAGTAAATAGAAGGATTGCTGGTCATTTTTTATTATTATTTAAAAAAAAACAAGTTTATGAATTAATTTGTTTAAAAAAAGTCTCACATGTCATTTAAAAATTTATTCAAAAAATATATGCAGTGAAATTTAAAGTTTTTAATAGTTAAAATCCCAAAATAAGCACACAAATTAAATGGAATATTTGATTAGATGAAAAGAAAAATCAAAATGTTGGCTGAAAAGGATAAAATAAAAAAAAATGTAACATTATTTTGTTGATAGGCGCTGTCAGCCGTGCATGTGTGCCTTCTTTTTTTTTAAAAAAAAAAATAAGAAAAACTGGGCTGACATGGTGTCAAATTGCGTCGGGCCAAAGTTTAAAAGCTGAAAGACCGTAGTGGCTGAGCCGTGCATGTGTGCCTTCTTTTTTTTTTTTTTTTTAAAATAAGAAAAACTGGGCTGACATGGTGTCAAATTGCGTCGGGCCAAAGTTTAAAAGCTGAAAGACCGTAGTTTTAAAAACAATTCACCCAATTTTCTGTATTTTTGTAATGCTTTCCCAGGGATCGTATTTTTAAAAGATTGGGTACTTTTTCTCATATTTATATAGAAATCCCAAAAAAGAATATAACCATGTCGTAACCGTGATGAAAACAAAAATCAAATGCTTCTTTTAAAAAACAAAGTCTTAATTTTTTTTAAAATTCAAATATAAACGTAATCTTAAAATAAAGTAAAGTAAAATAAAATTCAAATATAAATATAATCTTAAATGTTTTAAAGAAAATAAAAATTACATCCAATTAATTATTCATTACAATATACATACAACATATTTTTAAAAAATTATAAACCATCCTAATAAATCATATTTAATTTGATTCATAATTAACTTGAATTATAAATTCACTAATATTCAATTTACATAAAAAAAATAAAAAATAAAAAGACTCTACCTATACAAATGGGCTTTTTACACTTATACGGGAAAAACTTATCCACCTTTTAAAAATACGGGACTCTTAAAGAAATGTTAAAAAATACGACATACGGGGGGAAATTTTAGATAATTACGGACAAAATAGACCTGACGCGCTTCAGCCTTCAGACTTCGTCAGGCGTGAAAAACGGGAAAAAAAAAAAAAAGGAATGAAAAGCAGCTAGAGGCATTTCTTACCATGACTTGACAAGACAGTCATTTATTTAAGAGAATTTATGAATACAAATTAATACCTGTTTACTTTGCGTACTTTTTTTTTTCAGAAAAGTATTCTGTGTACTTTTTGCCTTGTTCTATTTCATCCTATTTTGACTTTTATGTTTCTAAATTAATATTTTATTTTATATATGTTTTGTTTAACGATATTAGAAATTAACTTTTTAATTACACTATATACATTCTTTCAACACTTGTTTAAAATGACAAATGTCGCATTTTTTAATAAAATTAAAAATTAATTATTAAACAATTTTTTTCATCGATAACAAATGAACAACTACTCTTTATATTTTCCTGATACAAAGGGGACCTAATAAGATACTTGTAATAAATTTATAATTTTTTATTTAGCTTTTTTTCTTTTTCAATTTAGAACACCTACCTGTCCTTCTAATTTACCTGTTATTGTGTATAACTTAGTAGAATACTTTTGGTAACTAAGTGAGATATCATGAGTAACTTGGTAGAATACATTTGGTACCTAAGTGAGATACCATCAGTAACCAAGTGAGATACCATCGGTAACCAAGTGGATGACATCCAAGTAACTGTGTGGAATACTGTTAGTAACTAAATGAGATATCATCGGTAATCAAGTGGGTAAAGAATACCTTAGTAACCAAGTGAGATACTATCAGTAAATAAGTGAGAGACTACCGGTAACCAAGTGAGATACCATTGGTAACTAAGTGGGTAATCGACGCGTATCCAAGTGGGTGACCAGTAGTAACTAAGTGATATTCAATAACCAAAATAATTAATTGTCAAGTAAGTGAACGATTGACAGTATCCAAATTAACATGGTGTGATACCAATGGTAACTTGGTGCGATACTTATGGGTAACCTGACAATATATATATATTTTTTTTACTTTTTGCAATAACGAGCTAAATTTTTAGTTTTGACTTTATTGGATATCATAAGTAATCTGGGAAGTTGTAATATGATAAGATATTATATCGTAACTTTTTTTTTTTTCAATTTATTCAATATTATAAGTAACTTAGTATGATACTTTTTAAAAAATGTAATTCAAAAACAAAAAATAAAAAGACAACAAATAGGAAAAGGTTGAAAACGTAATTGAAAAAATCAATTTAAAAACGTAAGTGAAAATTTATTCTTAAAAAAAAACGTAATTGAGAAAAGCAACTAAAAACGTAATTGAAAAAATAAAAAAAAAATAAAAAGAAACTTAAAAAAAAAAACAAAAAAAAGGAAAAAGGAAAACAAAAAGTAAAGTACTTTATAAAAAAAATATTAAAAGATAAAAAAAAAAAGTCAAACACATCAGACTGCATGCGTCAGACTTAACGCATTTGATGTCTGAAACACAACCATAGCACAATCAGACTCTTTGTTTTCTTTTAGTTTTAATTTTTTTTTCAGGCCGTATGGACAAAAACAAAAAGTCCGTATTTTTCAAAATTATGAACTTCGTACACCGTATTTTTAGAACTTTATTATTAAAAGTCGTATCACACCTAATTTTCCCTATACAAATTGAAATGTCGCATCAATATGCACCACACATCAATAAGCTTTCACTTCGTTTGGGGATGCTAGCAACCTGTTCGATGAAATGCCAGTAACAAACACGCTAACACAGTAAGCAATGACTAATGGGTATTGACGGATAGTGGAGGGCACTGGTCGCCGCATACGAGGCTGCCAGGGCCAATAATCGAGCCTCTAAAAGACTCATCACTATGTCCAACAAATTCTCCAACATCAAATTTATTAAAAAAAAAATAGAAAAGAAAAAAGTGAAGGCCGAGAATAAGAAATTACGTTTTGAGTCCTCAGAATAAGATCGTCAGTTAACTAATAACGTAATTCATAATCTCAGTCTTCACTTCGGTTATCGATACGGTGAAGAATTCGGAGAGAGTTGAAGTTCTTAGAGATAGAATCCTGGCCATGGCAATCTCGTATGCAGCGATGAGGGGCCTCACTTCACAATTGGTGCGCTGGTGGATCTGGATACCGGTTCTTGAAATCATCTACCACTACGCACACTCTCGTATTGCAAAGGGTGCTCAATTCTTAAGCCTTATTATTGACCAAACCCTTAACAGCTCTCTCTTTTTGGTATCTGTCTCAAAGGAAATTTTCAACTACCCCATCTTCCTATTAATGGGATGATTAATAAAACAATTTTTTTACGAAAAGATCAATTTGCAATACGTAGAAATAATATGCATGAATATTTGTTTTCTCGATAAACTAAGAACGATAAATCACTAGACCTCTAAATATTAGAAAAGCATTAGAAAACCACCATATCAATATATATATATATATATATATATAAAGGCAGCAGAAGATGATCCACATATTGGATCGACTTGTATTTCTTGAATAGAATATAACAACTGAATGAGTCATTGAAAAAGAAATGAACAAATCTACGATGAAAATTATGAAGACACAATGACGAAAGGGAAGAACGCTATAAAACCAAACTACAGAGGGCATAGAAAGCTTCTAATTAGTCGCATGACTAACATGACAATATATAGAGGGGTTTACTAGGGAGCTGATTTGTTTTTTTTTTTTTTTTTTTTTGAACCATTTACATTCGGAAACAAATCAAATAGATTGATTTGATTTCTTTTAACATGATGAGACAAGTTTCCTGCAAAAAATGAGAGTATTTCTCTGTCAAAAGCTAATGTTTCCTCTTTGACCTTTATTTTGACAATTTTCTTAATTATTGATTTCACTACGTCTACTTACTTTTTTCTTAGCCTAATTTCCTGCTAAACTAATCTTGCTTCCTTTTCACCGCTCCATAAGTTATTTGCAAATCCATTAGATTTATAATAATAAAATATAAATATGCTAAAATAAACGTGTCCTACTATTTTTTTTTTTTTTTTGAAAAGCTACTATTGTCTATATATATGTGCCCTATTACTGGAAAATATACATATATTTATAAAGATAGAGAAATTACGCCAAATTAGTGTTGAATAGCTTTAGTTGCCGTGCCATTGTCCTAAAATCAGAGAGAATGTTTCCCAACAATTGAAGATTGTTTCCCAAACATAGAAAGATTTGGATATGACCGCAATAAAATTACAAAATTTTTATCATTAATACAGACAATTGCATGTTTGACTCTCAAGTGCTCCAACCCTTTAGAGAAAATGATATGGATAGAACTAACTTGTGCCAAAATGACTTTTTTCTCCATTTTTAAAAAAATAAAAATTTTAGGAGTGTTAAGAACATCTTGGCCATAGGTCAAGAAAACCATTATTTAGGATTTTTACATGGTAAGAGCTTCTTGACTATAGGTCAAGATAATCTTGGCATTCCTAAAAATATCATTTTTCAAGAAATATACAAAAAAATCGGCTAACTAGTTATTGGACTATTTTTTTGTCTAAAACTTAGTATATTACCAAACTCAAAAATTTATAGTTAAATATCTAATTCGAATGGAAATACAACGTATTCCACAATTGAAACTTTAAAAGAAATGGACATTTAGCTATAACTTTTAAAATATGGACTTATGCTTAAACCAATTTAAAAAATTGGTTATCCACCTAATTTTCTCATAAATCATTTTGGCCCAACAAGTCCTACCCGTGTCCTTTTCTCGAAGAGGAAATTAGGCCATACACGGCCGATTTTGAAAAGAATTCGAAAAATAAGGTGGGTCAGTTTTTTTTTTTTCCAACTTCTATACCACGTCTTTTAGAAAAATGTCAACTTTTAAAAATGATTACTAGTTATTCGTGTTTGAAATTGGTTACCGATTACTAGTTATAACATATTCTTTTTCTTTTGTTGTTCTTTTTTTTTTTCTTTTTCTTTGTACTTCTTATTATTTTTCCTATTTCTATTATTTGTTAAAATATCCTCTTTTTTATTTTAAATAACTTGAGTTACTAGTTACCAGTGTTCGAAAACTGTTTACCGGTTGCTATTTTAAAATATAGTATTTTTCTAAAATCATTTTAAAAATGATTTTTTTTCTAAAAATGCATACAATTGGGGGAAAAAAACTGGAACAACATATTTTTGTCATTTTTTTTGTTTGCTTTTTAGGTAAAAGTCTCGAAACTTTACTGAAAGTAGAATTCTATTGGGCTCGAGCACCAAAGGAGGGAAAAATGGACCTAATTAGGAGTCATTTGGGCATAAATAACTTTTTCTAGACTATTAGAGTTGGCGTCCCCATTTTACACTTCATTTTAAGAAACATCGGTTTATTTTCTTCTTATAGATAAATGACTGAACATTTCGATTTTTACACTTGATATATTTACTTATATATCAACTTTAGTTTATTTACAATGTATATTATCTTTTACGAGGTACACCATATTTTACATTTGTTATATCCACTAATATACTAGTCATTTTACTAAATTATTTTGAAAACAGATATTTACTAAGATAGCCCCAAAATTAGGCAAAACCCCTATTTCAAAATGACACTTTTAGGCATACCATAATATTAGTGATGAAAGTCACTTTATTATATGACTACAAATTAATGACATAATAGACTAACCACCAGTCATTTATATAGTGACTATATATCACCAATATTGTGAAACTCCTAAAACAATTTTTATACAAAATACTCCTTAAAAGGTCATTTTAGTCCAAATCATTACCAGTTAGGTCCATTAATTTCCCCAGTTCATTTTGAGCATTTTGTATTATGCAAAACTAAATTAGTTAAATTAGTCTAGAGTCAATTCCAATTTATTTAGAACTAGCTTAGAATTTGATTTCTTTTTTTTTTTTAAATTTCCTCCAAAAGCTATACCAACTATACCCTTAAAACACATTAGTCGTGGGCGTGACATGACTATTTTCTTAGTAATTTAATACACTAACAGATTAGGTTTGATAACTTAATTGCTACTAATTCATAAACTAAATAGTTAATGGTTGAATAGCAGAAAGGCCAGTTTTGGGCCCAAAAAATAGTAGATGTCCAAGCCCAAAAAGTTATAGTAAAATGTCCTGCACTCTATTCTATTGAAATTTATACCCAATATACCCCTCAACTAACTCAGAAGCCTATTCCCTCTCACTCCAAAAATTCATCGAGGAGTTTTCCCTTGCCCCATCATTTTCTCATAGGATGTCAATTTTAATGAACGGTGTGGTGCGCGGGCCTAAGTGAAGTGGGTTTTCACTGTCATAAATAGTGCGGGGCATGGAGCGAGGATTCTTCGATTAATATTTTGCAAGGTAGGACGGGCTTGAGATAGAATGCCACAACCCAACCCCACCTCGATTATATAAATTATTTTTTAAAATTTATTTTTATATATACACTAATAATTCGACTTAATTCCAACAAAAAAAAAACCTAATAATATATATAGTCATATACTAATACAATTAGGGTTTACAATATGCTACACTCATTTTTTATAATATCTATTGTCCTTTCTCTCTTTGCCTCTCGTTTTTAATCTATCACAACTTCTCAATCAATATTCAATATCAACAATACTATATTGGGAAGTTAATACTTTTCTACATTTGTCTATGTTTAATCTTTTTTTATTTTATTAGAGTTTATGGTTTGTCTTTTGATATCTATTGTAAAATTTTAGGAAAAGACAAATTATTTGAGTTATTAAAAAACATAGATATATGAACTTTTACGAGATGGTTAATAGAGTGACTTAATGATAATCGACTGTATGAGCATATATATTTATATGAATATCTCTCGATTTGATTAAGCCTATGATTTTTATAAAGGCTTTTTAATATAAAAATCCCCTAAACTCGGAACAATTTAGTAAAATTAAACCTGAACTCAAATTTTTATAGCAAAACCCCCTGAAGTCCCTAATATCAGTTTTCTTAAGAAAAAAAAAGTGTTTTCGTTAATTTTTTTATAATAAAGTCCTTATTATTTTATCTGTGGTTTTTAGGTCCTCATTCTTATATTTTTATTTCATGTGAATCATTTTAATCTTTTCTATCCAAAACTGTTGTTAATTAACACTTGCTCAAAACATGCGCATCTCAAGGATAAGATTGGAAACAAAAAGATATTATTATTTAAAAAAATGGGTTTATCGTTTTCGTTCAAGACGGATAGAAGAAATTAAAAATTTTATATGGTTCCAATATAAATCTGTTTTGGTCCAAGTATTCATATACTAAGTAGATCTGTTTAGAACTATATAAAATTTTGACAATATATGTCTCATAAAATTGGAACCAAAAAACAAAAAATTAGCAATATATGTCCTACAAAAGTAGTAATATATTCATATACCTCTCTTCTAAATATATTAATACTTAGACCAAAGTAGTTCCATATTGGAGCCATGTAAACTTTTCTAATTTCTTACATTCATCTTGAACAAAAATAATAATCCAACTCTTTAAAAGAATAATAATAATAATTTCCATTTGTTTCCAATTTAACTTCTGCTAAGATGAGCACGTTTTGGACAACTGCTAATTTACAGCAGTATTGGACAGAAAAGATTAAAAGAAATTAATGTGAAACAAAAAGGTAAGAACAAGGACCTAAAAACCACAAATAAAAGAATGAGGACTTAATTGTAAAAAAAATAACAAAAACATATTTCTTTTCTAACAGAATTAATATTGGGGACTTCAGGGATTTTTCTCTAAGAAATTGAGTCTAGAGTTAATTTTACTAATTTATTTCAAATTCAGGAGGTTTTGTATTAAAAAACCTTTTTTATGAAAAACTTCTCATTATGGATTAAACAATCAAGCATAGCCCCTCGACAAAATTAAAGTATGAGTATACATTTGAATAGCGTTTGTGCCTTACGGATTAAAAAAATCAGTTTAGATTATATTATCTTTTAAGATGAAGAATAAGCTATGTAATTTTCAGGATTGAATATTTTATATTGTACGACTCTGATATGTTAAAACCTTATTTGATTTTTTTTATATTTATTTCTTTTGTAAAGTTAGCTAAAATTAGATTTTTTGACCGATTTAATTTCAATTTTTTTTAGAATAAATAATTCCAATAGCTCCTGAACTAAGGAGAAAGTCTTACTTTGGTCCTTAACTTTAAATTGTGTCGTATTGGTCCTTAAACTATCAAAAATATTTTATTTTAGTACTTTTTGCTATATAGTTTATTTGATTCTTATCAGAATGAGCAAATTAGTTGTACTTCTCATTCTGTATTAGTGATTTCAACAAAATATTGTATTTTAGAAAGTTTATGTTGTATTATTGTCAAGATTATAGCTAATTTTTCTTCAACCGGTTATTTTTAAACTATTTCAATTCACGTTCTAATCTCTTTATAGTGCTGGACTATACTTCTGGATATGAAATAAGTACAACAAAGTAATAAAAGTATCTCATATACTCATTCTGTTAAGAACAAAAAGAAACATATAACAAAAAGGACTAAAATAGCACTTTTTAAATAGTTTAAAAACCAAAATGACGCAATTTAAAATTTAAGAACTAAAGTGAGACTTTTCTCATAGTTTAGGAACCAACGGAGTCATTTATGCTTTTTTAATGTATTTAGACTTTTAAGGATTTAGGTCTAGATAGAAATTTTTGAATAGACTTTATGGGGACGATGATACATTGATTCCGAAAATACAGTAAATGAATTAAGTAGTAAATGACGTGGGATGGTATTGTAATGGTGAATATAAAACAGATGAGCCCCGTTGACATCCCTAATTTCTCACAATTTTCCCTCTCTTTTTCAATCGCGATTTCACAAAATTTTCATCCGATTTTCATTATTCTAACTCTGAAATTTAAACACTTGGTCATCTCCGTCGTCGTCTTTGTCGGCGGTTTGGGAGCCCATGACCTGAGGAGTTGTTGGGCAGTGGTTTTGGCGGCGAAGTTCTGAGTGCGCTTGATGTTGGAGATGCCGGAGGAAGAGAAAGAGCGAGCATGCGATTATGCATATATGATACTTCCGGAGATGAGTTAGACTCGCTGCTCCATTGGCGTCTGTAAACCGGGCTGGTGGGCTATCGGTCCGTCTCTACTCCATACCTATATGTATAACTATATATACAAATATATATGATGTGTGCATAGTATATAGTTTGTTGCACCTAGATCGGCCTGGGTTTCGATATACTGTATATATATCGATATACACAGTAAACTTTGAAATTGCACATTATTTTCTGTAATTTTTTTGAAAAACCGTTCATTTTCCTTTACGTTGCAAAGAAGGAAAACTGAATGGAAGAATATGAATGGTTGTGCTGTTGATGAGAAAAGAAAAAAGATTCCAATTTTACTTAATCTATACAATTAATAGAGATTAGTAAGTTATTATTTGATACATGGTACATGGGTTTTTGAGCTTTCAATCTTAGATGATTAAGTATTCATCAACTTGAGCAGTGGCTGATTAACAGGGCAAACTTTAAGGATTTTCATCTTTTCTTATTTTGATCGTCATTATTGGCTTATAAGGTTTCTTATACTAATTGACAAATTATTTTACCTTGATATACAAAATTTTTGGTTTGGTTGTTTTCCGACAGTATACAAATTCAATATACTTTGCTTAATCCAAGTCACTATGATAACCACCAAATATACTCCCTAAGTCAACCCTCGATATTTGAAATTTTCCTTTGTTATAAGACAAATTGGCTATGCAACCTTTTTTTTTTTTTTTTTTTCCTTTCTTCCATTCAAAGGCTATAACATTAATCATAGAGAATCTTAATCGAGGATCAATCCTTTCAATTTCTATTGTAGCAAACTATCGTTACTCTTACAGTTTTGCATCTTGTTTCAGACTATCATTGTGATTGTTTTTGTTATTATCCTAATTATTACTCAAGACTTCAATTTGTTTTAGTAGCCCTTTTATTGTTCATTGTTACACAACTTTGTGGTACACAAATTTATAAATTTTTTGTGAAAAATGTTTGGAAATAGAGATTTTAGGTATTGTAAATATGTTTAGTTGTGGTAAATTATGTATATGGTACATAATTTTAATATTATGTTAGATTTTTTAGCTGTATTAATTTACTGTTTTTTTAGTAAATATAAATTGATATATGGTAGATAAAACTATACATATTGTAGATAATTAATATTATAGTAGGAAGATATTTTAGTTGTGTTAATGTACAATTTTTTTTATAGATAAAAATATGGTTGTGGTAGATATAAATTACTATAAGGTAGATAAAATTATGCATATTGATAGGTTTTAATTTTATACTTAAAGGACAGTTATTTTCCATGTCACTTTGTTGGTTTTATATCATTCTAAAGGTTAATGTTGCTGTTTTCGTATTTCTAGGTATTTTTTAGGAGAAACGGTAAAAAAGAGCTGAAACGAGTCAAAAAAGAGCTAAAACGGCGAAATTGGAACAAGTTGAACAATCAAGGGGTAGAAATCACGAAAACGGCCTGAAAAGTACTATTTTTTCTAAAACTGGGTAAAAAGTAGTATTTTCACAAAAATCGAGAACTTGCTAGAGAGTGGGTGTCGCGATGCTAGGAACCGAGAAAAAAAGCCATCTTTTCATGACTTAAAGTATTTTGATAGCCTAGGGCTCCAAATTTGTGCAGAACTCAACTTAAACACTCCCCAAATATAATTCTCTATAAATAGGACCCTCTACATTAGATGGAAGGCTATCATACACATCTAGGAGCCACAAAAATACATCAAAATCCTAGAGAGAGAGGATGAGCTCTTGTGGGCCGCCATAGCCACCATCATCGTTCTTTTTCTTTTTCCTTTATAGTTTTTATTTTTCTATCATGATGTTTCTCTTATTCATTCTCGTATACATGCTATAATAGGCCCTAGATAGCTAAGGGTAATTTCAAAGCCTTAGATATGATTGTTATTTAACTTTTCAGATTCGATTCTATATATCATATCAATTATTTACTTTAAGGTCATTTATGTTCTTCTATATTGAATTATTCTTATTTTTTATTTGGGATGGCCACTCAGATGATTGATAATAAAATATACTGTTAGGGTTTGAGTTAGGTATTTGTCAAGATTTGAATCCATAGCTAGCGAATCTATAATTTGTATTCTCATTTGAGATGTTAGCTATAGTGAAGAATATAACCTAGGTTAAGAATCTATTTTTGTGTGATGATTTACTTGGATCAATCTATCTTTCTTAGCTTAAGACTTCTATGGTGTAATTTTAGAGCATTTGCTTAGGTTATGTGATAAGAAGAAGTTATTTATGGCGTTTGTCAATCTAGTATATAATCTAAGGAAAATAGGGGTAGTTGTGTATTTATGAACTATCTACAGTTGATAGTTTTAGTAGATAATTGAAAACAGAATTAAGAGTTAAATTAACCTAATTATTTAGTGGTGACGAATGAAACCTTAACTTGTTTATTTTATGTTTTCGAATTTTATTTTCTTATCTGTTTAATTACGAGTTTTATTTTTAATCCCATTTTACCTTAGGATTAGTAATAACTTAGTTAGATCAGTTCCTCATTGGATCAATCTTACTTGTCACTATACTTGATAATTAATAAGTTTTCCTAAGTTTTGCTACATAGAGATTATGAGGTATTTAATTTGGTTCTTTAATGACATACCAATTATACATCAGTGAGGGTTAGTTTTTTCAACATTTATGGATGAGTACATACTTTCAACATGAGGTCTTAGTAGGCTTCGTGGGTGTAAATACCATCTAATAATGATGAGGATTAGGCTAGGAGTCCAGATATGTGAAGAGATCAGATAGGAGCTGAACGAAAATAGGGGGAAGGGTGCGCACAAGAAAAGATTCTTCTTTTTCTTTAATTGTAATATTTGGTCATTTTACTTATGAATGAGGTGTCTTTATGTCAAGAGGGGGTGCAAATATAATCCTTCATAGAGATATTTTAATATTGATGGACCAAAATGTGGTATATTGGAGGCCGAATACCACATTTTGGGTTATTGTACTTCTCCATCATTTTTGGATTATGTTTTGTGACTTGGATTTGGTTAGAAGTAATTTGGGCCAAAATGCCTTTTTTGTTTTTTTTTTTTTAAGGGCTTTGTACGGGAATACCCCATTTTTGGGGTTACCCTTATATAGATACCTCTTTTCTAGTTTTATGAACAGAAATATCCTTTTTTATTATTTGTATTTCTTCAATACCAAATTTACCCTTTGATCTCCCGCTACCTCATTCTCAAATTGAGGATGTAGTGTTGCCGGAGCTTGAGCAGGGTCAATGGAATCCAACTATATAGTCGGTTTCTGGCAAGGACCACGACCTTCAATCTGTGGAGCACCGAAATCAAAGCTAGTAAATCGCCAGAGAAATCATCACCGTTGAGAAGATGGATTTGAGATTAACGAGGCTGGAAAGATGGGGGACTCTGCCATTGATGGAGTTTTCTTTGAAGCTGAGAATAGGGAGGTTTCCAAATCATTCAAGATCTTTCCTTGAAATCCATTTTTGATCAAAATAGGAGTCTGTTGTTTTTACTGGAACTAAAATTCCTCAAACACTATTGTTGCTTTTGTCTAAGTTTCTACTTTGTTTTTGGTTCTGAATTCATTAGTGTAACTTGTTCTATTATCATTTTTGTTTTATACTTTCAATTTGATTTTTCTAGGTCCTTGTTGATCTCAATTTTGTTTTCTGAGTTTTTCTCTAACGTCTAAAATCCTCTGTAACTTTGGTAATCATCGTCATTGCGAAATCTGTTGCTTATCGAGCTCTGTTATGGCTACCTTAGTTCCTTTTTGAACGTTAGGAGTGATTGGGATTTGTTAAGACCCAATTATTATGGTTTTTGTATGCTTTATTTATTTACTTGGACTTGTTAATTCGTCGTTTTTCTGTTAATACTACTACTTGGACTTTTTTTATGCTTTATGATATATTTATATATTTTATTTGCAGATACAAGAAAGTTTATTATCTAGTATTATTTTGTTATCCCAAACAATAAACAATAATCTTTTTTTAATTAAAATTAAAAATAATATTGCTTAAGCACACTTTGTCGTTGATTTCTATACTTTTTGTTGTAGTTCATATTCTTGTGAACCTTGTATGCAGAATGATGTACCTACTTTATTTTTTTATATACCTATTGTAGTTGTTTAAAATTCTCTTATTTTGATAAAAGTTTGAAATGTATTTATGTTATATATGGTTTATGGGTTTATGTACTTTATTTACCGATTCATGTACCTAGTTTATTTTATTATGTACTTGTTATTTTTTACTTATTTATTTTTTATGTATTTCTAGGTATGGCAAAGATACCTGTTATTATTCGTTATCATGGTTGTTGGAGGCCAAAAAAAAAAATAACCCTCTTGGCAGGTGATTTCAAGAAGAAGAAGAAGTAAGTCAAGTACAGTCGATGCAAGCAATTTGACCACAATCGGAAAACTCGCCGAAATCCAATTTCTGCCAAATTACTTGATCCGAAGAGGATAAAAAGCTATAGAGATCAATAGTCTCCTTGTATTGAGTTTATAGTCTGTTTTGTTATTAAACGAAAGGTTTTCTTTTTTCTATATGTTAGTACATGAAATTTGGGTCCCGATATATATACGTTATGTCATATTATATATGGTTATGTACCAGATTCAAATTCATTACACTGAGTTTTTGTCATAATATATGTGGTTATTATTGGAATATTTGTCCTAAAAAGCAGATTTCTAATTTTACCCTTTTAGTGTAAACAACTTTCTCATAAATACAATTACAATATTTGCTAGATTAAACTATCTCAGTTGAATAGTTTATTTATCCAAAAAAAGATTCTATGACTTTATTTGTGTATAAAGAAACAAACATAATTAAGTGTTAATTATAGAGAGATTTGTTTCTTTATCTAAGTCTAAATTAACTCGTTCACAATCTATAAATAAAGATGGAATACTTTATTTACTAAAAATTGTGGTGTTTGTCTATCTCAACGGGAATGATGTGTCTTAAATCATTAAAGTATCTGACTTCTGATAGAAATACTAGTACAACATAAATAATTTATGTGTATTGAACTGGACCAGGTAATATAAAGAATTAGAGTACCGTAACTCAATTCTTAATATTACTACAAACTAGCTCTTAGCAAGTAGATATTAATCTTTAATATTTGACTGGACTTGCTTTCATGGGTTGTAGCCTTTTGATTTGTTAAAAGACTAGCCTCTGTGAAATTAGAGATGAGCTCTGGCATATTGGAGGTTATAACTTATGAATTGATGGGAACACCAAATAGTAAAGGACACTATATATTAATACTATTTTAGGGTCTTTCAAGATTCATGGAATAATTAAATCTAAAATCTTAGTATTCACTTTATGAATTGGTTGATGATTTTGTTTAAATGGCTATTGAAAATAAAATTATCAACAATATTATTCTTTGATAGAAAGATGGTAACTTAAAGGTAAATATGTGTTGGAGGGGTATTACGGTAATTTCACTTATCCAACTACGGCACTATATAGGGACTTTATATGTGGTATAGAATATGCTAGATGGATCAGTTAATAAAAGCTAGTTGATTAAATCTCTATAAAAAGTATGACATTTAATCTAAGAGTTCAGTATTGGGTCTTTAGTAGAGTGTCCACTTTACTAATAGTATTTATATAAATATCATAATAAGAGTTATTATGTATTTATCATACTATTAGAGCTCAATAAAGCTCATTAATTAGTTGATGGTATTTATGAAATTCGTTTCATGAAACTGTGTAAAATAATGATTCTACACAGAAGTTCGTATTTTTATAAATAAATTACATAAGTTGGACACATTTATAAAAATACATCCAAAACTCAAATTGGAGAACAAGCCAAAACCTAACTGGACTAGGATTAGCAGTTTTGAGTCTCATATATAAAGATGCATGAGAGAAAAAACTATATAATAACTCTAGGAGAGCTACACGTGAAACAGAGGGAAAGGGAGAGTAAGAATTCGGCCAAGGCTGAGAGAAGAGGAGAGAAAAAGTTTCCTGCAACCTCACATTCTCATCTCACATCTCGGTGTTCCAAAGGATCAAGAAGGTGTTCTTGATCGTACTCCAATGAATGATTCAACTTGGTGCCCACTCACCTAATCAACCAAGAGTTAGAGCATAGACAAGAAGATCTAAAGTTGGAGATTTAATCACCGTCAACAAGAAGATCAAGGAGGAGCATGCTACAAGGGCTAAACCCTAATCTCATCTCTAAAGTTTATGCATCTAGATTTGATTTATGTTATACATGATCCCGTATATGATATATGCATGTTCTATGGTTATGAAAACCATTTTCATGTAAAAAATTTTCAAACCTAAATCGGCTAATTTTTCCACTGCGTTTATGATGTGATCATGTGTTTTCCATAGTTTGCATGCATGTATAATTTTTTCCAAAGTATTAGGTCAATTTCCAGCAATTAGTATCAAGAGTGTAGGTTCATATGTATAGCATAATATTGATCTAGAATTATATGATCTAGGTTATGTGATTGAGTCTGAGCAATTTATGTTTATAATAATTAAATGATTTATTGTGATGAATGATATTTAATTACGTATATTATTGATTTTTGCATGATGAGAAAATTTGTGGATTTTGATTCTAGCAAAATTAGGTTTGGGTGTTCTTTAATTGTATGGTTGATAGATTCATGAACATATTTTCAATGAGTTTGGAAATTTGAATTTTTTCAGAATTTTTTATTTTTTTTATAATTTTTTTAGTATTCAAAAAAAAATTGGCGTGCCCTAGCCCTGCGCGCGCGACTGCCTGCGCGCACCCTGGGCATGGCCAGCACAGCCGCGTGCGCGCGCGGCTTGTGCGTGTGCTGCCTTGTGCGGCTTGCATGCATGGCTGATGCGCGCGGCCCGTGCTACGCCCGTGCGCGGCCCGTGCTATGCCTGTGCGCGGCCCGTGCTATGCCTTTGCGCGGCCCGTGCACGGCCTTCACGCCATGTGCGTGCCCAACACACGCCAATGGCGTGGGGACCTTTCGCGCATCACGGCCACTGCAGCCAGCTGCACTTGCATGCGGCTTGTGCAGTGCACAGGTGTGGCCAGCGCGGCCTGCACCATGGTTGTGCGTGGCCTGCTGCGCCAACGCACGACTAGCATGTCTGGCGTGCACGGCTTTGTCGTGCGCAATCGCCAGAGGGCCCCGCCGCAACCTTGCTCACTTGCTCCGTTTTTTTGCTACCTTCATTAGTCGGAGACGGCCCGTAGGTCGACGGTGGCGATGTTATTGCCACCACCACTAATTTACAAATTAATTATTTTATTTTTAATTAATTAGATAATTATTTAATTTTAATTCAAATTTTGAAATAGGAAACTGTTCAAATGAGATTGGGATGGTTCTCTATTTTTGAGTTATCCTATTTTAAATTTAATTTACTATAGGATAATGTTAAATTTGTTTTAATCAAATGGATAGGATATTATTTAGTAATTAATTTGAATTCAAATAGGATATCTACTAATTTTTAAAATTAGATAAGAATTTCTATATTATCTCTAGTATTTAAATTTTGAATTTAAATAAATAATGGTTATTCAAATTAATTAAATATTTAATAAAATTAGATATTATCGTGATAAATCTAATAGTTAATTTGAATTTGAATAGGGTATCCACTAATTTTTGAAATCAGATAATATTTCATATTTCTTTCTATTTAAAATTTGAATTTAAATAGATAACAACTATTCAAATTAATAATCATATTTAATGTGATTAAATATGATTAGATAATTATCTATAAATCGTGATAGTTTAAATTTGAATAATTTAAATTTAGTAGTTATCTTTAATTTAAATTTGATTTAAATTAGAATGTGGTTTTGAATTTAAATTCGAAACTAAATCTAACCAGATTAGATTTGAATAATTACTATCTATAGATTATTCAAATTCATAATTAATGAGATTAATTAGGATAGAAAAGATCTGAATTTAATTAGATTAATATTTTATAATTAATTGTAATAATTATTTATCTAGTAACTATTCTAATTATAGTAATTAGAATATAGTTAGAGATAACTAATTAGATTAGTAACTCTACTAATTAATGAGATTAATTCGACAACTAATTAATGAGATTAATTAGTTAATTAATTAATATGATTAATTATTAGAAAGTTATATCCATTTATAATTAAATAATTTTAATTGATTATAGAAATTTAACAATGATTAGATTTCTATTATAATTAAATTTAGATATGATCTTTATTGATTATTAGAATTATTTTATTTTAATTAGATATAAATACTAGATAAATATAGAAACATTATATGAGTTATAAGTTTTTAATTAATTAAGATTAATTAAAAGAGTTTTAATTATGTCCTAATTTAGTATATTGCAATTAATCTTTTCTAAATACACTTATAGAAATAGGATTTTTATAATTAAAAATAATAATCTCATATTATCTTTTAGATCTTCATGAATTTAGGATAGTATCTTAATGAGATTAAGATAAGATTAGATAAATTAATTAAATCTTTAATAAATTAATAAGTAGTTAATAAATATGATTTATTCTCTAATTATTTAAATTATTCGAATAAGTCAATAATTAAAAAATTTTGATATTTTTCAATTTAGACAAGAATTAGTTATAAACTTAATTCTTACACATAGGATAATATGTTTTACTAGAAAATATTAATTATTGAATTTAATTAATTTTTGAATTATTATATAATAGTTATTAATGTGATTAATAATTAATAATGATTAATATGATTAATAATTATTTAATAATTATTAGTATGATTAATAATTAATAGTTAATATTAATTAATAAGATTAATTATATTAATTAAAAGGATAATAATACTACAAGGATAATTATTTGTTTTCATGATTTACAAGGAAATTGGAGCTTGATTTTAATGAGATTAAAATATTTTTGAAAATAAAATATTTTAATTATGTGATAATTATGGTAATATTTTGTGCGGTGATACATGACATAAAATATTGATAATTATGAGATAATTATGGTAATATTTTATGTGATAAAAGATATTTTGATAATTATGAGATAATTATATTTTTATGAAATACATTCGATATGAGTGTCATATTGAGTGGAAGGATTTTAAATTTTTGTCAAATTTTTATCCAAAATTTTTTGAACCATTCTTTAGTTTTGAAATGATTATTTTTGAGAAAATTAATACATGTATATAAAGTTATTTATATTCATTACTTGTTTTTATAATTATTTATAAACCTTTTATACAAAGTGTTTTTTATAACTCTTTACTTATTTTTATAAATGCATTTGGAATTTAATTTGATTAAATTCTACTACTAAGAATCTTTAAAATTATTGGTTGAATAATTTAGTGGTTAAATTTTCCTAGTTAGTTTTTTTTTCAAAACTAATGTAATATACAGGACTTCGTTTAAATACCGATTTCAATTATTTATCTTTATTTGAAAAATTATTGATCAAATAATTGAATTTTCTTTCAGAAAAGTTTTGCTTGAATGATTTACAATCCACAGATCTTCTTACTTGATCGTTATGTCCTGTATGCTTTTATTGTCTATTTTTATATACATGTGATGTATAATATAGTGTTAACATTTTGGCTTTAGAGACAATAATTGTTCGATCATAGCACCATGTCTAGAATAGTATGTCATAGTTTCTTAAATTAGTTCATTCTCTCTAAGTCACATAAGTAAGTGAGATAATTGAATAAAATCAGGAATCCCCACTTTTTTTTTTTTAAAAAAAAAAAAAAAGATTGACTAGGAGTGGGTATGAGATATCTATGGTCTCCATCATTGGTTCAATAGTTCTAAAGATATGCCTCGCCTCAGAATCTTGCTGAGTTCCCGTAGGAAGGTTTTCATTTGAGTATTACTGGTATTGAATCTCTTACGATAAAATTGCGATTGGACTTTACGTACTGATCTCCTATAGGAGACTGTATTGCATAAGAAAGCTTGAAAATTGAAATGATGGTTACATACTCAACATAGGATGTTATTAACCTCCCGTAGGAGCTATATTAGTAATTCTATAGAACGATAAGTAGGGTAATTAGTAAATTAGAATATGAGATATTTGTCTTTTTGTCTAAAGTGAATTGTTCACATTTAACTTGTAGATTCACATGATTACCATAGGTAACTTGTGATCTATGGTAGGTTAAAATACCTTGAATATTTGTGACAGTCTTGGGGATTCTTCATAAGCATTTTATCTTGATAGATTTAATGTTAAGTATTCTAAATTCTTTTATATTCAGATAAACTAGCAAACTTAGTTGAGTACTAAGAGGATCATAATTTGCATACTTGTCCATAGTTTATCCTTAGTTTCTAAATGACTAATAAGAGCATAATATATATTATTTTTTTGTTTGATTATATGTCATTATATTTATGTTTCTTATTTTTCTATATATGTAGTACAATATCTTGCACGAATTGTCAACTGATTTTAAATCAGTTACTTTGATTGGTAAATCACAAGAGTTGGTGATTACATCAAGGTTCATTATTACGTTAAAGTTCATTCTTGATAATTAATACCCTTGTTGAGGTATTTATTATCTTACTCAAGATAATGAATACCATTATTGAGGAGTTTATTTTCTTATTGTAAAATTTAATCGAAACAAAGATGTTTATATTGATTATTTTTCCCTATGTATTTAATTGAGAATTAAACTTATAGAATTTAATTGTAAATTAAATTCATTAAATTCGATTATGAATTGGATTTATTTTATAACTTTTGTCTGATTGAGAATTTTATCATTTTATAGTTTTTGAGGAAATACTTTTTCATAAGATGGATAAGGTTTCCGAAAAAAGGAAAGAGACAAAAGAATACTGTATACGGAGTAGAATAAGGACATCTATGGAAACATCATAGCATTTAATGAGTTTAAATGATAATCAACCTGAGGATACTTCTACTGAAAAGAGGTTAGAAACCTTCATGGTAGTTAGATCATCTAGAAAGCCAAGAAAATCTCTCTCAGCTAAGAATATGCGAGATCTCTGGCTAGTGGACTCAGGAACTAATGTCAATATTTATAACGACAAGAAGTGGTTCATTGAACCAAATCAATTAACTAATGCTGGTAGTCATGTAGAAGTTTGAGACATTCGAAGAGTTCGAGTTAAAGGTATGGGCGATGCTTACCTGAAAATCAATGATAGCTCCATGATCGCAAAAGATTGCTACTATGTACCAGAGTTTAGTACGAATGCTCTCTCAGTATCGAAGATATATAGAGAAGGCTACCACTTCGTGTCTGACAAGAAGCTGCATGTTTTCTATAACAATTTATTGTACTGTGTGGGAGAAATGTAGAATAGACTTTATGTTTTGACCTCGAAGCCACAAAGTACATCTTCAATGACGAGCATTAGTAAACTCCAAGAGATGGTGAAAGACATCAGGAAGGAGTGCAATACCATCGATTGGCACAAGCGACTCGGACATATGCCATGTTCAGAAATTCGTAATATTATAGAGCTGGGTCACTTACACGAAGTAAATATCAGCAATGACATAGACTGCGAGGATTGCAAGAAACCTATAGAGTACAAGCGTCATCTTGCCACTTGTTATGAGAAAGCTTAAGTATGTTTAGAGTGCGTACATGTGCATATCTATAAACCAATGGAAGTAGTTTCCTACAACAAGCATATATTGTTTATCACTTTTGTTGATGAATATTTGAACTTTGGACAAGTATATCTTCTGAAGAAATACGATGAAGTCCTAAATGCTTTCCATGAGTTCGACAGAAAGGTGCGGATGCAACATGACACTAAGATCAAAAAGCTTAAGATTAAAGCTGAACATAGAGATATAAATTCTCTACATGACCTGCTAAGACCAATATTGGCTGATCTTGCTATTCCTTATAAATATGCGACTATCTATAAGCATAGTCATATAGGAGCTGCTGAGAGGTACAACATCAGACTCAAGTATACCATAGAGCTAATATACAAGGAGTCGCTGCTGTCGAAAAGGTACTGGGATTATGCTTTGAAGACAGCTTCATACATCCTCAACTTCACTCTATTAGATAAGTTGCTTCAACACCTTTTTAGATGTGGATGGGCTATGTAGAGAGCTTAGAGCATCTAAAGGTATGTTGTTGTGAAGTATACCCGTGCAAGAAAGAGGGAGACGAAGTTGATAAAAAATCAGAAAAATATTTTCTGTTTGGTTATCCGAAGGAAGAGAAGAGCTACCTTCTTTATAGACAATCTACCAATACTACCTTCATCAGTAGAAGTGGAGTCTTTCTGGAGGATGAGAGAGAAGTCTATCAAAAAAAAAATGAAGAGAGAGCTTATGATCTTCATTACTTTTCTTAGTCATTTAAGTTGTAAGTTAAACATTTAATTTTTGTTTTTATTAATTTCGGTCATTTGGAACATTTTTGGGCTTTAGTATGTTAGTTTGAGTAACTGTTTTTTGGACAAGTGGGAGATTTTTAAGATATTTGTCCTAAAAAGTAGATTTTTAATTTTATCCTTTTAGTATAAACAACTTTCTCTCATATGCAATTATAAATTTGCTAGATTAAACTGTCTCAGTTGAATAGTTTATTTATCTGAAAAATATTCTAAGACTTTATTTGTGTATAAAGAAACAAATATAATTAAGTATTAATTATGGAGAGACTTGTTTCTTTATCTAAGTCTAAATTAACTAGTTCGCAATCTATAAATAAAGATGGAATACTTTATTTACTAAAGATTGTAGTATTTGTCTATCTCAAAGAGAATGATGTATCTCAAATCATTGAAGTGTCTGAATTCTGATAGAAATATTAGTACAACATAAATAAGTTATGTGTATTGAAATGGACCAGGCAATATAAAGAATTGGAGTATCGTAACTCAATTCTTAATATTACCACAAACTAGCTCCTAGCATGTAGATCTTAATCCTTAATGTTTGACTGGACTTGCTTTTATGGGTTATAGCCTTTTGATTTGTTGAAAGACTAACCTCTGTGAAATTAGAGGTGAACTCTGGCATATTGGAAATTATGACTTATGAATTGACGGGAACATCAAATAGTTAAGGATACTATATATTAATACTACTTTAGGGTCTTTCAAGATTCATGGAATAGTTAAATCTAAGATCTTAGTATTTACTTTATGAATTGATTGATAATTTTATCTAAACGGCCATTGAGAACAAAATTATTAACAACATTATTCCTTGATAGAAAGATGGTAACTTAAAGGTAAATATGTGTTAGAGGGGTATTACAGTAGTTTCACTTATCCAACTACGGTATTGTTTAGGGACTTTATATGTAGTATAAAATATTCTAGATGGATCGGTTAATTAAAACTAGTTGATTACGTCTTTATAAAAGGTATGACATTTAATCTAAAAGTTCAGTGTTAGGCCTTTAGTGGAGTATCTCCTTTACTGTATTTGTATAAATAACATAATAAGAGTTATTATGTATTTATCATACTATTGGAGCTTAGATTATTTGGATCCATTATATCCCTTGTCTAACTCAACAAAGCTCATTAATCAGTTGATAGTATTTATGAAATTAGTTTCATGAAAATGTATAAAATAATGATTCTATACAGAAATTGGTATTTTTATAAATAAGTTACATGAGTTAGGCATATTTATAAATAAGCTCATTAATCAGTTGATAGTATTTATAAAATTAGTTTCTTGAAAATGTGTAAAATAATGATTCGATACAGAAGTTGGTATTTTTATAAATAAGTTACATGAGTTAGACATATTTATAAAAATACACTCAAAGCCCAAATTAGAGAATAAGCCCAAATCTAGTTGGACTAGGATTAGCAGTTTTGGGCCTCATATATAAAAGATGCATGAGAGAAAAAACTATACAATAACTCTAGGAGAGCTACACGTGAAATAGAGGGAAAGGAAGAGAGAGAATTCGGCCAAGGCTGAGAGAAGAGGAGAGAAAAAAGTTTCCTACAACCTCATGTTCTCATCTCACATCCCCGTATTCCAAATGATCAAGAAGGTGTTCTTGATCGTTCTCGAACGAAGGATTCAACTTGGTACACACTCACCTCATCGATCAAGAGCTAGAGCATAGACAAGAAGATCTAAGGTTGGAGATTTGATCACCATCAACAATGAAATCAAGGAGGAGTACGCTACAAAAGGTAAACCCTAATCTCATCTCTAGGGTTCATGTATCTATATTTGATTTATGTTATACATGATCCTGTATATGATATATGCATGTTCTATGGTTATGAAAACTATTTTCATGTAAAAAAATTTAAAACCCAAATCCACTAATTTTCCTGCTGCGTTCGTGACGTGATCATGTATTTTATATAGTTTGTATGTATGTATAATTTTTTCCTAAGTGTTAGGTCAATTTCTAGCAGTTATGTACCAGATTCAGATTCAGATTCATAGTATATATACGTTTTGTTATAGTATATGTGGTTACTAGGTGTTTTTATGCAATGAATTTTTGATCATGGTATATGGAAGGTTTGTCAATGTTTATGAGTTTATATACTAGATTCTGAAATTTTGGTCATGGTATATGGAAGTTTTGTCAATATTTATCAGTTTATATACCAGATTCATTACTCTATAAACTAGATTTAAAGTAAAAGTTTATACTAATAACTCATTTTGTGAACACAAATTGAAATGTATCTGAAAGATTAGATTCATACTTGTAGCAATAAGAATCAAGCATGAGGAACTAAAATATATATATATATATATATATATATATATAAATATGCAGGTCAGGAAAGTATAAAAGTTGATATAAACCTAAATAGATAAAGTTATTAGCCAAGCACAAATTAAATAGATTTTGAACCAAAAACAAACATAAATTGATAGATTTATGAACCACATACATAATTGTAGGAAATGAATAGACTAAACAATATATTCATAGCAGATGTAAACCATAAGAATAAAATTATAAACAACACTCACAAATTTATGAATTAAAGACATAAATTCATGAACCAAATAGTATAATATCAATAAATAAATGAAGGTTATGAACAAAATATATAAACTTATTAATCAAACATAAATTAAACTAGTAATGAAAAATTCATGAACTACTATGAAAAAATTGTAAACCACTATGAAAATCATGAACTACTATGAAAAATCATGAACCACAGAACTTAATGAGCAGCAGAAATATATATTTGTGAAATAGAAATCGTAAGCATCAGTTTATATATGAACTAAGTTATGAACCAGAAAATAGCTTAATAAAATGGAGTAGTCATAGATACAAATGTTTAACCTCGAACAGTGATAGAAGGGTTTGACCCTTCCTAACAATCAAATGTACCAAATGCAATTGAAATAATTACTGTTGATAATTCAATTGACAGTATCAAGTATTGAAAAAAAAAAAAAAGAACCTAAAATCAATAGAACATAATTTATGAAATTAAGTTATTATTTATGAGCAACAATAAAAATTCAGGAACCAATATTAAAATGGCCTCATTATGGGTCTCAATTTAATAATATCCAAATTACTCAATTAGTTGTCTAAAATAAAATTTTCATGAACCTTACTATAAATTCAATTTAATAATGATCCAAACAAGCAAATAAAATCAGGACCCGTAAAATGTATGAACCAGATTCCAAGTTCAGAGAAAACTTAAGCATGAACTAGAAAATGAATATAAATGAATAAACCTTATAGATAGACTTATAGAAAAACTGATAGAATAATGAATAAACCTCCATTAAAAATAATTTTCAACTAGACAAAAAGCATACAAACAAAAAAAAGTCACAGCCTCAAAACTAAAATGTAAAAAGGTTTAATAGCTAAGTGAAAAATCATAACACAAAGAAATGAAAGAACCCATAATTTCAATATACCACAAAGCTATATATTTTACCTCTTTAGAAAAAGAGATATCTTGAATAAGGTTGAGGCTTTAGCTGCAGTGTTAACCTAGAATGTCCTTAAAATAATTGTATAATTGTAAGAATCTCATATTTCAGACATATATACCTGTGAACCAACAAAATAACTCTAATATATATGTTGTATATATATTTATATGGACATACATATACACATATATATACACTAACATTTTCATTCCAGTTAATCTGCAAATAGACTTCTAATGTGAATGTATACTTGAACCTTCTTAGACAAGGTTTTCTAACAAAAATTGATTATGGATTACATAAGAAACAGTGAAGAGTTCATAACCTTTCTAACAATATATCTTTATAACGTCTGCCAATCAAGTCTAGAATGTAAAAGTAGCATTAAATAGAGTACACATCAAAACAACATGTACGAAAAATTATTTTTGGCACACTGTTTGAGCCATCAGTGAAATATATACACACATCTTTCACCACATCAAACATGAAATAATAAAATCCTTATAAATACCAGACCAGACCACGTACAAAATTTCTTTTTGGTATTTCATCAAACACTTGATATGCAATATATAAAACACAAAATCAAATATGTCATTATAAACATGTACCAAGATTTAATGAGAAAAACCAAAATACAGTGAAATTTTTAAGGAATGTAAGATCTATGTACCTAAAATTTATAAAAATCTACCCAATCAATGTAATAATTTCAATCAAATGAATTTTGAAAATTCTGTCACAATAGAGAATTTTATATATTCAATATACGAACTCTAGAATATATGAACCATGTACTGAAATTTATATATTAAATAAAAGTCAAAGAATCATGACATATATGGTACATTAGAAAATTTAAACTAAAATTTCAGAGAAATATAAAAATATAAATCGACAAATATGCATCTAAACTAAAACACAATCACATATATATATATACACACACACATATATACATAGTAAGCAAAGTTGAGATATATACCTTTTGGTAATGAGCCCTGAGGATTTTGGTTTGCTGTACTCTAATACAAGCTTCAAATCGTACAAATTTGGGAATTTTTTGTAGAAATTTCATATAAGTTTTGAGATTTTTGGTTTTTATATTTAGGATAGGTTCAATTTTTTTTATAGAAAATTTTCTTTTGAACTAGAACGAGAAAATTTTGAATGAAAGTGAGTAGAAAATTTCGGATAAGATGGAAAATAGGTAAGAAAATTTTTGAATAAGAGAGAAAATGCTCAAAAAATATTGCAAATAAGAGAACGTGGGCGAGAATCTTTCGGATGAAAGGGAAATGCATAACTGAGCTCTTTTAAGGGCATCTTCGATACTAAATTTCCAACAGGCCTATTGTGTGGACAAATTGCAACAAAAACTGAGTCGTGATCATGTACTGGGTTTTGGGCCGAAAAATGGCCATATGCCTACTCAACCCATAATACAATACAATACAATCCAATACGATATATCACAATAAAATATAATACAGCGCACCGAATGTGACCTAAATTGCGTAAATTGTAACATGCTTTAAATTTCTGACAAGAAACACACGCATAGAGCATGTTGTAGGATTTGAAAGTGTATTTAAAGAAAAATAAACTAAACAAAAGAATTTAGAGGGAATGAAATATTATTTGAATTTTTTTAAGATTATAAGAGTTGCAAATTTAAAAAAACAAATTGTGATAGTTTATTTTTATATTTATAATTCTTAAATTATCTTTCAAATATATTTTCAGATGCTACCACATTCTGCTGTTATGTATGTTTGGTTAAAAATTTAACAACGGATTATAATTTAGACAATTAAGAGGCTAAATTACAATAAATTAAAATTTTCAAAAGTTTAATTGCTACAATTAAAACTCAACAAATTACTACAAATTGAATAGTTCATGTACGAGTGTACCACATGTTTGTGCTCGGAATTCCAACATGTTTGTTCTGCTTGGCAATTGGCCCGACCCCACCCATCGCACCTCATCCCCTTTAGTAAATGAAGATTGGATCTGACATCATGTTACTCAAATTCTGACGCCATTAATAATTATACCGTAAAGTACTGAAGCAAAAATTCTTAAATGATTGGTTTATGGTATGTTTTAACAAATTAATATTAATTAAAGGATGAAATCCCAATACCATTATTAAAACGCAAATAATCCAACTCTCACGGCATTCGGGATTCGGAAAAGGCAAAAGCAGAAGATATTCTCACGTTTACCCAGGATTTTCTTTTTCTATTTTTCTCTTTCTTTTCGAATATATGCATAATATAATAATATAAAGGAAAAAGACTGAAATATGATTAATTGAATTCTATCATATTAATATATGATCAAATTAAAGTGACCCTTTTTGTTACATTAACATTCAATAAAGTAGAGACAAATGTACCTTGTTAATTGCTATAGGGTTTCATCTATCATGTACTATCCACTAATTATACGCTTAATAGAAATTAAAAACAAGCGCATGGCTTGGAACATGCACTTTTTGGTTTGGTTAAAGTTAAAAAGAATGGTCCATATAATGTTTTTAACATTTTGTGTCACATAAGTCTTTCTACAGTGTGCTTTAATTTGATTCTTTTTCTCCTTTTATTTTCTTTTCTCTGCATTTTTAAATAATTGGGTATCTTTTTTCTCTCAAATTTGAAACAGTAGTAGACAAAGATTAAAAAAAAAAAATCTTACACAAGGGTCTACAAGATCAGATTCTATATGTGTAATGGAAAGAAAAATAATGCCTACAAAGGTCAAAAGTTTCTTCACCTAAGCACGAATAATCATTTTGATAAAGAGACAAAGACCTAATCCACATCACTCCTCATCATCCTTCACCAAATGCCAATTATGCAACCACGTAGGTAGCACATGCTAGGACTTTTGCCGTTCCAGCTGTGATGTGTTCCCTTTTTTGTGACTTTGATCTTTTTAAAAGATATATATATATATATTTAAATATTTTTGAAAGGAAAATTTGGTCTACTTCGAAGCATCGATAAAGATATATACAGGTATAAGGTTGTATTACAAAAAGTAGGTCAAGGGGTTTCGACAGTGTAGATCTGAGTTTCAGTGGTTCAGTTAGTAAAATTTGATATTCAGTTTGTGTTGGACTCGGAAATTATGACATCCAATTGTACATATTTTGTGAATTCAGCGGGCTTGGATTCCATTTTAAAAGGTTAATATAGAGAGGATTATTTTATCAAATTATTGTTCTCTTGTTCCTAATACAAACGTTGCTAGCACACTTTAATAATGGCTTTTTAAAGAAGCACTAATGTTACTTCTGTTCCATTAGGGTATTTTCAACGTTAAGAAAATAAGTAATAATAAATGTGTTTGATATCATTATTTTATTATGAGATCACAATCACGACATGTGATCTGTACAATTCTGTTGAGATCAGTCACATTATTGGCTTACCATAGAGAGACTGAGATCTGTTGTCCTATTTTACTATCTTATCTATTAAAAATAGACACCTCATCAAAAAATATAATACTAATTTAACAAATTAATTACTTTTAAAATATAGTTATTAAAAAGTGCTAAATTGTCCATTGTAGATAGATGAGACAAAAAAAGAAACAACTAAATAGGATAACAGATCTCTATTCTAGAGAGACTTTGTTGTCTCATTTTTATGTCTCATCTATTCAAAAGTAAATAACACCTCAGCAGAAAATATTATACTAATTATATTAATTATTAATAATATTAATTATTTTAAAAGATAATTATTAAAAGTACTGAATTGTCTACTCATAAGTAGATGAGACAAAAAATGATACAGTAAAATTGGATAACAAATCCCAATTCTATCATAGAGATCATAAACATCTCGACATGGAATTTCACCGTATCAAAAAATTGCACAAATTATAGGTTAAACTTAAAGTACAATGACAATATTTTGGTCCTAACTTTCATAACGAAAACAAGTTTGGAATCCATTTTAAAAAGTCAACTATTAATAACTCTTGTAACTCAATGTCATAGTTAGCGAATATAAGTAGAATAGTATATCGAAAATAAATGATTTCTCTCTGTGCACAATTCTAGAACGAGAAAAAAAAAATCATAAATAATTGAAAAATGTCTAAATATATTCTTGGCCGTTCCTTAAATATTAGGGTCCCACATGTTAGATACTGTCTTGAACTCTGTGAGGTTTGAAATTCATGGATGCTGACGTATGAACAAGACGACACAGAGCCGCAGCACAATTTAGGCATGCATTGAGCTAACAACCATAAATCATATAAAATACTAAGATTTAGACTAATGGCTGGACTTTGGAGCACAGCGTGAAATATCAACTATAAAGAAGCTCAGCTACTACATATCTATGTCGTATATTCCCGTTACGACATCCAATATAGTGGAAATTTAAATAATGTCATTAATTCAGTGGTGTATATATGTGTATGTATAGTGACAGTTAGTTGGAGTAGGAGTGCCTTGCTAGTTTGTGGAAAACCAAGTAATTTATGGAAATGGAAGATGAGTCCGCTTATAGTACGTAGTGGTAGGTAGCTAATTTTTCTCCCAAAAAGTCAGATGTATTATTGGGACAACGTGAATCTAAAGCATATTAATCGTAAAGGAAAATGTAATATAAGAAATATGAGTGCCTTGATGTTCAATTAATTAAGTTTCAACTCCCAAAAGAAGTGGTCGAAATGGCAAAGAGTTTGAACTTAAGGCATTCTCTCACTTAGGGAGGGTGAGGTCATGAGTTCGAGTCCCCACGTCGCCCTTAAAAGCCTAACTGAATGGGGGTGGTTCTAAAAAGTTGATGCAAATGTAGCTGCTCAACCACACGTGCAAGAGGATGAGCATTCACGTGGGCTTGGAGAGATTTAAGGGCAGCATTCAGTGATCCATTAAGCTTATCAAGTACGCCAATTACAAGACTTAGAGCCACGAGATTCAAAGAGGCATTAAATAGGCTGATTCAACACATTGGTGAGATGGCTAACGCTTGGAGGCCCGATATAAGCCCAAATCAGATCCAAGGGAGCCTAGTCACTATAATTAAGGTTCTAGAAGAGTCTAATTGAAGTCTTCACGTTTTTCTAGGTCTTTTGTGCTTTTAGGAAACTTCTTTAATTCAGATTATTTTCGGATTTAATTGAGGAGAGGGTTGCCACATGTCAAAATAGTATTTATTTGCCTTAAATTAGGGTTGAATTCGACTCCTATATAAAGGAGAGGTCTTTGTACATTTTAAACAGCTTATTGATCAATAATATTGCGAGTTATTCGTGTTTTCTTCATTCTTGAGAAGATTCTTGAACTTATCAAGTTAACTCGTGTAGCGTTCAAAACAACCAGACTTATCCCAACGATTCTTGAGTGGTTCTTGAGGATTCTTGGTATGGCGTCTTTATTCTCGTAGTTCTTGGTTCTTATCTGGCTAGATAACGGGTTAAGACTCAACAATCTTGCGACTTTGTGATCTTGGGTTCGAATTCCATAGTTGGTGCCGGGTTTCGTCACGATTGTTGGTGGGGTTTATATCATAAGTGACCCGCCACCGGGATCTCATCCGCCCTTTTTATTGTCAAAAAATAAAAATTAATTAAGTTTCATTAACTGGACCGTTCGACACTCTAAATTTCTCTTCCTTTCAAATCATATATACCAAATCTTTAGTATGTATTGAATGTGGACCAACAATTATTGGTCCTTAATTTGAATGTAAAAAAATTAAAATTTCTCACACAAATATGTGTCAAAAATTAAAATATATGCGTCCATGCTTATATATATAATATATGACAAGAGACCTTAATAAATATTTCCCTTTTTGTTTCATTGATGGGTATATTTAATCAGTTGAAAATGATCTAAAACAACGTATTAATCTCACATACTTTATCCTAATTAATGGGTTCAAAATTTCTTTTGCATTTAGGAAAAGGTAATGCTAAGTATTACATATCGTATCTCACTTTTTAATATTACCTAATGTGATATATTATTTATCACTATATAATTAATGAATGTTATTCAACTTATTCGGATAAGTTTCAATTCAACAATAAATGACAAATTCATCTGTCATGTTAGGTGTATTAAAAAAATAATAAATAAGGTGTAGCACTATTTATTTAATAATAGTGTATTAAAAAAATAATAAATAAGGTGTAGTACTATTCATTTAATAATAACAATTTTTTTTTTCATGTCATGTAATATTAGAAAAGTGTTAAATCAAACATGATATCCCATCCCAACACTTACTAGGAAAATGGTGGAATGACATTAGAAAAAAATGGTAGAATGGGATAGAAAGGTGTCCATTAATTTCATTTTAATTTATATCATATTTTAATTTTAGTATGAATGAACTTTTTTAGAATTCATTTATTATTATTATTATTTGCGTAGCTGTGGGATGTGATTTTATAATCTTTTGTATCTTATTTTATTTTTAGTTAGCTTTAGTATGAATTTCATTTTCTTTAAATTAAATTATCAATTTTTTGACATCTTCACTATAATATTAATTTTTTGTTACCTTTTAATATGTATATTAACTATTAAATATATTTTTCTTCTTCTTCTTCTTCTTCTTCTTCTTTTTTTTTTTTTTTTTTTTTTTTTTTTTTTTTTTTTGCGTGAGTTTATGATATGATTTACTATGTTTTTCTTAAAAATTAATTAGCTTTTATACGAATTAAATTTTATTTAGAATAAATAATGCGGAATCGAAGTTAGTAAGTACGGTTATGTTTCAAGAAAAATAAACGAATTAATAAGTTTGGAATCATTTATGGATATGGCAATATGGGATTAAAAACAACAATAAAAATTCTACTTCAGTTGGCAACAAGTAAGTTATCCACATATAAAGAATCAATGATATTCTATATTTCATGACATTAAATACAATAGATCTTTTTGCACAACTAGCAAACTGATTATAATCATTTGATCTTAATTATAGGATCCAAACCATAGTAATGAGAGGTAAATATGGCGATATCCATTAAAAAAAATAGCACTAAATGATTGAAAATTGAGAACAGAGAGCTAATCAATATCTAATACAATTACATAATCACCCTTTGAAAATTCACTTCTTTTCCTAAAAAAAATTTGTAGTTTTTTTTTTCCTTTTAAATTCCTCTTGGTCAAATGATAAAATTTGTCAAAATTAAAGAGAGAGATAGTGACATAAAAATACTTTGACTTTTAAACCCCTTGAAATTAATACCATCACTTTAAAATTCCTTCAAAATAATATCTTGACTTTTAAATTTCTGCAAATTAATATCATTATTTTTTAATTTCTGCAAAATAATGCTCTTACTTTTGAATTTTAAAAATTAATATACTAACAATTGAATTTGCTGCAAATTAATACCCTAATGTTTGAAATTCATGCAAATTTATATCCATGATGCCCAATTAACTAATTTTAATAGTAAAAGGACAGTAGTATTCCTCATTAATTTAATAAAAACTTATCACACAATATTAAAATTTTTGAAAAATATTTATGATTAGTATAGTTTATTTCTTTAAAAAAAAATAAAAAACTGGAAAGAAAGGTAAAAATGGTTAATTGAAAAAAAAAAGTGAAATGTAGCATTTATGCAATTTTAACCATCACCTAATTTGTATTTTTTTGCAATAAACCAAAAAGTAATAATTATAAAAAAATTTCCGATAATATCACTATTTAAACGTTTTTTTTAATAAGTTAATGAGAAGGATTTGCTTTTTTTTTTAAAAAAAAAAAACTTGCTAATTGTACAATTTCGAAAAAAACAAAAATAAGGGTATTAATTTGAAAAAATTATAAATGTCAGGCTATTAATTTGTATAATTCAAAAGTGATGGTATTAATTTACAGAAATTATAAATATAAGGGTATTAATTAGCAGAAATTAAAATATTAGGGTATTAATTTACACAAGCTCAAAAATCGGTGTTTTTTTATGAAAAAGTTAAAAATCAGTGTATTTTCATGTTAATAATCCTTAAAAACGAGATTCATATTTACTCTTCAATATAATAACACTATGTCACTCAATCACACAAATATGAGCTCGAAAGATTATTGACAAACAAGATAAATCATGACATTGTATCATATTATGGCTCAATTGTCATCCCTCTTTTTTGTTTCTATACCTCTCTTCTAAATTCAGTCCTTATTAATATCAAAATTTAAAATCTTCTTTTTAATTCCAAAATTGGACATTAACTCAAATTAAATGAAAGTATCTTCTATCATCTATTAGTTTTATAAAAATCTCACACCTCTTTATCTTCTTCAACATTATGCTTTCTAAACAAAACTCACTCCATATTGAATTATTTTAAATAAATAAATAAATATATATATATACTTGTTTTAAAAAATATATATGAACTAACTTATGAGAATTTAAAAGATTAAGCAATTATTATAATTTTTTAAAAAAATTCTTTGCCTCATAAAGAAGTTAGAATTCCTAGGGTCGAAGGATTATGGGGCCGTTTGGTTCGCCCATTCAATTCCATTGGAATGGAAAATTCATTTGAATGGGTGTTTGTTTCAACAACTCTAAATTTTCCATTCAAATGGTCTTTTGGAATGAGTATTTGTTTCAACAATTTAATTTTTCCATTTAAATGGTTCATCAGTCACATCAACTATTTGAATGGATTTTTGTGTCTTGGATGAGAATGGAGGGGAATAGGTGTTTTTGAATGGTCAATTCTAATACTCCCATGCTAATTATAACCCATTCCACTATTTTTTCCATTCAAATGTCTTCCATTCCAATTATAACTCATTCCACAATTTTCATTCAAATACACACATTCAAATAGGCGAAACAAACGGGGCATAGGATTTTTGAGTTATAGTTTCTACACCATTTAACAGGGGAAAAAAAAAGAGTATGCATAACTTGTCTTGTCAGGATTAGTCAAAATTTATTAGACTTATACATGGTATAACTTAACCAAAATATCTTATAAAAAATAGTTGACCAAAGTAATGTGTATTTAATAGGTGTCTTTGATGGGTGGCAAGAAATAAAATTGTTATTTTAATTTTGTATATATTCATGTCATTACATATAAGAGTAAATTTGTCATTGATTAATTATTAAAAGAGGGGAGAGAATATTTAAATAAAACAAAGTGGCAACGGAACCACACTTTAGTTTTTCAGGTTTATATTTATTTGATTGACATTGTGTTTCCAATATTTATAGAGAATATAAGTTATGGTGATATAAATCCAGAACAAAATCTGTTAAATTAGTGTTGAATTAGTTTCTATGTTTTTAGGAATGTTTTCTGGGGAACTGTCTTGCAGAAATTGTGGGAGATTGTTTGCTGTTTTTAGGGGAATTTATAGCATCTTTAATATCTATAAATCCTTTGTACTTGTTCTGTTAAAATCATAAATGGAAAACTATCAATAAGCATTCATCAATTTTATATGGTATCAGAGCCGAAAAAATGATTCTGTTTACTCTTGAAACCCAAACCTTTTGGAAATTAAAAAAAAAAAAATTTCATTCATGATTTTAACGGAACAAGTACAAAGAATTTATAGAGAGTAAAGACCCTACAAACTCCCCTAAAAACAGTAAATAATCTCCCATAAATCCCGCAAGACAGTTCTCCAGAAAATATTCCTAAAAACATAGAAACTAATTCAACACTAATTCCACAAAATCCACTTTTGAATGGAGTTATGCTTATAATTTCCCTCAATGTAAAACTTTTTTAGCGGAAAAAAAATGAAACCCAATGGTAATTTATGCCAATGCAAATTCTAAAAATATAAATTAGGCCGTCAAATCAAAGATGATACATTTAAGAAGGAAAGAAAACGAAGAGTTAGGTACTTACGTCCTCATGGTGCATATACATTCTATTCATATATATATATATATACATACTTATATTGAAATTTTCTTATCGGTTGATTTGTTCTTCTCACTTAAAATAAGTTACCTATTTATCTATTATCATGGAAGAATAAAGTTGTCAAAATTAAGTTTGTTATTTGCATTAGTTCAGCATGTGTTCTCACTTTCAGAATTATCTGTCATTAATTAGACACATTACCAAATCCTAATTTTTTATGGTCCATATGCTTCAATCTAAACTACCAAAACCATTTTTGAAAAAGGTCTAGATATTATTTTCAAATAGTTGGCAATTTTAAATTCTCAGTATGACGTCTACCCCTCTTCATGTTATACAAGGGCCACTACTTTTGTGACCTCTCTCTCTCTCTCTCTCCTAGTTAATTCTTGTTGAGATTTATCTTTGGCCTTATAATTGATTAGCCAAATGACACATTAGGTGCAAAATTATTACCAAACCAAGAGATCAGTGACAAAGCTAATCTGGCCCGTCAAGGTGTCTTTGTCATACAATTTCCGCAATAATCTTGGAGGGAACTTCCTTTGCATCAGATTTGTTGTTTTCTTTTCCAAACTCTCCGTTCTTTTTTTTTTCCCTCTCTCCCAACTCTTGTCACCCAACCCTCCCCCCTTCCTTTTAGTAGTATTTCAATTTAGGCAGGACTTCAGGTCAAGTACGACTTAATATTCGGTCTTGTTGGCATGTAACTAAGTCACTGACCACAACAGTAGTATTCTCACTGGCAATGTAACAAAGATAGATAATTAAACACTTATTAAGTATATAGTTCTATCTATAACGTATAGTAACCCCATGTAATTTAATTTTAGTAAGTACATTCACATATCTTTTGATCGATATATACAGAATTTGACAAAAGAAAAATCAAGAACACTAAAACACCAAAAAAAAAAAAAAAAAAAAAAAAAAAAAGCTCTTACAAGCTTATATGTATTTAATAATTAAAAAGCTATAGTGGATCTTTTTTTTTTTTTTCTCCCTTAATTAATCACCCTTTAGTTCTAATAATGGTGATTGTGCCTCTGCCTTGAGTTTGAATCCGGGTGAGGGCAACGACAGCTTTCCCAGAGAGGCCTGGACCATGAGGAGACACGCATGGCCGACACGCAAAGTCACCCACCGGATGCCTCACCGGCCTTGTCGGCGGCATCAGAATCCGCTCATTTATGTCGTTTAACGTCACGTCGCCTTCTCTCCCTCCCGGCTTCACCACCGCGAATGGGTAAACCACCCTCGTTATCACGGCTGCCCTCTTCTTCTTCTTACCTGCATGTGTTTGCAAATCGTTTTATACAAATTAGTGTGCGCATGTATAATGTTAAGACCACCGGTACGGATACTATGTATGCATGCATCATATTACGTAGTAGTGACGCATTATTTGTAGAAGAGTACTAAATATATTTATCATCAACTAGTTACTGTCACATAAAATCTTGTTGTTCCTGAATTCATGACATGTAAGTACGGATAATAAAAATTATAAAGTTCATCATGCACTAGTCATATTTAGAATTAATTACTCGTTGATTTTTTTTTTTTGGATAAAAAATTACTCATTAATTTAAACAGTGAAATCTACCTCTATATAATACTATAGTATATAAACGTGACTGTGTAAACATTCATTATTGTACCATACAATAATAGTCTCTTTCACCAGTAGTATTACTTGGTGCTAGCTGTTGATCATTGCTGACTTTTCATTCACTAAACTCTTTCTCTTATTGAATAATGTTATATATGCATGTCTTACACTAAGACTTAAGTGACATTCTACTCTATAGTAGAGATAATACTTTGAAATAGGAGTTTTTTAATAATAAAAAGATGACCATATATGTGAGTTTTGAAATTAATGCGTAGTTTTTTGAGAGAGAGAGAGAGAGAGAGGGCTACCAGAAGGGTCAAGTGAAAATAGGTTCTCTTTGTCAGACAAGGACTTGGTGTTGGCTGAGTCTTTGTAAGATGAAGAAGAGGAGGAATCAAGAGTTCCAGAGAAGGATTTTTCTTCTTCTGGTGTTTTCATTTCTGTGTCCACTAGGTTTGCCTCTTCTGCTATACTGCATATGGACGTTGTCATAGGCCCACCTAAAATTATTCAAGGAAAAAAAAAACAAACCGAACTTACTATATAGAACAATTATATCGTTTCTGCAATAAATAATTGGAAACTCCACAAACCCATTTATCAAAATTAAAAATCAGATAATTATAAAGCAAAAACAAGTTATAATACATACGTACATACACACCTGAAAGTACTTCATTAAAGTCCGTATTCATTTGACTCATGAAACTGAAATTCTCATGAGACATTTCCCAGTTTGATATTGATGATGAGTTCCAGTAACTCTGTACAAATTGAACACTAGAACTAAGTATACTATCTCATATGCATATGTAATTATGTGTGTACACACACACACATATATATAATTATATATATATAAGAGCTTTTATATCAAAAGGCCAAAAACCCAGTTTAGAAAAACTTATGAAAATCACCTTATTAGAGAGAAGATTGGAGTAGTAGTGATCATCTCTCATGATCGTTTCTTGATCATCACTACAAAGAAGCAAACGTCTTCTCTTTGACCTCTCACTGAATTCAACCAAAGCATCTTCCAAGTAACCCGTGGAAAAATCATCCTCTTCTGAGCCTAAAGGAGATAAAAACGAACCACTAACATCCATGACTGAAATTAAGTTTGAAAAAATGAAAAAGGAATAAGGTAAATATATATAAGCATTGAGCTACTTAGGCCAATTGAACCTAAAGAAGGGACAAGAACAGTGAAAAGTAAAGAAAAAAATAAAGGAAGGAGAAGATATAGAGAGACCTAAAGACATGGTCTCCGTATTGAGAACTCCAAGGCTGTGGAAATTATAATTATGATGATCCCAACCTAGGGAAGAGTTATGGAGGCTGCTACTTCTATTGTTGTTATTGTTGGTGTAAAACGACATTGGAAGATGAAGCTCACTCATCTTTTTTCAAGAAGTAGTCACAAGCAAAAAATTGTCTCAAAACGACAACAAAATTTTTGATGGCGGAGAAATGAGTGTGCTATGGTTCCATTTATGTGCAACATGTTATGGGAAAAAGAAAGTGAGAGAAAATAAAAAAGAAGAATATGATTTTGGAAGAAGCAGCAATAGCAAAAGAGTAATAGTAGGATAAGTCAGTCAACGGCAAGAGTTGAGAGAGAGAGAGAGAGTTAGAATTAGAAAAGTGGGTTTTTCTTGGGATGTGAGAAATGGGGTCACTTTTCTCCTTTTTTTTTTAAATTTTTAATTCTTTTAATTTCTTTTAGTATGATGCAGTGTATTTTTGTGTGGGGGACTAAATAATTACAAAGGTTATCATATTATGCTGTTGCATGTAAAAAAAGCAGATTGTAAGGTAAAGAAAGAAAGACATGCCTGACTAAGGTTACACATTTCAAATTTCAGCTTTTCCTTTTTTGTTTTTCCCCTTTTTTTCTTTCTGATATGGTTTACCAACCGTTTTATTTATTTATTTATTTTGTCACAACTTTATTTCACTTGCACATTTCTTGGTACCGTGGGGTCATTTCAGATATCTTGGAAAAATTTTCCTGTTGGGCAAACAAATACACACACATTTAGCTTTGTGGGACCCAATTTCTTTGCATGCTGGCTTGGTGTGGGGTCCCGTGTAAAATGGCAGAAGAAGGAAGAAGAAGGAAATTCGTTTTGGGTGGGTGGTGGTGGGGCCCAGTATGGGAGGTGGGGTCACCTTTTTTCTGATGATGGGAATTTGAATGGTCCAAGATTTGTCCGGGGTGTGAGTCAGCTGCATTGTATTTCGAGCTGGTTTGTAATTGTATGGATTGATGTATAATCGGACGGCGGAGAATGTTTGTTTTGGTTTTGTGTGTCTCATCTTGTGGTGCTTCGTGCCCCAATCTGGCTTTGATTTTGTGATCGGACGGTGGGGATGATAATGGGCCGGGCTGGGCCTGTCATAGAAGTTTTCGAAAAGGTCTTGTCCTGGAAGTCCAATCAAAATCCAATTGAGAGGTAAGGGGAGGCCCATGGACAGCTGGATTGATAGACCATATTACTTGGTGATAATTAACCCTGACAAAGTTTGGTGGACAATTAGCACTAACTTGTTTGACAGAATTTGAATTCAATTTAATGGGACCCCATATTCGATATCACTCCATTATTTAAATATTTGTCACATAATTATATTTGTTTATGCAAAATTCGACAACAGTGGTTAATGATTACTTGGCCATATTCATGTCGTGTACTATGAAGAATAATAGAAACGGTTCATCGATTTAGAGGGACGATCTCGCCGATGCAAAAACAGTACAGGACAGATGTTGAACAGGAAATAGGGATGACAAGAAAACGAGTGCCAGTGACTGATCCAAGCCGTTGATTCGAATGAGATTGACGTGGACGATTCCGTACTTAATAATAGCTCAGTTTAGCATTCCCAATTCATTCATTGGTATACGATTTACATAGAGATAGAGTTGAGTTCCATACTAATTAAAAGTTGTTTTTTGTCTCTCACGAGTGATGGACTGACCATACCACTTCTCTAAAAATATCTATCATGCACGAATTTTCTTTCAGGGTTAATTGTAAAAACAAAAAAGAAAAAATAAACAAAAAACAAAATTGAAGTATGATTTGTGGAAAATTATACATCTATATTTGAAATCTAGCAAATTTTTATATTATATAAATTTGGTGATTTTTATTTTATAATAAATGGAAAAAAAACCAAAATTATGATATTTCTGCAATTTTAATTTTATTTTTTAGTTTGTTCAAAATTATCCTTCATATTTCAACTCTTTGTGATTTGTGCTAATTATTTTAATTTATTTTTAATAGATTTTTTTTGTGTTAGTTAACATAAATAAGATATTCTTAATTCAAATTCCGTCTTTAGTGAGAAATTAATTTGTTAGTCAATTTATTTGTAGAATGTACAGATTTGTAGAGATTTGAAATATAGAGGTATAATTTTGCACATGCCAAAAGATAATGTTAAAATTGCGGTAACGCCAGGCTATTTTTATGCAGTTAGCCCTTTTATTTCTAATAATTCTTAATATTTGTGAGCAAAATAAAATATCCTTAATTCGGATTTTGTATTGAGTGCAGAATTTTCTAGTTAATTTGGACATGAAAAGTAGATATTTGCGGAGATTCTAAATATAGAGGTATAATTTTTTATAGGCCAAATTAAAAGATTTAAATTGCAGGAAAGCAATACTTTAGGGTATTTTTTATATTTAATTTTTTGCAGGTATCCCTTTCTTTTATAAAAAATTATTTATTTTCATCTTTAGAGTATTGTTTGAAGCTAAATTCAACTTTCACCATCTTAGATGGTCAATTAATATAGTAAAACCTCGATAAATGAATGTTCAATAAATTAATAATCTCAGTTAAATAATAAAATTTTCTGGTCCCAACTCGAGCCAATGTACTAAATTAATATTCTTGCTAAATATATAAGGTAATAATTTTTTTTGCAGTTCCTTTAGGGCCCATCGAATATATGAATGAATAATTGATTAAATACATAAAAGAAACAGTATAAATATTTATAATATTAATGAGTTTTTTTCTAGATAACTTCTATTTTCTTAATTATGTTCTTTTTCAAAATGCATCTAAAGTTGTTTGCTTATTATTTGTACTTAAATTGAACTCAATATAATACTTTAATTTTTATAATAGATACATCACATTCAATATATGATTTGTAACATATTTATAATGATTTATATTCTTGAAGAAAAACTAATGACTATTAATTATCGATATTATGTCCAATATACATGAAATATCTTGAAATACTATATTTTATAAGATATTAAATTTTAAAGCTATATGTGTGATCATATGTATATATTCTTCTTACCTTTTTGATGTACAATGAAAATTAATTTTTAAAATTTTATTTATGTACAAACAATATATAATAAATTTTATATATATACAGTAAAATATTGATAAATGAATGTTCGATAAATTAATAACCTCAGTTTAGTAATAGAATTTTCCGGTCCCTACTCAGGCCAATGTACTAAATTAATATTCTCGCTAAATACATAACATAAGAAAAATTTTGTAGTTCCTTTAGGGCCCATCAAATATATAAATTAATAATTGATTAAATATATAAAAGAAATAACCCATAAGCATTCACAATATTAGTGAGTTTTTTCTAGATAACTTTTATTTTATTAATTCTTTTCTTTTTTCAAAATGCATTTAAAGTTATTTGCTTATGATTTGTACTTAAATTGAACTCAATCTCATTTCTAATTTTTACAATGCATACAACATATTTGGTATATGATTTGAAATCTATATATCATGACTTAAATTTTATAAGTAAAAATAATGACTATTCATAGATATTATGTTCAATATACATGAAAAATCTTAAAATATTATATCTTATAAAATATTAAATTTTAAAGCTAAATTTATTTTATGTATATCTACTTCTTAACTTTTTTATATACACTAAAAATTAACTGTTAGAATCTTATTTATATACAAACAATATATATTAACTTTGGGCACCAATCCAGTAGGTCTTTTTTTTTTTACTTATCCATAGGTATTGTTTTGCCCAATTAAAATTGATTATACATATCATTTCATGATAAAAAGTGGAGAAAGAAAAGTATTAAATAATGAAATTTTATTTTTTTTATTTTTTTTTTCAATTATTCAAATTATGATAGCCGTTGAATAATGATCTAATGGCTAAAAAAAAAAATACATAGTGATAGGTAAAAAAAAAAAAAAAAAAAACCCTATTGGATTGGGAACCATTAACTCTTATGTATATACATATTAACTTTTAGTCATATTTGCATAGACACATTAACTTTAACAGTATCTAAAAATACAAGTATTAAACTCATACTACTCTTTTAAATTAATAAATAATTATTTATCAATAAATTAATAAATTATTTATTTATCAATAAATAAATAAATTATTAATTTGTAGAGATTTTAATGTACATATTAACTTTTAGGCTTCTTTATATGCTCACATTAATTTTGACTATATCTAATTTTTATTATTAGATGTTATACATGTATCTTAGGGGGGAAAATGTGTAAGTATTAAACTCATACTACTCTTTTAAATTAATAAATGATTCATTTATCGATAAATAAATAACTTTTATAAAGTAATAATTTCTCTTAGAGTCAGTATTAATTCATAGAAGTTTTATTATAGTTAGAAACACTAATCAATATACTACATCAAAGGATAACACTAAATGCAATGTAACCAAAAAGTAATTAGATTTCTGTTCCCTTCCCTTAAGTTATTAGTTAGTAACAAATTCTAGAATTACCTCATGAAAAATATTCCAATAATATTGTTTCGAAGGAATTAAATAAGTCTAATAATTAGATCACTCAATCCTAGTAATATCATTCTACTTACAAAGTGTTAGCTGCTTTATTTAAATAAGAAAAATTAGCAGGGACATTAACCACTCGTCGAAACATATCTAAACCAACCTTTGAACCCGACAGCCATTGGACGACTTTCATGAATTCGTCCTAGATTTTATCTGAACAGTGTCAGTCTTTAATCTATATTACATTTTAAATTTCACTTTTCATTTTTTTTTTAAGAAAAAAGTTTGATATGATCTATAATGGGACCAACTTTTCAACACTAATTGAAGATGACCTCAGCGCAGACCTCATTGATATCATCACACTATTATCCACAATCTTATGGTAATATTAGGTTTGATCGGAAAAGCCGACAAATTGCAGATACAGATTAATCCTTAGGAAAATCACTTTGATTTTTCAAGAAAATTCGTTTGTTTGATCAATTTCGAATACACTTTTTGTTGATCAATTCTGTCAACAGTTTTACAATGTGAAACTAATCAATTCAACAACTAAACCGACCAAACAAAGCAAACAAAACTATTACATATACGATATTTTCTCTATATTTTTTTTTATGAGTGTTATATTAATTTGTTGTGTGTAGAAGATTCAAATTATATCTACCAAAATAGGTCGATACTAAGATTATTTTTTTGAAGTACTAAGCTGTGAGGGGATACTGTGGTTGCAATTGTTAATTTGCTTATTTAGATTTTATGTTATTTGAAAAAATTTATATAATAATTATTTTATTTAACACTGCAACAAAAATACGTCACCTGGAAACAAAAATACGTCACCTGGAAAAAAATTATTTTTTAATAACTTTTATTAATCATAAAATCGACGAGTATACAGTTAACATAGTATGTTAGCTGCATGCACATCAATTAAAAACTGATGTCAAAAGTGATAGAAAGTTTTAAAGAAAAAAGGAATTTTTTTGGTTAAGTTTATTGATTGTGGTCAGCCATATCTGACTGCATTTTGTTGCAGTTTTATCTAGCCATAATTTCTACCGCGGCCGTCGGTCGCTCATCTATCATTTCATCATTTCAAAATATAACTTGAAGAGATTTTATAAAAGATGGAGGAGAAAAAGAAAGGAAAATAAAAAAGAAGAGGAAGAAGAATAAAAAGATAAAAAGGAAAATAAAAGGAAGAACCAGAAAGAAGAGAGAAATAAAAAAAGAAAGAAAGAAAAAAAAGGGAGAAGAAGAAGGAAATGAGAGACGTTACATATATATATGAATATAGAGAAAGATGATAGAAAAAGAGTAGAGACAAAAAAGGGGAGATAAATGAGTTTGAAAACGGTATGATAATAATATATACAAGAAAAAAGGAGAGGGAATTCCAAAATTTTTGGAAAATGAGGAGGGAATTCAAATTTTATTTTTCACGTTGGTTTTAAATCGATGTGAAAAATTTATCTCATCGTTTTAAAATTGACATGATAAAAGACAAATTTTTGTCAGTTATACTGACGTGAAAATTTTTTTTATAGTGATCTTGTCGGCTTTGCATAACAGTCGATGTGGATTTAGTGACGAAAGAAGTATAAAATGTAATAGTTTAACCTTGATGTATGATGTTATAATTTTGATATAAATTCAGCTTGTCGAAAAAATAAAACAAAAGAAAATTGAATAATTTAACTAATGAACAAAGATGAGATTACTGCAAACTTGTTACATCTATATCTCTAAACCGATCAAAACGATTATATAGTCTTATTTCGGTTTGGTTTCTATCTAATCTTGCGTGATGGTAGCCAGATATATATCTACTTATTTGATTTGGTTAATGCTTTTTCCCCTCTAAATTGATCATGAATACCCCTAGCTAGTATAGAAACCAGAGCTTTCTAACAATGCAATAATATTATCCATCATCTTTGGTGCACCCTTATGTCTTGTTTGTAATTACATCCTCTATCTCAAATAATTAATTCATGTGCAAGAAATAAATAAATGCCACGTCTAGTTAATTTTTTTAAGGATGAATCTTTTTCCACCCATTTGTTTTTCTTCCAACCCCTTTTAAATAAATCTCTCACTAAGATTGAAATTTTTAGAATTTTCTTTTTTCATATCTTTCGAATGTAATCGATTCCAAAATTAGAAAAGAAAAACACTATAAAAAGTTTTTTTGACACCTCCAATAAGTTTTGAAACCACACCCATTTGGAGGCTTCTTTAATCTTTTTGTAAAAATTTATTTTTCTAAGATTTGAAAGACTAAAAACAATCAATTTTTTTTTTTTTTTTTTTTTGGCTTTGTTCCTTTTTTCCTAAAGAAATTAGAGATCGTAAGTTCTTATTTAAGGTAATGGTTTAAATATTCATCATCTTTTACCTTTTCTTTCTTTATTTTGTTTCTCTTTTTTTTTTCTCATTTCTCTAAAGCATTCCTGAGGATGAAGTTCTTAACTTTCAATTTAGGGTTCTTGATTTATTATTTATAAAACCGAGATCATAATATTTATTAAATCTTTTCAAGAAGTTAAAAAGAAAAAAAATGATAATTTGTCTCTTCAAAATGAATATAATTTGTAATTTGTTCGTCCATAATTAATTATAAGGAAATTCAATCAAATTATTGTTTTATTTTATTGATCTAAGCGCTTTATTAAATAAGTTTGAGGGTTGTGGTCAGAAATGAAATTGTTAATTAATATGGTATTAGGATTTTATTTCATTTTATAAAAGAATATTTTTTTTTAAAAAAAAATAGTCATTAATTTATCATTTAATAAGGGGTGTGAAGAGAAAAAAGAGGGGTGAAAATAGATTCACTCTTTTTTAAATCTTATCATTCATATTTGAACTTCTAATTTTTATTTTAACCTTATCATTCTTCTTAATAGCATTCTTAATCAAGTTTTATTCAATTTAATAAATTTTGGTATTTTTTTTTCTAATCTTAGTTTCTTTTTTCAAATTTTGTATAATTACCTGTCATGGTTAATAAGTTTAATAGTTGATATAAGTCTCAAATCTCTAAAACAAAACCATCAAAAAAAAAACAAAAAACAAATCATGGACTACTGTTTTACACCATATGAATAGCGGCAAACTTATATGAATATAATCGCCAAGGAAAAAATCAACATCCCACATGAAAGAATTAATTAACAACTAAAAGAAAAAAACTATGACACTCACATTAATCCCTTCTTCTGCATTTTTATTTTTAAATTCTTCATCAATGTGTTGTTGCTCCATTGTTAATTTCTTGGGTGATTTTGAAGAATGTTAATAATAACTTTCTTTTAAGGTTTAAAAAATTTCATATGTTCTATTTTTTTCCTTATATATTGAAGATTCTTTCTATATAAATATAATGGGTATATTTAACTTTTAGATTGTCCAATTTGGTAATTCTAATTATAGGTAAAATTATAATTGTACTTAATCTAATGCTTGATGGATTTAGAACATCCCTAATACATATTTATATAAAACTCACGAGATTTAGCATTTTTGCCCCCAAAAAAAAAAAGAAAACCATAATTTTTTGTATATTAAATATAACTTTCTTTGTGATTGTTTATTAAATCTCACCGGCTCTATCGTCAAAATTTGACTTAAAAATTATAGAAAATAAATTTTATAATTCCAAATCTAATTGCATAAATTAAGAAAAGAATTTGTGTGTATTTCGAAAGCTGCCATAAATAGATTCCTGAAAAGTTATGTATAGATCAGTGTTTTGGGATTTTCCCAATTTTTGGGATTAATCCTTGATACGAACCCCGCCAACAACGTGACGAAACCCGTTACCAAATCTGGAAAACGAAACCCCAAGACCTTTCAAGTTTGATAGAAACCGCAACCCGTTGCTTAGCAAAGCAAGAACCTTGGTATGGTGAAGACGCCACAAACGGGGATGGAGGATCCGTTTGATACAAGCACCACAAGGAATCCCTTGATAAGTTCAGAAAAGTCTCTTCAAGAACTCAAGAAGAAAATTTCTCACAATTTGATTAATTCCGAAAGTCTGAAAACC
>JXTC01000379.1:171087-190535 GCA_002914845.1 Trema orientale | reverse complement strand
ACGAGTTATCAAAGCATTACTCCCATCATTTTGAGATACAATTTACTAATTTACTTTTCTTAAAATTGCTTTATTGAATGTCTATCTACTCTAAACTATGAAATTACTTAGCAGTCCAAAGAGTTACAAACTCGTGATTCTAATTCCTAAGTGTAAGTTTACCATTGGCCATAATAAAAGTTCAACATGTGATGTGAACGATGTTTCTATTGCGCTCAAAGTTACATAAACTACTAGACGTTAAAACCAAGCAAATCAGGAGCTATTTTCAACAAAGGCTCTAGTGTGCTGAGATGAAATTTCCTAGCAAAAAGGAAGCATATTGAGCCCATTTGACCATTATAAGTGCAATTAAAGCCGTGCCTTATCCGGTTCAAAAACGCCTCAGAAACATCTCTCCTCACGAAAGTAGTAGGATGTGATCCACCTCTAGACCAATCCACCCATGTGATGCTCCAATTTGAGGTCATTTCAGGGCACACTTTATGCACTAAGGTTGCCAAATAGTGCTCATCCATGTAACATGGAGGCTTGCAGTGGTCCACAAACACCGGATGGTACCTCGAGTCCGAGACTATCTCGACGGCAAGTCTCCGGTGGGCCTCGAACCACTGCGAGCCCTTCCGCCAATCGGAGAGCGAAATCGTTGGCCACATTCTCTTGTTGTACCTCCCCCGGCCCATGGATCTTGGGTCGTCGAATAAGCCTAAGAAACTTAGGTTGGAGTTGATTAGGTAGTGGTAGATGGTGGTGAAGTTGAATATGGGAATGCATGCTTCGGACAGTAATATGAACCTCTCGTTGGAGAAATCTAGTAGGGCGTTTGCTAGTAGGCGTCTCTCTGCGTCCATCATTGTTTTCCTTCCCCATTGAACTCTCTGCCAAATAAAATCTGTTAAGAATTTCCCCCCCCAAAAAAAAAAAATAAAATAATAATAATAATAGTAAAAGAAGAAGAAGAAGAAGCTCCCTTTGAGAGCCTAACAAATTAATTATCTCATATTGTGTGCAAGTTTTTGGCGCTACTAAAATTTGTTTGATTGTAATCTTCTTCTTCTTCATTTTTTTTTTTTTGGGTTGTAATCTTATGATAACGATTTTATCTCTCTCTCTCTTTCTTTTTTCACTAGGCCACTAGTAAATAAGATGTTATATGACATCCTCCTAATATATTTTGGAAGGAAAATAAAACTCCAATATCATCATTGCTGTTAGATAATAATCCAACGGCTAAAAAAAAAAAATAATGACACACGTCTTTTTATGTACGTCATTGTAACTCTTAGATAATGATCCAGCAGCTTAAAAAAAAAAAATACCTACTGAATCGTGTCCATATATAAAACTTTATATTATAAGAAGATAATATGAATGCTCCTCTTAAGAATTTAAAAGGAAAGGATAGTATGAATACATAAAGGAAGTTGCATTGAATCCAATGTTGTTAAACATGTTATTATGCTGTGACAAATAATTATTGCATGTGCAACTTTATATTATAAAACTGGTGCTAAGTTGTCACAAGAGAAATTTTGACACAGAATGGGACAAAAAATCTTGATCACTCCATATTTTTTAAGATCAGACGAGAGACTTTAGCTTTTCTTCAACTAACGAAAAAATGGGAACGTTCACAAAAGTACGAGCTAACCTGGCTTGGTATCCTACGCTTATAGAACACAGAGGACTCTGGTGGCTCGAATGTATAATCCGGCGACGTATGGAGATAAATCGAATACAGACCCTCATGTCCCTTGAAAAACCTTTCCCAGAGAGGTGCCAAGGGCACTTTTCCTTTGGTTAAGAACATAAAGGCCACCTTTGGGGTCCTATTATAAGGGTACTCAACAACGTGGGGCACCATTGAAGCACGCCAAAACAGCTCCTCATCGCTCATGGAATGTTGTAGCTCTTTAGGAGCTATCCAATCTCTCATTCCTATTACTCTCGGGTTTGGGGAATCAAACGATGACAAATCAGAAGACAAAGGGAGGTCGTTTTGGAGATGGGAATTTGGTGAAAGTGGGGAATATGCATTCAGCTGAGGGAAGAAAGAGTCGTCTGGCAAGCTTAGGAACTTTCTAATCCGGTCATGTATGAAGATTCCAAGAATCATTGCAGAGAATGTCAGCATCAAAGAGAGTATGATTGTGGTCCTGACGTGAAAATTGCCTTGGTTTACTTCTCTTTTGATGCGTATGGAGAGGTCTTTTACAAAGACGGTGATTTTACTCTGCTTCATCTCGATTTTTCAAGGAAGCGTTGTCTCAAGGGTCAAGTCTACTTTTATGGGAATGTTTTTTTTTTAAAGGCTATGAACAAGGGAATTTTTTAATGCTTGAGAATTGTTGGGAATATGGGCATAATATTTTTTCAATTTTTAGCAAGCAACACAAGAAAAGGGATACACAACATTTTCTGTAGTGCTCAGGAAACGTTATGGCAGGCCCGAGAGCATGAGTATCATGTGTTGGGTTCAGAGAAAGAAATTGCCTTCTTAACGTAATTTTATCGAGTCATATGAACAACTGAATACAAAGCATGATTAGAGGAGTTGGGGGGAGTGAGGAAGGCACTGTGTCCCTTTCGAGGCGAGTAACTTGTGACAGTATACGGTTACTGATTCTCGTATTAGTAAGATCAGAATCAAGGACTGCTGATGTTGATTCTTATTTTGGTTCTAAGAGACTTGAGAAAGATAATTGTCGTAAAGAAACGTAAGAACAATTTAACGAAAAACCTACCACAGATGGTGCTGAATAATATCAACGATCACATTTGCAGCCAATTCCAGGAATCTTTTGTAGTTTCTGTTTCATGATAAATATATAATTTATTCTACATTCACAATTAAATATTGTGACGCCAATCCCAGTTGGAGCCGACTGCTAAGCATTTTTAACAGAGTACAACACAGCGAAGCCAGCCACAGCACCAACTATAAGTAATTTTAAAGTCCTTAAATTAGGATATTTTGACAAGAAGCTACTGGTAAGTATTTCCCAAATCCATCGAGATAAGAATCGCATACCACACGTCTTCTGGAACTTCTGAATGGAAAATTCCTACATGGAACAACGCAGCAAGCTTTAATCAGCCCCACTGGAATTTAGTACTCAAACTTAATATGTTCAGTAATGTTTTGTTGTAACTTCATAAGTTTCAAGGAATTGACATTTAGAGCATCTATAGAAGAATGCATATTCTGGCGAAAATTCAAGGAGAAGTAGTCCAACCTAAAGTAAGGTAGCTGGTAATGGGCCAAAGGGAGAAGCTTTCCTCATTGGAGTTATAATTTACCCACGTTGTCAGCGAATGTAACGAAACTGGAGTTGAAAGTTTCTAAAGAGAAACCCTGCAAGTTCTCAAGAGTAACCATTGGAATTTGACTCTAGAGAGGAATACATCCCCATTTCATGCAAGCTTGCAGAATGATACAAACTAATTTAACCATAGTTCTTAAGATATTAAGAAACCACTTATAGCAATAGCGACATTTTCGACTACAATATTAATTCCTCCCTATAAAAAGTTTTTTGTAATGGAATAATAATGCGTAAGCTAGAAATCTGAAGGGTCGTGAGACAAGTGCTGTTTTGACTGGCAAAGGATGAATGCAAATACAAAGTTAGATGTCTGCTTTATGCGCAGTATTGTTTTGCTTTCTTCTAGTGATGGTCCATCCAAGTTGCATAGAGCATACTCAAAAATGAATAGCGAACTTCCACTTTAATATTAAGTATATTGGCTATTCTTTGCTTGCAGTATGCAGTAAACTACATGAGTCCCTCGCTGTCCGTTTCTAAAGCCAAAATTGAATGCTATATGTACATATTTTTCAGGTGGTATCCTCATATGCAAGGAAAAATCAATCTCTTCGTATTAAGCTAAATTTAAACAGTTGATCACCAAGGTCCTCCCTGATCAAGGACCAGCTCCAAGTTATAAACCATGCCAAAACAGGGACAGGTCTTAACTTCAAAAGAATTATTTTAAAATAGGAATTACCCAGCTTAATCTATTATAAGCATGTCAATAAGCATTGATAAATAGCATGGAACATAGGTCTATTGAATAACTGTCGGAATATTACCTTTGGCAACTTATCTTGTTGGGCAAGATGATCCACGTGAAGTCTGACATTTGATGCAGCAGGAATCCAGAATCGACGATCAACCTCAGAATATACATATGCTACTATGTCAAACAATGTTTGTGCTCCATTTTCTATGGCTTTTACGATAGAAGTTTCTCTACTTCTACGGTTCCTGAAAATTAAGGATAATGTATGTCAAGGTTCCATAGTATTTGGGTAGTTCATGATGCAAGAACATCTAGCTGGCAAAAGCAAACTATTACTTTATAGAGAAATCTCCTAACCCAGCCTCACAAATAATCAGAAAAAGAAAGGACTAAGTCTATTTTCTTTTAGCTTAAAATTCCTACAATATTTTGAAACAACAATTTTTAGTCAATAGGAAGATGACAAAATTATGAAAACAATCATTTACTGAAATCCAATGATTTTTTTTTTTTTTTCTTTTGGGGACAATTTTGCCAAGTGAACCATATTGCGTCCAATATAATGAGAAGAAGAGAAGAAGGTGACTTCTGGTTCATACTTGAGATATCCACAAAGCATGTGCTTTGGCCACAGGTTAACCCTCCCATGCATTGGGACCAGAGCATGTGGAGAAAGCTCCATAAATTTGTATGTTGATTTGAAATACTCCTGCATAAACATCAGTCTTACATAAGCTGAGATTTTGAGAAAAACATATTGCATTTGCATGTATGGTTACAAACTTATAATTGAAATAGAGAAAACAATTAGCCTACACCAATTACACTTCTATCATATGAAAATCATCATGCCTGATTTAGCGTTCAATTCTTTTTTTCCTTTTCCATTTTAGCTTCTGGTCCTATTTATGGCAACTTTTGTCGAGAATGCAAAATTATTTGTTGATGAAAATAGTTGAGCTTCACAAAGATTAATGTAAAACAGTATGGATCTCAAATTACAGCTCCTAAAAGGATATGAAAGAAATACACAGAATTAATCTTCCTAATAAATCAACACGTCCACTATTTTTCCTATCCCTCTTCCAGATGCAGCTACATTTATATGCTTTATCGTATATGTGAATCCATCTATTTGGTGTGGGTAATTGGAATGTCAAGAAGCCTTTCATTCTAGTCATGATAATTAATAAATTACAAACAATGAAAAGTTGAAAACATAATTTGGTACTATTCTTCCAAACTAATGAACAGAGACATTTGTCAATAGCTCATGTTGAAGGCTTCTTTCGAGAGGCTATACACACCGAATTTCTACAAGTGCACACTGTTACGAGCAATGAAACCTACGCCAGTTGGGGCCAAAAAATTCATATTTCCAAAAATGTGGAGAATTAGTGGTGCAAGATGTCTCAACAAAAGGAAATAGTGTGCATGACATGTTCGCATATATTTCTAAGTCCATCAGACCGTCACCAAATCACTGGTATGATACAGCAATGAGTTAAAGCATGCAACGAAATAATTGTCAGAAGCAAAATAATTAGTACATTAAGGTGTCCTGTACTTGAGAGTCTTGTGATAATAACCACATATGGGATAGCTCTTTTGAGGGAGGAAAGGGAGAGACATACATAGTCTATCAAAATGCACTTACTGCCATATTTCCACCTGACGTGGAGTCCAACACAGCACTTCCTTGACTGAAACAAACACAAACAAACTGCTATCAGTGAAGATCCCAGCAACAAAACTCGTCAGAACCGGAATAAAACTAACATAAGAAAGATTATATTCAGGCCATAAAAATCACCAAATATGCGTGTGCCACTAAACAGAATACTTACCCCACACAATGATCACCAACGATCAAGGAGTGAGTACTGACATGAAGCAATGCCATATGGCCATCTGTGTGTCCCTGGATGACGAGATTATTTAATATCATAGACAGCAATGTCGAAGAAGGTTTTTGTGACATGTATATAGCACTAGTCCTCATAGATTATTTTAGAAAATTATAATGATACTTCGACTAGCTCCTTCCCCAAACACTTACAACTGGTAGACCTACTATCTGAGTTTTGTTTAGTGGTACATTTGGGATAGTAGATCTATACCAACCTCATTCTCTCCAAAGTCATATGCAGAGAAACCATAAATCTTATTAAACTCTGTCCAATCAGTCATTCAGCCTGTGAACTAGGTCTCAGGATCATGACTCTAACCAACACTAAAAGGAATATGCTAGTGGTAGAAAAATGAAATTGAAGATAACCTCAAACATATATTTAAAGTAGATGAACTTTTTTTTGGAGCAAAATCTACATAGAGTTATAAAAGCTAGATTGTCATTGATGAAAGCAAACTTAGAAAAACAACCATAAAGATATGACTGTTCAATTTCTTTAATAAAACATAATGTGAGAGAAATACCGGAGCGAAAACAGCATTCAATCGCTGACCACCAATGCAAATGTCTTCACTTCCAGCGATTGAAATATAACCAAGAGACCAGTCGTCTGTCCTAATATAAGACTATAACGTCAGCCTATACCAAGAAGACATTGATGATAGAATGGCAAAATATCCACTGCTGTCTCTCATAAAATCAAAGGGAATAAACACCTAAGTAAGCATAAAATAGTTCCAAAAAATTGATTGCACCATCATAACCACCCAATACTTTAATTTCATGTTGGAGGCTCGACAAAAGGTATCTACTTTACCAGAATATTTCTGCAAAAAATCATAACAAATATGTGGCACGACCAATAGAAGAATAGCTGACCACTAAAATAAGTACAATTGTATAAAGCAACAGAAAGACTAATCATTGATATTTAGATGGATTAATCCACTTATGAACAAGTCTAAGGAACCTTCAAGCTTGGACATTGAAACTTTCTAGAATAGGTAGAAATAAACAATAATGTAGTCCCTAAAACAGTGGAGAAAAGAACAGGACGTTATCTCAATCACAATCACCATTGACGTTATCTCAATCACATATCTTAAAAAGTAACAACACCTTTTGGCAGTAGAAAGAGAATACAAACTAAGAGTGTTATAATTGTAACCTTTTCCAATTCGACGCATGGTATTTTCATGTGCTAGTAATACAGCATCAGGGTTGTACCGTTGGACAATTGACAAACCTGATAAATAAATTGGTGGGGTCAATCATAACTCCAGACTAGAACTTAAAAATGCTGAGACACAAGGATACATATTCTCCTTTTTTTCCCCTTCAAGCAGATTAAGGACCTAATAGTTTTTTGTTCTCATTATACAATTAAAAAAGTGATTCAACCTGGTCCCCAGCTGCCTAAAATATGGATTAATTGTAATGAAAAGAATATTGAATTCATCAACTTAATTTATATATATATATATATATTCCTAGTGCCTGTTAAGTTGCTTTTCCATACATACCATCTATGTGATCACGATGGTGATGAGTAACAAAGACGACCAATTTCTTTGGGAGAGAAGCAACGATATTCTTGAGCTGAACATGTAAAAGACAATGTAAAAGCAAAAAAACAAAATATTAAAATGGTCAGAAGTGAGAGTGCTGCATTCCAATACAATAAAAAGGGCATATAAGTTGAAGAACAAACGATTAGGAGTTCAAGTCTACTGGTCATAGTTGAGAAAAAGTTTTAACCAGATCAGATATACTCATTCACACTCATAAAGATGAAACCAAGTTCATTTAATATGCTTTATCAAAATAAAAAAGTTCCAATTAAAATACATATACAAAATATAGCATTCAGTTCAAAATCTTATTTTTATTGGAAAGCCTTGTTAGTTTATAATTTATATAACCACAAAACTTGGTGACATTGATATACAAAATCACAATGGATCTTAACTAAACCCAGTGGATAAATGCACTCATCTTTTTTCAGGAGATGGATAAGTTCATTCTGTCCTGAGCAGAATATAGAAAGATCACATTCAATTGGATGATCAGATGTCATCAGAATTCAGAAATGTATTCGTAGCTTAAATTTGGTGTTGAATACCGCGTTTAGACAACTCTCTTATGATTTACACAGCCCTAACTAATGTATAATCTAATACAAGTACCAATTAGCTTACCGGTAATGTCCCCAGGAGTTTCTATAATACGTAGTTAAGACATTACCACTGACTGAGTATGGGTGAGATCATGAGTGGCAGGATAGTCCATGCTTTGTAAAGAAAAAAAAAAATGTCGTAATATAGAATTGAGAGCAGAATTACTCAAAATTTATTTAATTAGCAACACTGGCCAACATTTAGCACATTAAATTTATAAAATGAAAAAGATGGAGAAGTGCAGGCACAAAATAAATAATTGCATACGAAAGACCTTTAGAAGAGTTAACTCTTTTACCAAGGCAAAGCAAGATAGCTCAAACTCAAATTAATTTGTCAAATGCATCAGAATAGAAATGTCTCAGCGTAACAAACTGCAGGTCATACCTCTTCATGGAGGTCAGAGTGACATCCTGGATCAACTATTAATGCATCCCCACTAGCAACAAAACAAATATCCCCACGGTAGTCTGAAGGATTATCAGGTGCAAATACAATCAAATTTGTTGTATGAAAAGGCTTCGCTGTCCTACTTTTCATAGGTACAAGTGTAACACCAGGAGGGTATTCCTGAAAATGAGGCAAATTCATTATGCAAAAGATACTACTATTTCATACATGGAAATTAGAAGAAAAAGTGAATCTCTTAGTACAAGCTACAAGAACGCAAATCTAGCAAAAACATGAATAAACAGTCAAATACAGATGTGTTCATACCAAAAGAGCATATTTTGTATTCTCATCCAATGGTCCAAACGACCTTCTTCCATGAAGTTTGGCCAGGCATCCTTAACCATCCTTAATGAACCAATCGAAACTTCAAAAACCTTCGTTATTGATGATTTTGCGGAAAAATTCGGTTTATCATATGCTTCTAATCATTAATTTCTAACAAATCAAAGTAATATGGCTCACATGCAATCCTGTATTTCTTCTTCTTAGAGCTAATTTTTGCAATTTTTGTCTTTAAACAACTAAAATAAAGGAATAAAAGCAACCAGGCATGCTGCAACACGAAATCAGCCTACATCTAGTGACTTTTACCCTCTAAGGAAAACAGCAAGCCAAAAGACAACAAACCTGATAATTTAAGTGCTGCGGGACTTTCCATTCTCTAGATTGCGAGGAGTTGTCTAGAAGACCAGCAACTACCAAGGGCCCAATACGGTCACTACTTGGCGTCACTTCCAGAAGCCAATTCAAACAACTTTGTGCCGACATCCACTTACATGACTCTGCATTGCATTTTCAATATTTTCGGTTCCTTGTCACCCGAAAGAGAATAAAGAATGGCATAACACGAGTTACCAAGACTACATTAACCTAAAAAAATCTAATTAACTTCCAGGGGTTCTGTCAAAAATGACCCAATACAGATTAGCACAAGTCTATAGTCTATATCTGCAACTCTCCATAATTAGCATAAAAAACACTACACTAGAGGAAGTAACATGGGCATGAATTAAACCTTGTAAATTTTGATATCCAGGTACCGAAATTCCCTCAATGTACACAGTCTGAACAGGCGGCCCTGGTCCAAACTCAGCTTCCTCCACGTACTTCCAGAACCTCCAATGTCCCCATTGCACTGCCCCAAACAACACTTCTTCCCTAATCTGTAAATTCAAATAGAAAAGAAAAAAAAAAAAAGAAAAGAAAAAACAAAACCCAAAAAAAAAAGAAAAAAAAAACAAACAAACCGTCAGATTCAATTCAAATAAACCCTAGAAAAAAGGGAAAAGAACAAAGTAACTGCATAAGTACCCGGTTGAGAGCGGAATTAACGTCAAAATTTCTCAATTCGATCTTCTCCGACCACGATTCTGCGCCAGAAACGTCAATCCGGGACTCGGGTTCTCCTTCTAGAAGATTCAGTTGCGTCCGTGGCAGGTCCCAGAGATCAGAGTCGACGAAGGAATCGTACTCCTCTTCGCCGAACTTTGGGGGGCGCGTCTGTTTCACGAGAAGGAATTCGGCGTCGTTTAGAGGGTTTCTGAGGATCACGGCGAGGTTGTAGGTCGCCATCGGAATCGGAAGTAAGGGGTTAGGTTTAGGAATGGCAATGGGCAGATCGGGACGGTTTTTTAATTATCATTCCCATCCAAAGCTAATCACAGTACCATACTCGCCCCATTAACCATTCTTTTTGGATGCGGAGACGGTGCGGATATTAACCAATGGATAACGAGAAAAATCGCGGTTACCCATTACTCATTTATAATATTAAAATATTAAAAAATTAAGATAAAAATACTAAATTCTTTTTATAATCAACAAAATATTAAACACAACAATATACTAATAACTCTAAAATTTAAATATATAAATACATATAACTCTCTAAAATCATTATTTTATCAAAGATATAATAATATTGATAGTGTAAAATTAAATAGATATTTATATGTATAATAATTTTTCTATATAAATATATATATTGGGGCGGGTACGGTGCAGATCGTCCCCGTACCATACCCCCATATTAACGGTACAGTTATTCCCCGTCTCGATCATTTTTTCCACTTGAGCAGTTTTTCCCCTCCTCATTCGGATCGGATGACCACGAATACCCGTAACTATGGGTTATATTGCCATCCCTAGTTAAGTTGCAGAGAGAGTCTGAGACTTCGAACACGAGGAGTGATAGGTGGGTAGTTCGTATGGGGGAAAACGACCTGTCGTTTTCGTGGATATGGGGGACAATTTATGACCTGGGTAGTAGTAGGTCTTTTAATTAGGAGTGGCTGGTGACCGTTGGTGTTGGTTAATTATGATCGTTGACTGTTGGTGTGACGAATGACGATAATGGTAATACAGCTGCTTATTTAACAATAATAATACCCTTGTTTTTTGGCGGGAAGGGGGTCTGGGTTTTCTCCGAGGAAATTTTTTTTTTCCCCACCAAGCTAAATTCGCTTATCAGTGAATATTTTTCGAAAATTTAATAAATTTCTCCTATTTTTTTAGGTGTTTTTATAAAGTGTAAGAAGTATGTAAATTTTTTAAAAACTTGTACACATTATATACATATTTTTTGTGTATATTTTTTCAAGTATTTCATATTTACATATACTAAGATCATTTATAACATCAATATCGATAATTTGTGTGTAATATGTGATTGTCAAAAATTATCAGGCCATGGTATCAAAAAAAAAGAATTGTCAGGCCATATTCCATTTATAACTTGCTGGCCCATCATTATGTTTCTACGCTTGACTTCAGATCATGAAGGATCTGGACCTCCGGAGAGCTCAGTCCATTTAATAGTAATAGGGAAAATTTTATTTTATATGATAAAATTTCCCAAAAAAAAAAAAAAGAAAAAGTTCCGGATTTAAAATTTTTGGAAAAATCCGAGAATTTTGTTTATAAAAATACTACTTTTTACAAATTGATAAGATACTTGAGGCAACCAGACAAATTACTTGAGGTATCGAGTCCATTATCTCAAATAATTCAAGTAATTACCCCAAATAACTCAATTGGTTACCTCCAGTACTTTTAAAAAAAATATTATTTTTAAGAAAAAATAGTATTTTTTAACTATTTTTGAAATATATTATTTTTTTTAAATAAATTTTTAAAAATAATATATTTTTAAATTAATCCAAAAGTGTCCAAAAACTTCAACCTATATGGAGATTTTTCAATAAGTTTCTTTAGAAAACTGAAAATTTTGTTCTATTGGTCATAGTTCATGGTAATAGCACTTTCTTCGACTCGTATATGTTCTTACAGTACCGCAAAGCTATCGCAAAAATTTCCGATTAAACATAGCTTCATTTGTGTTTCTTATACATAATCAAACAATCTATCAAGTCGAAACTAGTTGTTAATTGTTATGTTGTTCTTTTTCTTTTTCATAACTAATTTCTTTTGCGTGATAATTGGCTATAAACCCCTTTTTCAAATGCAAGTATAGAATTAAAGCATAACTAACAACATTCGGACTTCCACTTATTTCACCCAAGTCTTTTGCTTTTTGGCCTTTCTTTTACTAATTGACCTAATTAATTAAAGAATGCTAAGGGCACCACGTACTAATAAAAATGAGTCATGTCTTGAAATCTATACATTTATCAATGATATCTGTTGTTAAGCCCCAATAATACCTATAGCATATTTTCTAACTGATGACATGCTATATATGAGTAGTAAACGATACCGTTGCGTTTCTACTAGTGATTGTAAGTTGTAGTCATCCAAATCAATAGAAGTCTATGCTGACTTTGTTGAATTCCCTTTAGGCCTAATATGAGGCTTGATTCATAGTGGTATTAGGTATATGCACTCCATTGTTAATATTGTTAATGAGTGAATGCCAAACATTAGTCTTTTAATTAACAAGATTAAAGCATAAACCAATCACATCAATCCACACTTTCAATATTGTAATTACGCTTAGTGCCATGATTAAAGAATTACTTATTTCTTGGTTCAGGTACCGGGTTCTTTTTTTTTTTTGGCTCGGGTGAAAAGAAGTTTATTGAGAAACCTAAAACATGGCTGCCACAACAGGGGCAACCTCCTAAAAATAAAGAGGAATTACGTAAAATATACATCAAAATGGGCATATTTTAGCCTATATACTCAATTTGAAGAATCTTTGAGAAAATATGCGTATGGACGAAACTATCCTTAAAAATACTAAGAAAAATTATGTCCATCACCTTTAACTGATTCGAATCTCTCTCTTGCACAGAACCTCTCTTTCTCTCTCTCGACTGAAAATCTCAATCAATCCGAGAATTATAGTAATCTCTACTCATACAAAACTTCGTTTCATCTCTCACAACATTGTCAAACTCATCATTTCTCTCTTTTCTCTCTTCATTATTCTCCACATAGTTATGGATATAGTTTAAAATAACATATTATCAAATTTTGAGATATTTTGAGGAAATTTATGTGTTGAAAAATCATTTTAAGATTAATTTTACGAGTTTTAATAAAAAATCGCGATAATTATCGAAATTTTTCGATGATTTTCATGGTTTTTCAATGATTTTCTATGAATCTCAGTAAAATTTCGATAAAAATAGTATTTTTAATAATCTTTGATGCCATTTCGATGTGATTTCAATGTAATTTCGACGATATTTCAATGAAAGTGATATTTTTGATAATATGTTGATAAAGTAGCATTTTCGACAACTTTCGACAGAATTTCAATATAATTTCGATAAAATATTATTTTTGAAAATTTTTTATCAAAAATACCACTTTCATCGAAATATTATCGAAATTATATCAAAAATTATCAAAAATACCATTTTCATCTAAATTTTACTGAGAACACAATTTTCATTGAAAATTATCAAAAAACCATTAAAAATCATCGAAAAATTTTGACAATTATCGTGATTTTTTTTACTAAAATTCGTAAAATTTAATCTCAAAATGATTTTTCAACACATAAATTACTTCATAATATCTTGAAATTTGATAATATGCTATTTTAAACTATGTCATAACTATGTGGAGAAGTATGAAGAGTGATGAGATGGAAATGATGAGTTTAACGGCATTGTTAAAGATAAGAATAAGGTTTTATGTGAGTAAGGAGTACTATAATTCTTAGATTGACTGAGATTTTCAGTCGAGAAAGAAGGTTCCGTATGAGAGAGATAGAAAGATTTGGATCAGTTAAAGGTAATGGGGCACAAATTTTCTTAGTATTTTTAAGGATAGTTCTATCCACACGCATATTTTTTCAGAAATTTTTTAAACTGAGCATATAGGCCAAAATATACATATCTTGATGTATATTTTACCTAATTTCTTGAACATTAACCGAACCAGAATGACGGGTCCCAAAGGCCCATGCAGCAAGTGCATGGGCATCTCTAACTTGGTACCTAGGAATCCATGAAACTAGGTAGCACCCAAGTTTTGTATTGTCCAAAATAAAAAGAAACAATGGAGTAAGTGACCAAATAGGGGAAAACTTAGCATAAATGGTGTCCACGACTACCCAGGAGTCAGATATGAGGTTGGCTTCCTGCCAATTGCGATCTAAGTAGATCCATATGGCAAAGACAATGGCTGGAAGCTCAGCCTCTAGCAGAGACTCAACTTAGAAAGATGAGATTGCAAGGAGAAGTACCTGGTCGATTCCATTCTGGACAATGATTATTGCCGAAGCCAGGGGTGCTTTGAAGGCAGCATCAATTGACGAGTAGGTAAGTACGATATAGGGGAGCACCAGGTTGCTTGATCACCATTGTGAAGAGACATGTTTGGTTTGGATTTATGGGACCATAACTCGGCAAGTGTTGACTTGAGGGTAAAGGGCAAAGCTTGGGGGTACACATGAGTTCCAGAGGAGCCTAGAGTTTCTGGCAAACCATATCTTATCGCAGAGGATTGCCGCAAACCAAAGAAACTATTTTCTCAAGAATGAATCATTAACTGGGATGTGGGAGGGGTTAAGGAACCATTTTACCAGTTCCAGGCTAGTTGAAAGTGTGAAGGAGTTAAGTCTCAGGTTCTAGGCAATTGACAGTGTGAGAGAAGTCAAGTCTTGTAAATATGTGATGTTCCATTTTTGTTATGGTTTCTTAGGATGATTACGGGCGGACATTACATATCTAATTTTTGTACACAATTGCCGCATCATTTTAAAAAGGATAATACTACATATCTTAACTTTTGTACCAAATTTTTTGTACCAATATATGTGGCATATAAGTTGTCACTAACTAATTGCTGTGTTAAAATTAACCACAAATAGATTAAATATTATCACCAATTGAGTGGTGACAAATCAAATATCACATGTGTTGATATTAAAAATTTAGTACAAAAGTTAGTACCTTAAGCATTATCCTTTCAAAAAATATTATGGACATCATATTATAGTTAAGAAACTAACTAATTCCCTCCCCACAAAAAAAAAAAAAAATAGAGTTTACCAATTAGGATTTAAATTCGTTTTTTTCAAAAAGGGAAAAAAAAAAAAAAGTTCAATTCGAATTTAAAATTATTCAAGGCATTCAATAGTTAATTACTCTTTTCTTATATTACTCCATTTGATTGTGTTTATCACATTGATTTTGAAAAGGAAAATATCAAAAATTTACCCGGCGTTTAGCAAAATATAAGTTTTCACCCTATAATACAACATGTATCCCCTTAATTTATCAAATTCGGTCAAAATTATCTATTCTGACAAATTTTTCACCGACCATTGACTTTTAAAATTTTAGTTAAGGTTATAAGCATCATTTTATAATGTTAATATCTGACCTATGAAATAAATTTGACCCAATTTGAGAAACCTGCGGAAAAATATTTTTATTTTTAAAAGCACATGGGTAGAAGCTAGTATTTTGCTAGAATACAATGGAGATTTTTGGTGATCTTCCTATTTTGAAGGAAAATTTCTTAACTGACTTTCCTAATAAAGGGGATTATAACCAATCTATAACATGAACAGAAAAAATAACTCCATATTATATTACAAAGGATGGCTTTATTGTCACCTCTTTTTTTCTCCTCTCCACATCCTTTTTTAATATATAAAAAGCAAATATAGTTGCTACTTATTTCAAAATTGGCCATTAATAAGAATTCAAATGAAATTTCTCTTCTCACCAATTAGTTTTGAAAATCTCCCATCCCTTTTGAATTCTTTTCTTTTCTTTCTTCAGGTTCTTAAGAGGGGAGATCTCCAATCCCTTTTGGGAGTTCATGAATTATTTCTTTTAGGATTCTTGAGATAGAGACCTCACTTTTTGAGGAGCTCTTGATTTTTTTTATAGTTCTTAGAGAGAGAGAAAGATACTCATTTTAGAGTTTTTGATTTATGTTTTAGGATTTTTTAGAGAGAAACTCAATTTATCAAATTCGTTGAAATTCAAGATTCACAATATTTGTCTTGTTCCCATACTATATTATGACGACATTGGTGCAACTTACTTGTGTTAATCCTACATTTCACTCGATGATGAAACACATTGCCATAGATTTTCACTTTATATTGACAAAGTTCAAAATGGGCAGCTGAGTATATCTCATGCACGTTTCCCACAATAATTAGTTTGCTAATGCTCTCACAAAGTCTGTCTCCTTTCCATCTTAAGAAATAAGATTGGTGTCTTCAATGGAAGTACAATCTTGAGGGGTATATCAAGGACCAGTGATGGACCCACATTGGGTCCAATGGGATAGGTGTCCCACTCAATTTTTTAAAATTGTATTTTTATAACATAAATTATCTTGTTTTCTCAAATGCACCACTATTTGCCCCCATTTAACTTTTTTGTCCCTATGTATGTTCTTGTTTCTTTTGTAATTATAACCTCACTTATCAATTAATTTTCTTTTCATATTATTTCTCTAGATGTATTTTCTCACTAACTTTAATTACAATTGATTAGTTTGAATTGACAGGAGTGAGTATATTTAATTATGTAGATTTTAATATCAATTAAATGATAAAGAATTTAATTATAAAATACAATTTTCAAAAATATATTTTGTTATAAACATTTATCCATAAACTTTGTTTTCTCTTTTCGTATACTTGTATTTATAACTATTATGCTTTTCCAGGAGATATCTAGATATTCGTTGTTTGTTAAGTTATGATAACTAGTTGAAATATTTATAGTTTGCTTTTGTAAAACATTATTGAACTATATATTGGGAAATATTCTTTTTACAAAAAAAAGTAAAAATCTTGGATCCGTGACCGTCAAGAACATCATGCAATGAAAGGAGAATTCAAATTCGTATCAATCCCATGACGACTCGACAACTAGTAATGAAGTCTAAGACAATTCAAACTCTTTCGTATCTCTATCCCACAACTCAGGATCCGTTCTCCAAAAAAAAAAAAATAATAATAATAATAATAAACATAAAAATTCTCAGGATCCGTACAGCTAGCAACCAAATTAGTCAGTATCACAAATGATTGACAAGAACGTAATTAACTCATGTTCTCTTAATCTTGTACGTGTATATTTGGCTCACTGTTTGTAAATATTTCTTTACAGATTTTAAGAAGTCTAATGGAATAAAGTATCCATTTCAATTATCAAAATATTGTTTACTTTATACTAGCTAGGGATAAAATGTTAATTAGAACAACATACTTTATACAGAAAAACTCGGGAAAATTGAAATATTAAAAATAATCACTATAAGAAAAGGGATCTAGCTATAATGTTTTTTTATCATTATTATAGATTAAATTGTCATCGCCTAAGAGTCGCTGTTGTACAGGTCCATCGTAATAGACTCCCTAAAGTAATGACTAAATTTGTCCTTATAACAGAAGCCTTAGTTATGACAAACATTATCACTTTAAAGTCATAGAAGGAAAAAAAAAATGACGACGTCATATTGAAGGCCTATGGTGACAACATGTCTATAGATTATAATACCTATAGCGACTACATATTTGTTTTAAAAAAATAGAATAAATTATAATTAGATTAAATAATTTAAATTAAATTTTAATGATTAGGTTTAAATATAAACATAAATTAATAATGAAATGATAAAATTAAAATTAAATTTTATATAAAAAAATCCAAAATATATATAAATAAAAATATATTCTTAGGTGTATACCAAAATTAAAAACAATTTATCATTTGTTTTATAAGAGAACCAAATTAAACATATTTAAAAAAAAAATCAAACATCACAGAATATCTACAAATAACAATTCAACATATCAAAATACCAAAATTTTAACATATTCACCCCAAAACAAAAAAGTTTAACATATATATTCACTATTAATTCTCACAAATACCAAATTTTTACATTATTCTAATTGTATATTACACATCAACAATTTTTTTAAAGCATTTACCTAAACTCACATAATTGATAATTAAACCAAATAAAAATTAATTATTACTAATAAATAAAAAATAATTAACTTAATTACTAAATTAATTACAATGAACATAACAAACATATTTGCAATAAAAAAAAAAAAGCCGTGAAATCAAAATCTAAACTAGCATTTTTCTGAATAAAACCCCCAAATCCTAAAATCAACCAAAAATAACCAAATCTCCGATCCAGAATTAAACTAAAACCTCAAAATTCCTATAATCAAACTCAAAACAATATCAAAAAACAAACCTCAAACCAAAATTACACCCACAAATCCTAAAATCGAACTCCCAAAGATAAATCATCCCAAAATTGATCCAAAAACTAAACCAACAAACCAAAATTAGGCCTCTAAAGGTATAAATATTAAAACTAACACTCTTAAACACCAACATGTTCCATATTCTAAATTCAACATTTTACCAAATTTTATTTTTATAAACCAAAATTGTCCATACTAATGATACTCAACCTCAAATCTATTAATCCAATAACTAATTATCACATAAAATCTACATATTCACAAAAAATCAATCAAACTAAATTAGATTTTAGAAAAACGTACCTTTAATGAATAAAAAGCTTCAAATCTAGAACAATACAAATCTAAAAGTTTAGTTTATTATGTAGAGTCTGCAGCAACGATATTTTTGATCGCTATAATTAGAGACGACCATCACTATAGACCAAACGACATCGTCCCCTCTAATATCGAAATTTAGTTTTCTGCCCAAAATTTTATTCAAAACTTATAGCAACGACAAAAATATGCCACTATTGGTCAAATAAAGTAATTTTATTAATTGTTTTAGTACTGCCCAGAATTTCATTCAAAACCTCATAGGTCTAAGTTAAATAAATTCGTTTTATTAATTTTTCAAGTCTTAATTATTTTACATTTAAAAAAACTTAAAATTTATTAAATGCACTACATAGCAACGATATTTTGTCTTTACTATAATTGTAGATATTTTTTAGGTTACCATACAGCGATGACATTATATATAGGGTAATATTTGGTGCGAGATTTGACGCCACTTTTGCCACTAAAACTATAACAATGACATTAGAGTTAGGTATTTTATCCCAAAATTTTGCCTTCATCTAGTTAAAAAAAGGTAACGATAATAGTTTATCATCACTTTAGTGGCAAACTATACCGATAACTTCTTATGTCACTGTAGATATCTCTTTCTCTTGTAGTGAATAAGAGAGAATTTATTTCCTATGTTTGGCCACATATTTTATCAATTGTATTGGGCCATATTATTCTTAAGCATACCCAATAAGTGATTTAATTAGGACTGGGTCAGGATATCCAACTGGATATGGATACCAATGTGGATACCCTGTTAGTCACCCAGTTAGGGTTTGATGGAGACCCAACAGGGGACTATTTAAAGAACCTATTAGGGTTATGGTCCCTGTAGCCAAAAGAACACGTACGCTCAATTCTCTGTAACCTACCATCAGTT